>CM022301.1:410958096-411490965 GCA_011799875.1 Thinopyrum elongatum
TAAAAGAACCAAAACTTATGCAGAAGCTATTTCAGCACTTGTTCTTAAACTTGAGAAAAGATTTATTTGTACTCATCCTACTTTGCAAAGATTGTTTTACGAGTTGCCTGCTATAAAAGATCTTAGAGCTAAGAAAATATCTACCCTTGTCCTTATGAATGAGTTTGATTACATAGTGCCGGAAGCTAGGGAGATCTTTGATTTTTATGGAATGGACCGTGAAAAACCGGTAATAAAAGGGGATATACGGATGGGCAACTTGATAGTGCTAAAATTTCTACGGATGATGTGTTTCATGTTATATTTGAAAAACCTCCTGACAAAAACAAATCTATGGAATTGCATACCAAAGATGACAATACCTAGATCTATGCATTATGCCTAGCTAGGGGCATAAAACGATAGCGCTTGTTGGGAGGCAACCCAATTTTATTTTATGTCTTTTTGTTTTTGTTCCTGTTTTCCAATAAATACACAATATTACCTCTGTAGTAATTGTGTTTTAGTTTTTTAATTAGTGTTTGATCCAAGCAAGACCTTTAGGATGCTTTGGTATATCAATGATTTGGTTTTGCTGAAAAACAGAAACTTTTGCGTCCTGTAACGGAATTGTTAAAATTCACTAGAGCGTGGAAAAATTCTGAATTTTTTACACAAGATTTATATATGAATTTACTCTATTTTCCTAATTTTTAAGAATTGTTGGAGTTACATCAGTATGACTAATATTCTGGTCTTTACAGACTGTTCTGTTTTTGACAGATTCTGTTTTAATGTGTTGTTTGCTTATTTTGATGAATCTATGGGTAGTATATGGGGGTATGAACCATGGAGAAGTTAGAATACAGTAGATATAACACCAATATAAAATTAGAATGAGTTCACAACAGCACCTAAAAGTGGAGATTTGTTTTATCATACTAACGGATCTCACGAGTTTTTTTGTTGAATTTTGTGTTGTGAAGTTTTCAAGTTTTGGGTAAAGATTTGATGGGCTATGGAATAAGGAGTGGCAAGAGCCTAAGCTTGGGGATGCCAAAGGAACCCCAGGGCAATATTCAAGGACAACCAAGCATCTAAGCTTGGGGATACCCCGGATGGCATCCCCTCTTTTTTCTTCAATCCATCGGTAAATTTACTTGAGGCTATATTTTTTATTCACCACATGATATGTGTTTTGCTTGGAGCGTCTTGTATTATCTGAGTCTTTGCTTTTTAGTTTGGCACAATCATCCTTGCTGTACACACCTTTTGAGAGGGACACACATTAATCGTGAATTTATTAGAATACTCTATGTGCTTCACTTATATCTTTTGAGCTACGCAGTTGCTCTAGTGCTTCACTTATATCTTTTTAGAGCACGGCGGTTGTTTTATTTTGTAGAAATTGATGAACTCTCATGCTTCACTTATATTATTTTGAGAGTCTTAAAAATAGTCTGGCAATTTGCTTAGGTTATGAATTTGGTTCTAATATGATGGGTATCCAAGAGGGATATTGTGGCACCCCGGCTCAGAGAGACCGGAACACCCCGTATCCCAGCCCAGAGATCAAGTCTTCTGGAATACGGCACTGCTTGGCATAGAACAAATCAGCTCTTATTAGAAATGATATGGATACAATGGTTCCAATATCACAACGGGTTACATCGGCATGGCGACACTACGCCTGACAGATTGCTCTATGCTAGTAGCAGAACAACTCGTAGCAGCGGAAGAACTTCTAGTAGCGGAATAACAACGACAACGATGGACTCCACTCCGCAGGGACTCTGGCTGGAACGCTTATCCTAGCTCGCAAACTTGGGATCCTCGTCAATCAAGCAAACACGGCATGACCTACAAACTGGCATGACACGCCAGGTGAGTACATTGAATGTACTCGCAAGCTCACAGCAACCAAAAGCAATCAAGACAAACAACACCATGGCATTTACATGTTAAAGCAATAATAAACTTGATAGCACTAGGATATTTTAAGCATGGCATGAACATATGAACATGATGATACAAGCATGCAACATGTTAACCATATCATGTACCAACTTACTTTGTTCGGAGGTTACCTCGTAACCACCACATGTATCACTTACCATCATGGTCATCACACGATCACCTCAGGATCAAATCAAGCTTGGTATTAACAATACTGTAGTAATCATTACATGACCACAAGGAGCTTGATCTTTACCCGTGATTATCGCATAACACCACAAATATCAACCACTTCTATATCCACGATACCCTTGCGATCCTCTCACGATCACATAAAGATCAATCAACTTCTTTCCTCATCAAACAGGGGTTGTTAATTATTTAGATTATTATTAATGTTGACCCATAGTGTGACCTACTATGAACTGGGCACATATCCGCGGGTGCGGCTATCGATAGATTATACTCTGCAGAGATTAGTACACTGTACCCACACCACAGAACCCATGGCCTCGTGCTCCCATTCGGGTGGACCAACGGCGTTCCGACAAAACCAAACTATTGCATGACACTCTCCCGGCTATTCCGACCAACTCCCCTTTGGGCTAAGTCATGGGTGGCCCCGATGCCACTCTGGACATCCAACGACCACCGTCGTGGCAAAACAAAAACGGTCCCAAACGGGGACAAAGGGCCCTAACAACTACGGGCACACAAGGCATATGGCCGCCCACCTGATCAGGGTAGCGCGTGCACATAACCTTCCCTAGTTGGAGGCACCTGCGAGAGGCATGACAATAGACCGAAGTAGGGCCTTCCCATACAGGGAAGTGTGGCTGCACTGGTCAGCTTGACTCGATGGCATTATGACCCAGCCAACAGGTGTTCAAGTTCAATTAATATCCTGTTAAACTTGAATCATGATGAGCTAAGTCACAATAGAATAGCATGATGCAATAATGATGCATATGAGCACGGCATCAACATGAACATGGATGGGAAGCATAATCATTATACAAGTCAACAACAATAAATCATTTACCCTACCAGCTGCAAATGAGTATGGCATACCGATGATAATGAACAGCACAAGTATTACAAATAATAACACTTCACATGAGCATGGCATGACCACTAGCATCAGAAATAAGTACTAGACAAGAGCATGGCAATAATATTATCAAGTAAACAATTAACCAACTAGATGCAAATGACCATAGCATAAGGATGAGCATGGGTTCACAAGCATATACGAATCATTCACAGAAATATTAACATGCACAACTTATTTAAATATTCAAGTAGAAAACCATTGCTACTTCAAGGCTCTCATGCAAGTGGCTGTCGTGGCTTGCCTGGGGTTGAAGGGTTCTCTGGGAGGAAGTGCGATGAAGTCGCGAAATGCTTTGCCGAAATGTTTCTCTCTCGAATGGGGCTAAATAAGGTCAAGGGCAAAATGGTTATTTCTAGTATGTGGCAACATAGTGAAAATGGTACCAACAGATCGGGCTCGACGAGACAAAGACGTGGGCTTTGGAATCACCTGATTCGGAGTTACGGTCGTGAAGATATGGAAGGTTGAAGTCCAGGGACTAATCTATAAAAGATTCTTCACAAACAGGCCCCTGGTGGATAAAACAGAAAGTGCCTTTAGGAGAAATACGCCTTCTGCACAGGAAAGCGTATTTTCAGCCGCAGAAGAATCAAAATGCGCTTTCAGAAGTGGAAAACGTATTTTGGAAAAGACGTCTCCACTTAAACCGAATGGATAAGGTGGTAGAGGCTGACGAGTGGGGTCGATGGTGACGCGGGGCCCACCTGGCTGATGAGGGAAGGCGTCGTCTCCTTCCTCCTGCTGCTCCCCAACAGAAACAAAGGAGGAGCAGGGGAGGGCTCGGTCAACGGCCTGGCCTGCTACCTCCGGCCACTCCTGGCCGGGGCGAGGGCACCAGCGGCTCCGGGATGCCACGCCGCGCTCGCCCAGAGGAAGAACAGGCACCGGGGAGGTCTCCAGTCGCGACGGCTAGCGGAGGCAGAGAGCTCGGCGGCGGCGGTTGATCTTGGGGACGACGGCCACAGTGGCTCCGGCGTGGAAACAAGGGGCTGGGGAGGATCTACGGCGAGTGGGGCTTCTAGCGGTGAGGTCAGGAGGGGGAGAGGAGGCTCGGCTAGCTCAATCAAGAGGAGGCCGATTCGGCAATGGCGGAGGGAGGAGCGGGCAGAGAGCTCCGGTGGTCTAGGAGGGGAATGAAGGGGGCGATGAGCTGTGGAGGGGCTCGGACATCCTTCTTATAGGCCCAGGGAGGGCTCGGGAGCACTCGAGAAGCCGTAGGCAACTGGACACGGTGATGGCAGGGGCGGTAGGTCACGGGCGAGGTCGATGGTGACTCGTCGATGGCGAGATAGGACGGGGCAGAGGCAGAGAAGTGACCGCACGGTCACGAGTGAGCTCCAGGACACGAAGAGAGCTCGAGAAGAGGAGGAACGGACGAGAACAGTGGATGCAAAGGCCAGAGCAAGTTGTTTGGCATGCCAGCCCCGTGATCACCGCATGAACACGATGGTGACACGTGCTCTGGGCTGCCAGACCATGTCTGCGAGATAGACCAGTCAACAGAGGGTGCCAAGGAGGAAGGAACCAAGGGCAGGGGAAAAGAAGAGATTTGCATATGTCTCCAAAGCAGATCAACAGCAAGGTGTTTGATGTGAAGTGAGGGCGATACAAGAGGAGATAGGGACTGGTCTTTGCCTGAGAGTGATCACATGCTATGAACATTGTGTTGGCCAAAAATCAGCTCAAATGGAGAAGAAAATATAGCACTTGTTTTAGAATGTACCCCACTGGTCAGAAATGCAAAGCATGAAGTAGTACTCTCATGACAAATTGGATTGAGTGGAATTTTTGTGGAGATGAGTTACTTGGGCATATGAATGCACTGTAAAAGTTTTATACCATTTGGAAATACTAAAATGGTACTTGCTTCACAATGCAGCTCTCTAGATAGAATTTTGGTAAAATTATAGAAAAATAATGGCTTGATGAAATGATTCCTAATTTGGTGGAGAGGTGTTATATGGGTAGGATCATGTCCTGGTAAATTTTCAGCAATAATGAAGCAATATAAAATATAGTTGCTTTACACACTGAAAATCTGACCAGAAACCAAGATTTGAAGGTGTGCTCACATAGATAATGTAAATAAGATGAAATTTGGTGGAGGGTCATGATTTGGGTATATTAAGGAGCTTGAAAATTTTCAACTCATTTTGATATTCCTAGCTAGTACTTCCTTCACCAAGGCTTCCATCTGACAGAAACTTTGGAAATTTGCTGAGGAAGATTCACTAGGCAAATTGAGTTGAATTTTGACATGAGACAATGATATGGATAGTAAAGAGTGCCCAAAAAGTTTGGGGGCAAACAAGCAAAGATAAAATAGCACTTCCTTCTCAAAAAGCCTCTTAGGGTAGAATAGGAAAAGGAATATTTGTGAATTATTTTTGAACTAGGCAAGGAATAATTTTGACATATCTTTGAAAGATATGTCCCATAGGATTTATGAGAATTTTGTAGGAGTCAATGCCAAAGCAGAAAGGTAGGTTGCTTCACAACCTAGGGCAAACTGTGTTATCCCTTTAATAGAAAAAGGAATCTTCCCAATAAAAAGAATATTGGGTCATGGACTAAGATGAAAATGACATGATCTTGGGATGGAGTTGAGGATGACAAGCCACTTGGGAGCGTAGGAAGATATGATCTTCCCAAGTTTCCAGATCACAAAGCCACAAAAAAAGAAATCAAAGCAATAATCCAAAGAAATCCAAAAGAAAAAGAAAAAGCCAAAATCCAGGGTGTTACAAACCTTCCCCCCTTAAGGAAATCCCATCCTCGAGATTTGGTTGCTTAGGGAACAAGTGGATATTCTGACTCAAGGAAACCATTACCAACTCGGGTTTCCCTTTTACTATGTTCCCACTGAATTTCATATGATCTGCTTATCTTGCTCTGGGGTGGTTTGCTTCACCGTATCCGACATTCTGACAGGTCTTAGCTCATATGTTCATGTTCACACTGGCTCCAATTTCTTTCATATCTGCTGACTTAGCTGAGGCCCAAAAGATTAGTTCATGACTAGGATATATCACTGGTACAGAGACGTGTTATACAAACGGTTTTTACCCCCTTTCCGCGACGGAGTTTTAAACCGTCGCCTAGTGAGTGTGTGCGATAGGGGGGTCCTTCCCACACGACCCAGAAACCGTCGGGGATAGGCCCTCCAGCCACACACGTGGGGCAAAATGAGCTCGTGTGCGATCGGGCGAGGCATCGAAGCCCAATCATTTCCGTTCGTATGTACATCCCACACAGTGAATCCCAGAAAAACGTTTCCGTTCGTATGTATATCACACACAGTTTTTTGTGTGGAAATGTTTGTGCAAGGTGGCCTAACACAAACAGTTCTCTGCAGAAAGCCGTGTGTGATTGTTAGTTGATCCAACACGCCTACTTTCTAGAAACCATGTGGGTTGTTTGAGTTCATCGCCCACGGTGTTGTCGGAGTAACTGTCTGCAATAGAAAACCCCAATAAGTAGGGTAATTAGCCTATTATTGATAATCCATGTAGTAATCAAATTGACATTTCTTACAAAACACACTAGATATTTCATATCCGTATAACGGCAACCAGGATTTCATAATCGAATTACATCAGATAGCTTCAGCACTCAGTTACACCAAAGAGGGATATAGCTAGCTACGCCATTACACAACAGCACCAAGTTTCACATGCAACATCAAAAACCTTTGGAAAGTAGTATCATACACGGTAAATAGACAGATGAATCTCATCTGGGAAACTGCAGAAGTGGAAGGCGAATATTGAGCCTTCAGTTATGTTGAATGTACTTGCAACTTTAGGCCAGTGGCTATGGATAATTGCCCGCCCAAACTTTGTCCTCTTCAGGAAGACTTCAATATTGTACATATTGTACCATCGGTGTTGAATGAATACCTTCGGCGCCTCTTGACCATGCAGGTGGTTTGAGAGCTAATCATTGGTGAACTGCTTTGAAAAGTACTGAAAACAAAGATATGCATATATAAATCACTGTTATAAATTTTGAAATGGCACAAGGGGTAAAAACAAGGTAAAAGAGTTAGTACCATCCTATACTTGACTAATGTCTTTTTCATTGTGCAAACAAAGATCTTGCTGTTATTCGTCGCAAGTTTCTTTATCCTAACAATCTTTCTGAGTTTCTTGACTTGACTAATATTCATGGACATCTCATTTCCCCATATGCAAAATGGGTCGAACAGTGGGTCTAAGCCTCTCACAGCAGGACCTACATGTGCAAGACCAAATTGTAAGAAACCTATATATTAGAATGATTCCTGCAACTGCACAATAATGTGCTATTAGCGAAAGGACCATGCATGAGCAAACCTCGATGGTAAACCGCAGTGCCTCCCATTGTTTCCCTGCAACACATATAAGGAAGATCTTGATCAGGTTAACTGAGAGTTGCCATACTATCAGTAGAATATGTATTGAGTACAGCCAAATTCGATTTATTTCTCACATGCGTAACAATACAAAATTGTACCCACAACAAATGAAAATCAAATTGCAGAATTGAACCAAACAGTTAACTGGACAACAGACCAAATGAACCAAAACAGTTAACTGAGCACGATAAATAGAACATATACTAGAAGATAAGACAGTTAATGAAACCAAGAATGCTTGAGAATAGTACTACAAAATGTAGCAATTGTTGGACCAAACTGTTGACTGAACATTACATTTCAGAATATCAGATTGCATATTAACATTACAGAGGACAAATCACTAGAAGGCACTAGCGGTGGCCTCGAGAAAACAACATGAACTGTATTTTAAAGTAGACAACCGTGTGGCGGTGTCGACGATGGCCTCGAAGATGAGGTGCTACTCCAAGATCTGGCGGTCGGCATGCATGGCAGCCATAGCGACCTTGTCCGTGTGTGCGGCCGTGATTTGCTTCTCCGCTGCCAGATGCTACTGAGCTCCACGTTATACTGCGTGCAAAATGGCTGTGGGCGGCGCTTAATTAGAGGACAAGGCCAGTGATTTGGGCGGAAGGTGTCGTGTCGTCGGTTGGGGCATGTGGGACGGGGAAGGAGGAGGATGGTGTGGGTGGGGTGTGGATTACCTAACCATATCGACGAGGCCGCGCGGCAAGAAGAAGGGTCACCAGCGAGGAGGCGGCGCTGCCAGTAAGCAGCAGTGAAGGTTTGAGGAATAGTGGGAATGTGGCTTTTGGTGGGGGGCGGGGAGAGATATATTTCCGCGGTGGCAGAAAAAATTCGCTCGGTGCCGCGAGAAACTGCGCGAGAGTGTGGTTCAAGCACGGGCGGTGGACTGTAGACGACGAAGCTTCCTACGTAAGCCAGACTAGACGGTGCACCAAGATATTTTATATCGCATCCCACACGATTCTTGCTAGTAAACTGTTTGTGGTATACCTAATTTTTTCATTCTGTTTTGAAAGACAAAATGGGGTTACGGAGGGAACGGATGGTGTTTGAATTGCTAGAACATTTATCTACAATGAACATGCAACTATATGAGTGTCGTGTTAAAATTTGGAATTATTACGGGTTCGTTTGGCATGTTTTATGCATTAATTGAGTTTATAGGCATTTAATGTGCATAATTCAAATTTGAACTACAAGCACATGCTCCAGTGCACCAAAGTTTGATGAAAAATCACATGTGTGTCTTTGGGTGAATTTATAGGTCCCATGCAAGAATGGGAATGAAATTCAAACATCTGGGCGTCATGGCTCGGCCAGAAACATTGAAAACTTGGTTTTTAAATTCCTGTAAATCCCAAACTCGCCTGAAAATCATGAAACTTGGCATGGTGTCATTTCATGGCACCAACATGCTATGGTAAAACAAATTGGCCGAATTGGGACAAGTTTTGGTATAAGCTTCTTGCAAATTGGAGCTTCTCTCAAGAAGGCGTGTGGTTTCGAGGGAATGTGTCACCTTTATGTGCGAAACGACATACACTGGTCCCCCTCTTGATTTTTTCACAGAGCAAACATAGAACTATATGAGTGTCGTGTTAATATTTGGAATTATTCCGGGTTCGTTTGGCCTTTTTTATGCATTAATTGAGTTTCTGGGCATTTAATGTGAATAATTCAAATTTGAACTACAAGCACATGCTCTAGTGCACCAAGGTTGGTTGAAAAATCACATGTGTGTCCTTGGGTGAATTTCTAGGTCCCATGCAAGAAATGGGAATGAAGTTCAAACATCTGGGCGTCGTGGCTTGGCCGGTAACATTGAGAAACTTGGTTTTTTAAATTCCTGTAAATTCAAAACTCGCCTGAAAATCATGAAACTTGGCATGGTGTCATTTCATGGCACCAACATGCTGTGGTAAAAAATTTGGCCGATTTGGGACAAGTTTTGGTATAAGCTTCTTGCAAACCGGAGCTTCTCTTAAGAAGACTCGTGGTTCCGAGAGGGAACGTGTCACCTTTGTGTGCGAAACGATATACGCTGCCTCCCCCCCTTGATTTTTTTACAGAGCCAACATAAATCTATATGAGTGCCATGTTAAAATTTGGAATTATTCATGGTTCGTTTGGCCTTTTTTTATACACTAGCAAATATGCCCGTGCGTTGCAACGGGAGAAACAAAGCCTAGCATGCCCCTAGCGACTCATCCGTGTTGCCACTTCCCCTTTTCACTAATGGCTTTGATGGCAGTTGTGTTGTCCACCAATATATTTCACAGTCAACATGATCAATACCAAGGTGACGAGCTTGGTCACCACGCTCTAGCATATCGCTTTCATAAGCTCCTCTCGAGTCGACATGAATTATGTGGATTTGTAACGATGGCATATGCCACCCATGTCTCATTACACTTCGTACACGCACCGTCTCATACACTACCTGGGGCACCATGTGTTCCAGATTACTGGGAATTAAATACTTTTGTTAGAGGATCTTTAGGTAGGCTGCACCCATGTAGCCATATTGGACAGGAGAAATACAACATAGATAAAAAAATCATATGCACTTGCTTACTTGCCTCGATTAAGTCAGGGAGATGTACTTAGGATGGCTGCATGCAAAAAGAGATCGTGAATAAGTTGAATCCAAGAGGTGGAGAGGCTAACGTTGCTTTGGAATTGGGCAAGCATGAAGGTGCTGAGGATAGAAACATGGACAGGATAAAATCCAAGTGTTTAACGTTGATACGTATGTACATTATATTATATTGATAGAATTGGTTCCCATACAAAAAGTTGAAAGAAAAATATATTGCTTCACACTGACTCTGTATACATATATATATGCAAGCAAACATCAGACTCTCATATACATATTCATGAACTCGTGCCATAAAAAGGATGGAGTCACCTGCCAAGGAGCCACGCACCATAAAAATTAGTAAGTTAAAGGGAAACACTACCATAACAAAAGCACATGCAGATTAATAATCAAACTCTTAGACTGATTAAGCACGTACACAGACCAAACATGGATGATACAGTGGCATTTGGTGAGTAGTGACGCTGTTGTTGTTGGTGACTGATCAACGTGCATAGTGCTTCAGCAAACCTTAGACCTGTAGGCAGTAGTGCTGCTCCGACGACAGCTGAACTCGAAATCTGATGTAAGTTCCACCACCCGACAATCCTGATACACTTCAAACTGATGGCACCAGGTGTAGCTCCTCCGCTGCATCCACAACCTTGAGAAAGATTGTTACCTAGTTCATTTTGGGGTGATGACGCATAAATCAAGACAATTAAATCTTGTAGATCAAACGGATCCCCAACTTGTCCATCTAGTCATGTGAGACCTAGAGGAGAGAGCTTTGAGGCTTAACTACGAAGACACATCGAGGGAACTGTTGGAAATATTCCCTAGAGGCAATAATAAAATGGTTATTATTATATTTCCTTGTTCATGATAATTGTCTGTTGTTCATGCTATAATTGTATTAACCGGAAACCGTAATACATGTGTGAATACATAGACCACAGCATGTCCCTAGTGAGCCTCTAGTTGACTAGCTCATTGATCAATAGATGGTTGTGGTTTCCTGACCATGGACATTGGATGTCGTTGATAACGGGATCACATCATTAGGAGAATGATGTGATGGACAAGACCCAATCCTAAGCATAGCACAAGATCATGTAGTTCATTTGCTAGAGCTTTTCTAATGTCAAGTATCATTTCCTTGGACCATGAAATTGTGCAACTCCCGGATACCATAGGAATGCTTTGGGTGTATCAAACGTCACAACGTAACTGGGTGACCATAAAGGTGCACTACATGTATCATCGAAAATGTTTGTTGGGTTGGCACGAATCGAGACTAGGATTTGTCACTCCGTATGACGGAGAGGTATCTCTGGGCCCACTCGGTAATGCATCATCATAATGAGCTCAATGTGACTAAGGAGTTAGCCACGGGATCATGTGTTACGGAACAAGTAAAGAGACTTGCCGGTAACGAGATTGAACGAGGTATGGGGATACCGACGATCGAATCTCGGGCAAGTAACATACCGAAGGACAAAGGGAATTGTATACGGGATTGATTGAATCCCCGACATCGTGGTTCATCCGATGAGATCATCGTGGAACATGTGGGAGCCAACATGGGTATCCAGATCCCGCTGTTGGTTATTGACCGGAGAGATGTCTCGGTCATGTCTGCATGGTTCCCGAACCCGTAGGGTCTACACACTTAAGGTTCGGTGACGCTAGAGTTGTTATGGGAAATTGTATGTGGTTACCGAAGGTTGTTTGGAGTCCCAGATGAGATCCCGGATGTCACGAGGAGTTCCGGAATGGTCCGGAGGTGAAGATTTATATATGGAAAGTCCAGTTTCAGTCACCGGAATGGTTTCGGGGGTTATCGGTATTGTACCGGGACCACCGAAAGGTGTCCGGGGGTCCACCGGGTGGGGCCACCTGCCCCGGAGGGCCTAGTGGGCTGAATATGGGTGGGGACCAGCCCCTTAGTGGGCTGGTGCGCCCCCCCAAGGGCCCAAGGCGTGTAGGGTTGGAAACCCTAGGGGAGGGGGCGCCTCCCACCTTGCTTGGGGGGCAAGTCTCCCCCTCCTGGCCGCCGCCCCCCCCCCCCCCCCCCCCCCCCCCCGCCCTCTAGATGCATCTAGGCGGGCCGGCCCCCTCTCCCCTTCACCCTATAAATAGAGGGGAGGTGGGAGGGCAGCCGCACCCCTTCCCTGGCGCAGCCATTCCCTCTCTCCAACACCTCCTCCTCCTCCGTAGTGCTTGGCGAAGCCCTGTCGGAGAACCACGAGCTCCTCCACCACCACACCGTCGTGCTGCCGGAGTTCTCCCTCAACTTCTCCTTTCCCCTTGCTGGATCAAGAAGGAGGAGACATCCCCGGGCTGTACATGTGTTGAATGCGGAGGCGCCGTCCGTTCGGCGCTTGGATCGGATCTTCCATGATTTGAATCGCCTCGAGTACGACTCCATCAACCGCGTTCTTGTAACACTTCCGCTTAGCGATCTTCAAGGGTATGAAGATGCACTCCCTCTCTCTCGTTGCTAGCATCTCCTAGATTGATATTGGTGACACGTAGGAATTTTTTTGAATTATTACTACGTTCCCCAACAATGGCATCATGAGCTAGGTCTATGCGTAGATTCTATGCACGAGTAGAACACAAGTAGTTGTGGGCGATGATTTGTTCAATTTGCTTACCGTTACTAGTCCTATCTTGATTCGGCGGCATTGTGGGATGAAGCAGCCCGGACCGACCTTACACGTACGCTTACGTGAGACAGGTTCCACCGACTGACATGCACTTGTTGCATAAGGTGGCTAGCGGGTGTCTGTCTCTCTCACTTTAGTCGAATCAGATTTGATGAAGAGGGTCCTTATGAAGGGTAAATAGTAATTGGTATATCACCATTGTGGCTTTTGCATAGGTAAGAAACGTTCTTGCTAGAAACCCATAGCAGCCACGTAAAACATGCCACAACAATTAGAGGACGTCTAACTTGTTTTTGCAGGGTATGCTATGTGATGTGATATGGCCGAAAGGATGTGATGAATTATATATGTGATGTATGAGATTGATCATGTTCTTGTAATAGGAATCACGACTTGCATGTCGATGAGTATGACAACCGGCTGGAGCCATAGGAGTTGTCTTAATTTATTGTATGACCTGCGTGTCAATAAAAACGCCATGTAATTACTTTACTTTATTGCTAACCATTAGCCATAGTAGTAGAAGTAATAGTTGGCGAGACAACTTCATGAAGACACGATGATGGAGATCATGATGATGGAGATCATGATGATGGAGATCATGGTGTCATGCCGGTGACGATGGTGATCATGCCGCGCCTCGAAGATGGAGATTAAAAGCGCAAGATGATATTGGCCATATCATGTCACTTTATGATTTGCATGTGATGTTTGTCATGTTTACATCTTATTTGCTTAGAACGACGGTAGCATAAATAAGATGATCCCTCACTAAAATTTCAAGAAATGTGTTCCCCCTAACTGTGCACCGTTGCGAAGGTTCGTTGTTTCGAAGCACCACGTGATGATCGGGTGTGATAGATTCTAACGTTCGCATACAACGGGTGTAAGCCAGATTTACACATGCAAAACACTTAGGTTGACTTGACGAGCCTATCATGTACAGACATGGCCTCGAAACACGAGAGACCGAAAGGTCAAACATGAGTCGTATGGTAGATGCGATCAACATGGAGATGTTCACCGTTGATGACTAGTCCGTCTCACGTGATGATCGGACACGGCCTAGTCGATTCGGATCATGTATCACTTAGATGACTAGAGGGATGTCTATCTGAGTGGGAGTTCATTAAATAATTTGATTAGATGAACTTAATTATCATGAACTTAGTCTAAAATTGTCTTTACAATCTATCATGTAGATCCAATGGCCTACGCTCATGTTGCCCTCAACTTCAACGCGTTCCTAGAGAAAACCAAGCTGAAAGACGATGGTAGCAACTATACGGACTGGGTCCGTAACTTGAGGATCATCCTCATAGCTGCCAAGAAAGCATATGTCCTTGAAGCACCGCTAGGTGATGCACCCATATTCCCAGCAACTCAAGACGTTATGAACGCATGGCAGTCGCGTAGTGATGATTACTCCCTGGTTCAGTGCGGCATGCTTTACAGTTTAGAATCGGGGCTCCAAAAGTGTTTTGAGCAACACGGAGCATATGAGATGTTCCAAGAGCTAAAAATGGTTTTCCAAGCTCATGCCCGGGTCGAGAGATATGAACTCACCGACAAGTTCTACAGTTGTAAGATGGAGGAAAATAGTTCTGTCAGCGAGCATATACTCAAAATGTCTGGGTTGCACAACCGTTTGTCTCAGCTGGGAGTTAACCTCCCAGATGACTCGGTCATTGAAAGAATCCTCCAATCACTTCCACCTAGCTACAAGAGCTTTGTGATGAACTACAATATGCAAGGGATGGAGAAGTCCATTCCTGAGTTATATTCGATGCTGAAGTCAGCGGAGGTGGAGATCAAAAAGGAACATCAAGTGTTGATGGTGAATAAGACCACTAGTTTCAAGAAAGGCAAGGGTAAGAAGAACTTCAAGAAGGACGGCAAGGGAGTTGCCGTGCCCGGTAAGTCAGTTGCCGGGAAGAAGCCAAAGAATGGACCCAAGCCTGAGACTGAGTGCTTTTATTGCAAGGGAAATGGTCACTGGAAGCGGAACTGCCCCAAGTACTTAGCGGATAAGAAGGCCGGCAACGCCAAAGGTATATATGATATACATGTTATTGATGTGTACCTTACCAGCGCTCGTAGTAGCTCCTGGGTATTTGATACCGGTGCGGTTGCTCACATTTGTAACTCAAAACAGGAGCTGCGGAATAAGCGGAGACTGACGAAGGACGAGGTGACGATGCGCGTCGGGAATGGTTCCAAGGTCGATGTGATCGCCGTCGGCACGCTACCTCTACATCTACCTTCGGGATTAGTTTTGAACCTCAATAATTGTTATTTAGTGCCAGCTTTGAGCATGAACATTGTATCTGGATCTCGTTTGATGCGAGATGGCTACTCATTTAAATCCGAGAATAATGGTTGTTCTATTTATATGAGAGATATGTTTTATGGTCATGCCCCGCTGGTCAATGGTTTATTTTTATTGAATCTCGAACGTGATGTTACACATATTCATAGTGTGAATGCCAAAAGATGTAAGGTTGATAATGATAGTCCCACATACTTGTGGCACTGCCGCCTTGGTCACATTGGTGTCAAACGCATGAAGAAACTCCATGCAGATGGACTTTTGGAGTCTCTTGATTATGAATCATTTGACACGTGCGAACCATGCCTCATGGGTAAAATGACCAAGACTCCGTTCTCCGGAACAATGGAGCGAGCAACCAACTTGTTGGAAATAATACATACTGATGTATGCGGTCCAATGAGCGTTGAGGCTCGCGGTGGATATCGTTATGTTCTCACCCTCACTGATGACTTAAGTAGATATGGGTATGTCTACTTAATGAAACACAAGTCTGAGACCTTTGAAAAGTTCAAGGAATTTCAGAGTGAGGTAGAGAATCAACATGATAGGAAAATAAAGTTCTGACAATCAGATCATGGAGGAGAATATTTGAGTCACGAGTTTGGCACGCACTTAAGGAAATGTGGAATTGTTTCACAACTCACGCCACCTGGAACACCTCAGCGAAATGGTGTGTCCGAACGTCGTAATCGCACTCTATTGGATATGGTGCGATCTACGATGTCTCTTACCGATCTACCACTATCATTTTGGGGTTATGCTTTAGAGACAGCCGCATTCACTTTAAATAGGGCACCGTCTAAATCCGTTGAGACGACACCGTATGAATTATGGTTTGGGAAGAAACCTAAGCTGTCGTTTCTGAAAGTTTGGGGATGCGATGCTTATGTCAAGAAACTTCAACCTGAAAAGCTCGAACCCAAATCGGAAAAATGCGTCTTCATAGGATACCCAAAGGAAACTATTGGGTATACCTTCTACCTAAGATCCGAAGGCAAGATCTTTGTTGCCAAGAATGGATCCTTTCTGGAGAAAGAGTTTCTCTCGAAAGAAGTAAGTGGGAGGAAAGTAGAACTTGATGAGGTACCCCCTCTTGAACCGGAGAGTAGCGCAGCTCAGGAAGATGTTTCTGTGGTGCCTGCACCGACTTGAGAGGAAGTTAATGATGATGATCATGAAACTTCGGATCAAGTTGCTACTGAACTTCGTAGGTCCACGAGGACACGTTCCGCACCAGAGTGGTACGGCAACCCTGTCCTGGAAATCATGTTGTTAGACAATGGTGAACCTTCGAACTATGAAGAAGCGATGGCGGGCCCGGATTCCAACAAATGGCTTGAAGCCATGAAATCCGAGATAGGATCCATGTATGAGAACAAAGTATGGACTTTGGTGGACTTGCCCGATGATCGGCGAGCCATTGAAAATAAGTGGATCTTCAAGAAGAAGACTGACGCGGATGGTAATGTGACCGTCTATAAGGCTAGGCTTGTCGCTAAGGGTTATCGACAAGTTCAAGGAGTTGACTACGATGAGACCTTCTCACCCGTAGCGAAGCTGAAGTCCGTCCGAATCATGTTAGCAATTGCCGCATTCTATGATTATGAAATCTGGCAAATGGACGTCAAAACAGCATTCCTTAACGGTTTCCTTAAGGAAGAATTGTATATGATGCTGCCGGAAGGTTTTGTCGATCCTAAGAATGCTGACAAAGTATGCAAGCTCCAGTGCTCCATCTATGGGCTGGTGCAAGCATCTCGGAGTTGGAACATTCGCTTTGATGAAATGATCAAAGCGTTTGGGTTTATACAGACTTATGGAGAAGCCTGTATTTACAAGAAAGTGAGTGGGAGCTCTGTAGCATTTCTCATATTATATGTGGATGACATACTATTGATGGGAAATGATATAGAACTTTTGGAAAGCATAAAGGCCTACTTGAATAAGTGTTTTTCAATGAAGGACCTTGGAGAAGCTGCTTACATATTAGGCATCAAGATCTATAGAGATAGATCGAGATGCCTCATTGGTCTTTCACAAAGCACATACCTTGACAAGATATTGAAGAAGTTCAATATGGATCAGTCTAAGAAGGGGTTCTTGCCTGTATTGCAAGGTGTGAGATTGAGCACAGCTCAACGCCCGACCTCGGCAGCAGAAAGAGAAAAGATGAGTGTCATCCCCTATGCCTCGGCCATAGGCTCTATTATGTATGCCATGTTGTGTACCAGACCTGATGTGAACCTTGCCATAAGTTTGGTAGGGAGGTACCAAAGTGATCCCGGTATGGAACACCGGACAGCGGTCAAGAATATCCTGAAGTACCTGAAAAGGACTAAGGATATGTTTCTCGTTTATGGAGGTGCCGAAGAGCTCGTCGTAAAGGGTTATGTCGACGCTAGCTTTGACACAGATCTGGATGACTCCAAGTCACAAACCGGATACGTGTATATTTTGAATGGTGGGGCAGTCAGCTGGTGCAGTTGCAAGCAAAGCGTCGTGGCGGGATCTACATGTGAAGCGGAGTACATAGCTACTTCGGAAGCAGCGCAGGAAGGAGTCTGGATGAAGGAGTTTATCACCGACCTAGGAGTGGTTCCCAATGCGTCGGGCCCAATGACTCTCTTCTGTGACAACACTGGAGCTATTGCCATTGCCAAGGAGCCCAGGTTTCACAAGAAGACCATGCACATCAAGCGCCGCTTCAACTCCATTCGTGAATATATTCAAGATGGAGATATAGATATTTGTAAAGTACATACGGATCTAAATGTAGCAGATCCGTTGACTAAACCTCTTCCACGAGCAAAACATGATCAGCACCAGAACTCTATGGGTGTTCGATTCATCACAATGTAACTAGATTATTGACTCTAGTGCAAGTGGGAGACTGTTGGAAATATGCCCTAGAGGCAATAATAAAATGGTTATTATTATATTTCCTTGTTCATGATAATTGTCTGTTGTTCATGCTATAATTGTATTAACCGGAAACCGTAATACATGTGTGAATACATAGACCACAGCATGTCCCTAGTGAGCCTCTAGTTGACTAGCTCGTTGATCAATAGATGGTTGTGGTTTCCTGACCATGGACATTGGATGTCGTTGATAACGGGATCACATCATTAGGAGAATGATGTGATGGACAAGACCCAATCCTAAGCATAGCACAAGATCGTGTAGTTCATTTGCTAGAGCTTTTCTAATGTCAAGTATCATTTCCTTGGACCATGAGATTGTGCAACTCCCGGATACCGTAGGAATGCTTTGGGTGTATCAAACATCACAACGTAACTGGGTGACCATAAAGGTGCACTACAGGTATCACCGAAAGTGTCTGTTGGGTTGGCACGAATCGAGACTAGGATTTGTCACTCCGTATGACGGAGAGGTATCTCTGGGCCCACTCGGTAATGCATCATCATAATGAGCTCAATGTGACTAAGGAGTTAGCCACGGGATCATGCGTTACAGAACGAGTAAAGAGACTTGCCAGTAACGAGATTGAACGAGGTATGGGGATACCGACGATCGAATCTCGGGCAAGTAACATACCGATGGACAAAGGGAATTGTATACGGGATTGATTGAATCCCCGACATCGTGGTTCATCCGATGAGATAGTCGTGGAACATGTGGGAGCCAACATGGGTATCCAGATCCCGCTGTTGGTTATTGATCGGAGAGATGTCTCGGTCATGTTTGCATGGTTACCGAACCCGTAGGGTCTACACACTTAAGGTTTGGTGATGCTAGAGTTGTTATGGGAAATTGTATGTGGTTACCAAAGGTTGTTCAGAGTCCCGGATGAGATCCCGGACATCACGAGGAGTTCCAGAATGGTCCGGAGGTGAAGATTTATGTATGGGAAGTCCAGTTTCAGTCACCGGAATGGTTTCGGGGGTTATCGGTATTGTACCGGGACCACCGAAAGGTGTCCGAGGGTCCACCGGGTGGGGCCACCTGCCCCGGAGGGCCTAGTGGGCTGAATATGGGTGGGGACCAGCCCCTTAGTGGGCTGGTGCGCCCCCCCAAGGGCCCAAGGCGCCTATGGTTGGAAACCCTAGGGGAGGGGGCGCCTCCCACCTTGCTTGGGGGGCAAGTCTCCCCCTCCTGGCCGCCCCCCCCCCTCTAGATGCATCTAGGGGGGCCGGCCCCCTCTCCCCTGCACCCTATAAATAGAGGGGGGTGGGAGGGCAGCCGCACCCCTTCCCTGGCGCAGCCCTTCCCTCTCTCCAACACCTCCTCCTCCTCCGTAGTGCTTGGCGAAGCCCTGTCGGAGAACCACGAGCTCCTCCACCACCACGCCGTCGTGCTGCCGGAGTTCTCCCTCAACTTCTCCTTTCCTCTTGCTGGATCAAGAAGGAGGAGACATCCCCGGGTTGTACGTGTGTTGAACACGGAGGCGCCGTCCGTTCGGCGCTTGGATCGGATCTTCCGTGATTTGAATCGCCTCGAGTACGACTCCATCAACCGCGTTCTTGTAATGCTTCCGCTTAGCGATCTTCAAGGGTATGAAGATGCACTCCCTCTCTCTCGGTGCTAGCATCTCCTAGATTGATCATGGTGACACGTAGGAATTTTTTTGAATTATTACTACGTTCCCCAACAGGAATAAGGGCAGCGACGTACGATCTATCACCGGAGACGATCCATGTCTTGACGTTACTGGAGCAGATCGAGTTGAGGAGGATGTGAGCACGACAGTGGACCCATTGACGACTTGAGGCAACACCGTGGTCAATGGTGATCTCAATCTTGATCGAGAGGAAGACCAAGGACGTCCAACATGGTTCCTCGGCCTCGGCGTAGCTCTTCCTTCATGCGAGATCTCGCCGAGGTAGGAGAGTACGTGATGGCGTGGGCTTTGTTGCCGTGATCCTCAGCGCGGTTGTTCCTCCATGAAAGCCACAGTAGCCGTTGTCGTGCTTTTCCGACGCTCCTGCGAGTGGCTGACCAGGCCGCACTAACCCGACGAATCACCCGTGAGATCGGCCGCAGCTTTTGCATCTTCGTCCGGCAGCTCGTCTGCTGCTTCCTCGCCTCCCCTACCGTGGCGTCGTATTTATGGGAAGGGTTAGCGAAGGTTCAATTCCGAGTCCTGATCCTGAGGGAGACGTACCGAAAACGATTGATTTCCCTTTTTTATGGGCTGAAAACGATTGGTTTCCTAGTTTTTTTAGGAATATTGGTTTCCTAGTATAGTGTACGACTTGACGGGAGCCTCGATGGAATGTTGGATGGGCTCAGGCCGATCAATTCTTATCAAAGTTCACGTGGCCTAGATTAGATCGATCGCTAGGGACATCGATCGATCGGAACGATCGCTAACGATTGACCCTAACGAACAACCAAATCAGACTTGTAAACACGATTGACCCATGATCGAACCAGGCGTCTCTTTTAGTACCACTTCGGATATAGAAAATAATATGGGCGAAGTGGACCGACGACGGACGAACGAAAAACGTACGAAATTACGGTGGTAAGAAGCAATAGCCCCTTTATTATTAGGTATAGATTAATTGAGTTTCTGGGCATTTAATGTGCATAATTCAAATTTGAACTACAAGCACATGCTCTAGTGCACCAAAACTGGTTGAAAATCACATGTGTGTCCTTGGGTGAATTTCTAGGCAAGAAATGGGAATGAAATTCAAACATCTGGGCATCGTGGCTCGGCCGAAAATATTGAGAAACTTGGTTTTTTTAATTCCTGTAAATCCAAAACACGCATGAAAATCATGAAACTTGGCATGGTGTCATGACATGGCACCAACATGTTGTGGTAAAAAAATTGGCCGAGTTGGGACAAGTTTTGGTATAAGCTTCTTGCAAACCGGAGCTTCTCTCAAGAAGGCTCGTGGTTCCGAGAGGGAACGTGTCACCTCCGTGTGCGAAACGACATACACTGCCTTCTCATGCCTTGATTTTTTTACACAGGCAGCTTAGACCAATAGGAGTTTCGCGCTAAATTTTGGAATTATTCTGGGTTCGTTTGGCCTTTTTTATACATTAATTGAGTTTCCAAGCATTTAATGCACATAATTCAAATTTGAACTACGAGCACATGCTCCAATGCGCTAAGGTTAGTTGAAAAATCATTTATGTGTACTTGGGCAAATTTCTAAGTCCCATGCAAGAAATGGGAATGGAATTCAAACATCTGGGCGTCTTGGCTCGGCCGGAAACATCGAGAAACTTCGTTTTAAAATTCCTGTAAGTCCAAAACTTGCCTAAAAATCATGAAACTTGGCATGGTGTCATGACATGGCACCAACATGCTGTGGTAAATTTTTTGTCCGATTTGCGAAGGCGCACACATTAACAATCAACAAAGTCATTTTGGAACAAGTGCTATCATGTTACAATCAGAAACACAAGTATTATTGAAACCGTGGGCGTTCTACTTACCATTTACGTGCCGCCACATGTCCCCTTTTTTGTTGGCTAGGAGGTGTCATGCGGGGTAGCTATTTGAGTACGGGAGGCGTGTGATCAGACCCCTGCGTGTGCTTATCGGGAGGAGAGCCCTTTGACCTCCATCCGCCGCCCACCTCTCTCCCAACGTCTCCATTAATGGCGCCCGAGCCCCTGTTTAATGGCGTGGTTATGTCTCACTCGACTAAGATTTAACAGAGAAAAAAGAAAATTTTGCATGGATCTTGATGTAAGATCCGACGAACCTATATAGCATCGACTGTGACTTATAGCAAGACTGATGAATATAAGGACGATGACAGTGGATAATGATTGTCTTGCATATTTAGGAAGATAATTAAAAAAGCCACATGCGGCAATGCCCGAAATACACAAGGGCAAAAGAAGAAGGAAGACGCAGACAACGATCTAGCTCGTTGATCTCTACTATCTTGATGCACTGCAGGCCGCGGAGACTAGTTCTCGCGGCGAGCGGCGATGATCTCTTTCATGTCCTCAACAAGCTGCTTGGCAGCATCCACGGATTCCTCCACCAGCCTTTCGCGCTCGATGCAGAGCATGGCATTCTCGTCCATAAGTTTCTTGAGGATGACGCCCGTCCTCTTCAACAAGGCAGTGGTCTCTGTCGTGGTAATCTCACGTCAGATGCCAGGGGGTGGCTTATCATGGGTGGAGCCAAGAGGACGTCGTCGGGCCCTGGAAGCGGGAGTGAGCACGAGCTCGATTGCACACGAGACATACCCAGGTTCGGGGCTCTCCGGAGAGATAACACCCCTAGTCCTGCTCTACGGGGTCTCCGCATGATGACTATGATTAAGAGTGTACAAGGTTGCTCCTTGAGATGTGTTGCTAGAGGAGGAAGATGGGTAGAGCTACCTCTCTTCTCCTAGCTATGGTGGTGTATGGGAATGAAGGCTGAACCCTTTGCATGGGTGAACCCTGGGGGGTTTTATAGGCCAACCCCCCAGGGGTACAATGGTAATTCGGTCAGGTGTAGGACCCGGACGTCAGTGTCTAAGGTCGCCGGGTTCTCCGCCGGCTGCTGGGGCCCGCCTCTGGAGGGCCCCGCCGGCTGCCGAGAATCCGGCCGACAGGTAGGGCCCGCCGCCTGCGGGCCAGGCTGATTGCCTTTTGCTGTAGCCCTGCTCTTGATGACAGAGGCCGTGTCACGAGTCGCATGCCTACAGTCCCGCGCCAGGCGGGTAGGTGGCTGCTTGGTCAGCGCACACTGTAGCCACGCTCCGTCTTGTCGTAGTGGGTGAGTGCGGACTCCGAGGGGAGGGAAGGGTCTGTCTACCGGGAGCTGGCCCGCCCCTCAACGCCGCCTTCTAGGGGTGCGCCGCCTTCTGGTAGCTTGCGGACAGGTAGGGCCCGCCGCCTGCGGGCCGTACTAATCGCCTTTTGCTGTAGCATGACCCGTGCGGACGAGGGCCATGTCCTGAGTCGCATGGCTACAGTCCGGTGCCAGGCGGGTAGGTGGCCACTTGGTCAGTCTACACTGTAGCCACGCTCCTCCGGGATTCGGGGGAGTAGTTGGCTCTGCAGCCACGCCCCGTCTCGTCGGAGTAGGTGGGTGCGGACTCCAAGGGGAGGAGGGGCCGTCTGCTAGGAGCCGGCCTCCCCCAAGAACCGCCTTTTATGGGTGCGCCGTCTTCTGGAAGCCGGCCACTTGGTCCTAGCTGGACCAAGGAACCGGCCACATGCCCGGAAGGCATGAGGGGCTTTGCTAGCCCCGATGTCTTGAAATGTTATTAGGTCCGGATGAGGCTACGCGGGGTCTATCCCCCCGACAGTAGTCACCAAAGCTGGTGAGGTGCCACGGCCCAAAGCCGGAGTGCCTCAGCAGTTTCCTCCTCCAAGATATCTTGCGTCTTTGCTTCGTCCGGCTTGAAGAAGCCGCCTGCCAGGAGCCGGCCAAGGCAAAGCCGGCCGCCTGGTGGATTTGAATCGCCGCGGCGGGCGCCGGTGTTACGCTTCCGGGTGGCGCGCTTGCCGCCCGTTGTACGCTTGCCACACGTCGTCAGCAGGCCAGGCCAGCCTGCCAGCCCACGAGCGCGACGGGACACCGCCGCAGGCTCGAGCCCACCACTATGCAGCCTCGATGCGCACGCGGATCCGCTGCGGCCGATGCAGACGGTTGCCCTTCCGGGGTGGAATGATTGCGCGCCATTAAGGCGCGGGATATGTGGGGGCGTGCGGGACGTGGGCGCAGTTAATCCCCATGTCCCCCACGAAGCGTCGCATTCGGCCCGCCGCCACTGCCGTATAAATAGGAGGGGAGGGGGGTGGCCAAACGCACGCGCGCCCCCTCCAATCTCTTCTTCCTCGCTGCTCTGCGCCCTTGCTGCCGCTGTGTTGCAGCACCGCCCGCCGTTGAAGTGCCACTGCGGCCTCGTCGCAGTCCAGCCTCGCCACGCCACCGCAGACTCGCCACCGCCCAACGTCGCCGCGCCGCCGCCAGGCCACCGCGAGCCATGGCGCGAGGCGAGTGGGACGGCTCCAACGTCCATGACGGGCACCTTGAGTTCCTCCGCGCGACACGTAGGATTCCCGTCGAGGGGGTCATGGGGGCGCGCCTTCACTACACGCGGGAGATCTCGCCGGCGCCGAGGGCCGGCGAGTTCGTCATCTTCTAGAGCCACTTCCTCATCGGATTTGGCTTCCGGCGAGCGGCTTCCTCCGCTCCTTCCTCGACTTTTACCATCTTCAGCCTCACCATCTCACCCCCAACATGGTGGTGCTCCTTTCCGCCTTCGTGACCTTCTGCGAAGGCTACCTTGGCGTCCTGCCCACGCTCGAGCTGTGGGGCAGGTTCTTCTACCTGAAGCTGGGCACCCAGGCCAAGGGTGAGCCAGCCCAGTGCGGCTCCTGTGTTGCCGTGCGGCGCACCGGCTCCGGGACCCGCTTTCCTCCCATCGCTCTGCTGGAGTCGGCGAAGCTGTGGCAGAAGTCCTACTTCTATGTCCACAATCTCCACCCGACTCGAGACTACATCAACTTGCCGGCTTTCGTAATCGGCCCGCCTGGCGAGCCGCGGAACAACTGGGGGCTGCAACCCTCCAAGCCGTTGCCGGCTGCCATCACCAACGTCCTCGTCCGGCTGCAAGAGATGACGGACTCGGAGGGCCTCAAGCCGGCGGACTTGCTGGCCGCCTTCGTCCACCGCCGGGTTTCGCCCCTCCAATTCCGGCCACACCTGATCTGCGACATGAGCGGCCGTCGGGACCCGTGCCAGATGTCGACCAAGGAGCTGCCGACTGTGGAGGTAGTCCGCCATGTCAACTACTTCTCCGACAGCAAGCTCAGCGAGACTGAGTGGAGATTCGGCAAGGAGCCGTATAGCCGAGCCAACCCACCGCCTACGGTTAGTATCTGGTCCCTGTTTTTTGCTTATGCAGTACTCTTCATCCGACCTGACCACTCGAACGCGGGGTAGTGCTTCCCTGGTCAGACAGCATCCGGCGCGCCGGCTCTAGGCCACCAGTGGATTCCGGACGTGAGGAGAGCGACGTGGGTGACCCCGAGCTGGGGGCTGCCGCGTTGGAAGAGGACGACGCCACCGGGGGAGGCGGCGCTGGAGCAGGCGGAGCCGCGGGAGGCGACGATGTCCGGGATTGGCCGGATGATGATGAAGACGACGACGGACAACACCGCCTTGAAGGCGCTGACAGGGCAGGTGCCGGCTCCTCGACGGCGCGGCCGACAGGCGGAGCGCCGACTGGTGCACCCGACGCGTCCAAACGCCGTGCCGAGAGGATGTTTGGCAGCAAGCCGCCCAAGAAGGCGGCCGCCACCCGGCGGGGCTCGAAGGAGCGCCCAATGGTGTCCGGGTAAGTGCGTTAGGCGCACTGTCTTGATTATTTCTTTCTTGCAAGCTTCTTATCTTTGCTTGATTTGCCGCGCAGGGCTCCCCTTTCCATATCGCGGGCTCCGTCCGCCTCGCTGATCGGATCAGCAGGCGGCTCTGAGAAGGCCCGGCGCATGGACCTGGCCGCCGCCCTTCGGGAGGCGACGGAGAGGAACGCGCGGGAGGCGCGGGGGGAGCGGGACGCCGCAACGCAGGCGGAGGCCGATGCCCAGGCCGCCACATCGGAGCAGGCAGAGGCCCAGGCCATGGTGCAGGCGGAGGTGGAGGCGGCGACCAAGGCGCAGGCGGAGGCCGATGCCAAGGCCGCAGAGGATCCGGCTGGTGGCAGGATCCCAGAGGTTGCCAACCTCGAGCAGCCGGAGCCGCCGGTGGTGGAGATTCAGGTGCCGCCTAGAACAGCCGGAGCCGACCAGATGGCCCCAGAGCAGGGGGCGACCGGCCCCGTCGACCCGGAGGCGGAGCTGGTCCAACGGGCGCCGGGTGCTGGCAAGTGGGGTGGGGGCCATCCTGAAGGGCCGGAGGGGCCTTTGGCCGGCGCCGGGCTGGCGACGAGCCAGGCCCTGATGACGCGCGTCTCCGCATGCCTGCGCCCATCGTGGGCGGCCTCCGCACCGAGGCCGGTAGAGGTCGGGGCCACGAGCTCGCCGGGAGCCGACACCGAAGCCACAAGCTCTGCTCTGCCTGGTTGGGCACCAGGAGCCAGCCCGGCCGCCCTGAACCTCGCAGTGCAGGACATCCTGGACAAGTTCTCTGCCCATGGCGCCACCCTCCTGAAGGCGAGGAGCGAGATGGTGGCGATGCAGACGTCTGTCCAGGTATGTTCTTGATCTTGTTTTTTATTTTTTCGATCTTCAGTGGGGGCGCGCCAGCGCACCCACTGGGTGTAGCCCCCGAGTTCCAAGCCGGCTGCTGAGCAGGCATGTTTCTGGATGCTGAGATGTTTGTGTTTGCTGCAGGACTACCACAACCTGTGTGCGGCCGCCTTCAACTCCCAGAATCAGACACTTGCTAACCGGACCGCCGAGTTGAAGAAGAGCCGCGGTACGTAGGCCGGCTTTCAGTGGGGGCGCGCAAGCGCACCCACTGGGTGTAGTCGCCGAGATTCGGGCCGACTACTGAGCAGTCGGGCCGGATCTTCCGGCGACTTCTTGTCTTTGTTGATGCTATCACTGATGATTCTTCTTTGCCTTTGCAGAGGCCACCGCCCATCTGCAGGACCGTGTGCATGAGCTCGAGAGCCAGCTTCAGGCTAAGGAACTGGAGCGCAGCCAGGCAGCCGCAGAGCGCAATCGGCTCGAGAATGAGCTGGTTGACCAGGCGGCCAGGCACGCGGACCAGGTCCGACAGCTGAAGGACGGGGAGGAGCTACTCAAGGCCGAGTTTGAGTCTCAGTGCTCGGACTGGGCCGAGAGGGAGAAGTGCCTGTCGGAAGGTTATGAGGTGATCGAGGGCATGCTTGAAGGTAACTTTTCTTTCTTGCTTGGAGGCGCCGGTTGTTACTGGGAGTCGGTCTCTTATTCCTTTGTTTTCTTTTTACACAGAGTACTTCCCGGACCACGTCGGCGTCATCGGCCAGGCGATCGAGTCACAACACGAGCAGCGGAGGCAAGTGGGCGAGGGGATTGCGCCGGACCGGCCTCGGACTTTGGGCGAACAATTCCGGGCCGTCCAGTCCGCCGGCTGCTCCGCCAATTTCAGCGCGCCGGGTCCCAGCTCTTGGAAGGGCTCTGTCTGGGTGCGTAGGTGCCCCGGACTCCCAGTCAGACTGCTGACTGGTTAGAGGTAGCTGGAGAGCGGCTCGACGCCTGGAAGAGTGCTGCCGCGCGGGCCAGTGCCAAGGTGACGCTGGAGTTCGTGAAGGCGTGGTACCCGGGCGTGAGCCTGGCGCAGCTGGCCACCTTCCGCCAGGAGGCGGCGCCGGAGTTGGAGGCGGAGCACGAAACAATCGCCATTCGCGCCGCAGCCCTTGCCAACTACGCTGACGTCGGTGTGTTCGTCCCGGAGCAGGTGGAAGATGGCACCGAGG
This sequence comes from Thinopyrum elongatum, assembly GCA_011799875.1. Taxonomy (NCBI): domain Eukaryota; kingdom Viridiplantae; phylum Streptophyta; class Magnoliopsida; order Poales; family Poaceae; genus Thinopyrum; species Thinopyrum elongatum. Next base: position 410,985,474 of record CM022301.1, read on the forward strand.
TGCCGCCATCTTGGTTCGGGCTGAACCCGGACGAGGGGGAGGACCCGGTGGAGGAGATCGCCTCCAGCAACGAAGCCACGAAGGAGGATGAGGACGAGGAAGGCGATGGCGTCGCGCCAGATGATGGAGCGACTAGCCGGAATCAGCCCGATCCGGCCTCAGCCGCCGACCAGACAGAGACCGACCAGCCGGAGATCCCGCTAGCCGGTGCCACCGCCATCGCCGACTCGTCCGAGCAGCCCGTAGTGCCTCCGGCTTAGGTGGCCCTTATCTCTTTAAGTTTTTCTGTCTTATGCTCAAGAACAAGTTGGTTATGCGCAGTTCCACCCACTGGGGGTGTATTTTAAACCTTGATGAATGCCGGCCGCTGGCCTTTTGCAATGTAAATGAATTTATTTTCCCACATGCTTGCGTGCTTTGCCGAGTTCTGACTCGATTTTGCCTTTGCTTTCTTTGGCTTTTTCTTTTGCCGTCTTCCTTTGTCTGCCGCCCTGCCAGCCGGATAGCCGCGCTGCGGTGTGTGGCCGGGTCAGGGACTTGGCCGTTTAGAATATGCAAGTTACTTCAGCCGCTTAAAGCGTAGCTAGTCGGGTGAGAAGCCGGCTGGCCGGCTGCTGAGCAGCCGGACGGGTGGGGCGAGAGGTCGGCTTGACCTGAATCGGCGTTCTTCCTTAGTCGTTTTTCATGTGGACAGCATTTCCGACCTTTAGCTCTTGCCAGCCGGACAGTCGCGCTGCGAGCTGTGGCTGGGACGAAGAGAGGGCTTTAGCGTCGGCACACTACTTAGGCGACTTCGGGTGGCCCCAACTTAGGTCAAGGCGGCGAGCCCCCGGGCCGGCTGGCCGGACCCGGACAGGGTGGAAGAAAAAACTCATTCATAGGTGAAGCTTATCACATAGATAAAAAAGGTAGCCCCCGAGTGCGCCTCGGGGGACCTGTTGTATTTGCTTAATACAAAAGATAGCATGGTACATACACTGCATCAACTGTAAAACGGGCGGAGAAGGTTCGTGTTCCACGGGCGCTCCGACTCTTGGCCGGCTGTGTCCCTCTTGCGTGTCTTGGGCTTCTGTGTGTCGATGAGGTAGTAGGAGTCGTTGCCCAGGGCCTTGCTAATGATGAAAGGCCCCTCCCAAGGAGCCGAGAGCTTGTGCTGGCCGGCTGTTCGCTGGATCAGCCGGAGCACAAGGTCGCCCTCACAGAAAGCGCGCGGCTTGATCTTCTTGTTGTGGTAGCGGCGCAAGCTCTGCTGGTAGATGGCGGGCCGGCTGAGTGCTAGCAGCCGGGCCTCTTCGAGCAAGTCGACGCCGTCTTCTCGCGCCTCCTTGACCTCCGCCTCCGTGTACATGGTGACGCGAGGTGAGTCAAACTCGATATCTGTTGGGATGACAGCCTCGGCCCCGTACACAAGGAAGAAGGGCGTGAAGCCGGTTGACCGATTTGGCATGGTCCGGAGACTCCAAAGGACGGCCGGCAGTTCCTCGATCCAGCAGCAGGCCGAGCGCTCCAGCGGCTCGACCAGCCGAGGCTTGATGCCGGACAGGATGAGGCCGTTTGCTCGCTCCACCTGGCCGTTTGACTGCGGGTGAGCAGCCGACGCGAGGTCCAGTCAGATGCCTGATACGTCTCCAACGTATCTATAATTTTTGATTGTTCCATGCTGTTATATTATCATTCTTGGATGTTTTACAATCATTTTATATCATTTTTTGGTACTAACCTATTGACATAGTGCCAAGTGCCAGTTGCTGTTTTTTGCATGTTTTTTACATCACAGGAAATCAATACCAAACGGAGTCCAAACGCAACGAAACTTTTTGTGGATTTTTTTTGGACCAGAAGACATACAGTGTGCCGGAGAAGCGCCTGGGGGGTACTCCGAGGGGAGCACAACCCACCAGGGTGCACCTAGAGGCCCAGGCGCACCCTGGTGGGTTGTGCCCACCTCGGGTGCCCCTCGAACTGCCTCTTTGCTCTATAAATACCCCAATATTCCAGAAACCCTAGGGGAGTCGACGAAAATCAATTCCAGCCGCCGCAGAGTCCAGAACCACCAGATCCAATCTAGACACCATCATGGAGGGGTTCACCACTTCCATTGGTGCCTCTCCGATGATGCGTGAGTAGTTCTTTGTAGACCTACGGGTCTGTAGTTAGTAGCTAGATGGCTTTCTCTCTCTCGTTTGATTCTCAATACAATGGTCTCTTGGAGATACATACGATGTAACTCTTTTTGCGGTGTGTTTGTTGGGATCCGATGAACTTTGAGTTTATGATCAGATATATCTTTTTATCCATGAAATTTATTTGAGTCTTCTTTGATCTCTTATATGCATGATTGCTTATAGCCTCGTATTTCTTCTCCGATATTTGGGTTTTGTTTGGCCAACTTGATCTATTTATCTTGCAATGGGAAGAGGTGCTTTGTAGTGGGTTCGATCTTACGGTGCTTGATCCCAGTGACAGAAGGGGAACCAACACGTATGTATCATTGCTACTAAGGATAAAACGATGGGGTATATTTCTACATAAATAGATCTTGTCTACATCATGTCATCGTTCTTATTGCATTACTCCGTTTCTCCATGAACTTAATACACTAGATGCATGCTGGATAGCGGTCGATGTGTGGAGTAATAGTAGTAGATGCAGGCAGGAGTCGGTCTACTAATCTTGGACGTGATGCCTATATAATGATCATTGCCTGGATATCGTCATGATTATTTGAAGTTTTATCAATTGCCCAACAGTAATTTGTTCACCCACCGTTTGCTATTTTTCTCGAGAGAAGCCACTAGTGAAACCTACGGCCCTCGGGTCTCTTTTCCAATATATTTGCTTTCAAGATCTGTTTTGCTATTCGCTCTTTTCTTTATTTGCAACTTTTATTTTTAGATCTATTAAACCAAAAATACAAAAATACCTTGCTGCACTTTATTTTATTTGGCGTTCGATCTATCAATATTTACTATTCTCTCTTGTCCGTTTGCCAATTTTTGGCGTCGTTGCCCGAAAGGGATTGACAACCCCTTTTACATGTCGGGTTGCGAGTATTTGTTATTTGTGTGCAGGTGTTGTTTACGTAGTGTTGCTTGGTTCTCCTACTGGTTCGATAACCTTGGTTTCATCACTGAGGGAAATACCTACCGCCGCTGTGCTGCAACATCCCTTCCTCTTTGGGGAAATACCGACGTAGCTTCAAGCCGCATCAATGCCCTGCATCGCGTAGAAACGGGCCAGGGCGCCTTTGGCGAAATTCGTGCTGTTGTCGGTGATGATGCTGTGTGGGATGCCGTATCGAACGGTGATGTTCGCGATGAATGTGATGGCTGTGGGGCCGTTCAGCTTCTTGATTGGCCTTGCCTCAATCCACTTCATGAACTTGTCCATGGCAACCAGCAGATGGGTCATGCCGCCGCGTGCTGTCTTGAATGGGCCCACCATATCCAACCCCCACACGACAAACGGCCAAGTGATGGGAATGGTCTTGAGTGTTGAGGCCGGTAGGTGCTGCTTGGTGCTGAAATGCTGGCACCCCTTGCACTTTCGGACCAACTCCTTGGCGTCGTCCAGAGCAGTCGACCAGAAGAAACCATGGCGGAAAGCTTTGGCAATGAGGGCTCTGGAGGCAGCATGGTGGCCACATTCACCTTGGTGGATGTCTCTGAGGATAGCAATGCCCTTCTCTGGCTCGACGCAACGGTGGAAGACGTCAGTCGCGCTGCGCCTGACAAGCTCTCTGTTGGTGATCGTGTATGCGGCCGCCCGGTGTTGCACCTGACGGGCCAAGACTTCGTCGGCTGGTAGCTCGCGGCTAACCAGAAAGTTGAGGATGGGCTGCCCAAGACGGAGCTTCCACCACCGTCATGACGGCAACCGGCGTTAGGGAGGCCGGGTTGGGAGGCGGTGGGTCGGAGCCGGCCGCTGCTTGCTGCATCGTTGAAGTCCCCGGGCTGACTACAGCAGTCCCCGGGCCGACTACAGCAGTCCCCGGGTCGGGTATGGGTGCTGTAGCCCCCGGGCCGCCTGCCGGAGTCCCCGAGCCGGATCCGACTGCTCTAGGGTCAGCCGGCACGAAGATGGACTCTGATTCCGGCGAAGGTTGGATAGATGGCTTGCGCAGACACTCGAGGGAGACGCCTGCTGGAATGGCCTACCGGGTAGAACCAATCCATGCCAGGGCGTCGGCTGCTTCGTTGTCGGCTCGTGGCACATGGAGGAACTCGCACCCATCAAAGTATCCGCTGATCTGCTGGACAAGGAAGCGGTAGCTGGCCATGTTGGCGTCCCAGTCGCCAGAGGACTGTTGGACCACCAGGTCCGAGTCGCCGTAGCATAGGATGAGGCGGATGTCGATCTCCTTGGCCAGCTGGAGCCCGTGGATGAGTGACTCGTACTCGGCCACGTTGTTGGAGGCGGCAAAGTGAATCTGCAGCGTGTACTTGAGCTTGTCGCCTTTGGGAGAGGTGAGGACGATGCCGGCTCCCAAACCGGTGCACATCTTCAAACCTTCAAAGTGCATCCGCCAATGCGTGGAATCCGGCACAGGCGGCAGGTACTGGGTCTCGGCCCAGTCGACAAGGAAGTCAGCCAGCGCTTAGGACTTGATGGCGGCGCGGGGCTGGTAGAGGATGGTGTGGGGAGCCAGCTCGATGGCCAACTTGGCCACCCGGCCTGAGGCATCTCGGTTGCCCATGATCTCGGCAAAGGGGGCGGTACAGACGACCGTGATGGTGTGCTCCTGGAAGTACTGCTTCAGCTTCTTGGCGGCAAAGTACACGCCGTAGCACATCTTCTGGTAGTGGGGTAGTTCTGCTTGGAAGCGGACAACACCTCGCTCAGGTAGTAGACCGGCCTCTGGACCATCTGTGCCTTGCCGGCTTCTCGGCGCTCGACAACAATCACCGTGCTGACGACCCGGTTGGTGGCGGCGATGTGGAGGAGCATGGGCTCTTTAGCAGCCGGAGCGGCCAGAACAAGCGGCTTGGACAGCATCCGCTTGAGCTGGAGGAACGCCTCGTCCGCCTAGTCGGTCCACTCGAAGCATGTGGTCTTCTTCATCAGCTGGTACAGAGGGAGGGCCTTCTCGCCCAGCCGGCTGACGAACCGGCTGAGGGATGCTAGGCACCCGGTGAATTTCTGGACGTCCCGCAGTCGGGTCGGTCTCTTCATCCGCTCAATGGCCTTGATCTTTACGGGGTTGCACTCTATCCCGCGCTCAGAAACAAGGAAGCCAAGGAGCTGGCCAGCTGGTACTCCGAAGACGCACTTCTTCGGGTTGAGCTTGATCTGAAAATGGCGCAGGTTGGCGAAGGTCTCCTTGAGATCCTCCAAAAGGGTACCGCACTTCTCCGTCTTCACCACTATGTCATCCACATAGACGTGGGCATTTCTGCCGAGTTGCTTCAAGAGGCACTTCTGCATGCAGCGCTGAAAGGTGGCACCGGCATTCCTCAAGCCGAACGTCATGGCGATGTAGCAGAAGGCGCCAAAAGGGGTGATGAAGGTGGTCTTCAGTCGATTGGCCGGGTCCAGCTTGATCTGGTGGTAGCCGGAGTAGGCGTCCAAAAAGGACAAAAGCTCGCAGCCGGCCGTGGAGTCGATCACTTGATCAATCCGGGGCAAGGCAAATGGATCCTTGGGGCAGGCTTTGTTGAGGCTTGTGTAGTCGATACACATGCGCCACTTGTTGTTTTTCTTCAAAACGAGGACGGGGTTGGCAAGCCAGTCTGGGTAGAACACTTCCATGATGAAGCCGTCTTCCAGAAGCCGGGCAATCCTTCTCTTCTCTTATGATAGGCGGCGGAGGGGTTGCTTGACCGGCTTAGCATCCGGCCGCACATGCAGCTTGTGCTCGGCAAAATCCTTCGGAACACCCGGCATGTCCTTGGGGGACCATGCAAAGATGTCCCGATTCTCACGGAGCAAATCGACGAGCTCGTTTCCTATTTGCTGTCGAGGTTAGCCCCCACGACAGCGTACTTCTCCGGATGCGCCGGGTCCAAGATGATCTTCTTGGTTTCCTTGGCCGGCTGGAAGGAGCCCTCAGCCTCAACCTCCTTGGGGTTGAAAGGCATGGCCGGCTGCTCATTGGCCATGGCCACAGCCCAGTCAAGGAGGCGCTTGATGTTTGCTTGAACTATGTCGGTATTTCCCCAAAGAGGAAGGGATGAAGCAGCAAAGCAACGGTAGGCATTTCCCTCAGTGATGAGACCAAGGTTATCGAACCAGTAGGAGAACCACGCAACACCACGTAAACAGCTCCTGCACACAAAGAACAAATACTTGCAACCCGGCGTAAGAGAGGGGTTGTCAATCCCTCACGGGTAAAAGGATAGGTAAAATTGTAGTAGATTGGATAAATAGATCTCGCGGGAACGCGAGATAAAATAAATAAGTAAAAATTGCAGCAAGGTATTTTTGGATTTTTGGATTAATAGATCTGAAAATAAAAGCAAATAAAAATAGATCGCAAAGGCAAATATATTAAAGAAGAGACCCGGGGGCCGTAGGTTTCACTAGTGGCTTCTCTCGAGAGAAATAGCAAACGGTGGGTAAACAAATTACTGTTGGGCAATTGATAGAACTTCAAATAATCATGACGATATCCAGGCAATGATCATTATATAGGCATCACGTCCAAGATTAGTAGACCGACTCCTGCCTGCATCTACTACTATTACTCCACACATCGACCGCTATCCAGCATGCATCTAGTGTATTAAGTTCATGGAAAAATGGAGTAATGCAATAAGAACGGTGACATAATGTAGACAAGATCTATTTATGTAGAAATAGACCCCATCTTGTTATCCTTAATAGCAATGATACATACGTGTCATTTCCCCTTCTGTCACTGGGATCAAGCACCGTAAGATCGAACCCATCACAAAGCACCTCTTCCCATTGCAAGATAAATAGATCAAGTTGGCCAAACAAAACCCAAATATCGGAGAAGAAATATGAGGCTATAAGTAATCATGCATATAAGAGATCAAAAGACTCAAATAACTTTCATGGATAAAAACATAGATCTGATCATAAACTCAAAGTTCATCGGATCTCAACAAACACACCGCAAAAAAAGAGTTACATCAAATAGATCTCCGAGAGACCGTTGTATTGAGAATCAAAAGAGAGAGAGAGAAAGCCATCTAGCTACTAACTACGGACCCGTAGGTCTACAATGAACTACTCACGCATCATCGGAGAGGCACCAATGAGGATGATGAACCCCTCCATGATGGTGTCTAGATTGGATCTGTGGTTTCTGGAACTTGCGGCGGCTAGAATTGATTTTCGTCAACTCCCCTAGGGTTTCTGGAATATTGGGGTATTTATAGAGCAAAGAGGCGGTGCGGGAGGTCACCGAGGTGGGCACAACCCATCAGGGCGCGCCTGGGGGCCAGGCGCGCCCTGGTGTCTTGTGCTCACCTCGGGCCCCCTCTTCGATACTTCTTTGGCCCACTGGATGTCTTCTGGTCCAAAAAAAACCTCCAAAAAGTTTTGCTGCATTTGGACTCCGTTTGGTATTGATTTCCTGCGCAGTAAAAAACAAGCAGAAAACAGCAACTAGCACTTGGCACTATGTCAATAGGTTAGTCCCAAAAAATGATATAAAGTTGCTATAAAATGATTGTAAAACATCCAAGAATGATAATATAACAGCATGGAACAATCAAAAATTATAGATACGTTGGAGACGTATCAGCATCCCCAAGCTTAATTCCTGCTCGTCCTCGAGTAGGTAAATGATAAAAACCGAATTTTTGATGTGGAATGCTGCCTAACATGTTCATCACATATTCTTTTCTTTGTAGCATGGACATTTGGACTTTTATATGATTCAAAGCAATAATCTAGTTTTGACATGAGGACTTTAATACTCAAGCATATCAACAAGCAACCATGTCTTTCAAAATATCAACGCTAAAGCAAGCTATCCCTAGCCCATTATGCTCAATCATTGATCCATTCATGAAGCACACTCGCATATTAGCTACACCCAATGTTCAAATACGATCATAGTGCCCCTTAGTTGGCGCTTTATAAGAGAAGATGGAGACTCAAATAAAAATTGCATAAAGTAAATAGAAAGGCCCTTCGCGGAGGGAAGTAGGGATTTGTAGAGGTGCCGGAGCTCAAAGCGAAAAAATAATAGAGATAAAAACATTTTGGGAGGCATGCTTTTCCTGCCAACAAGAACGACCGAGAAGTTCCCAATACTTTCCATGCTAGATATATCATAGGCGGTTCCCAAACAGAAAATAAAGTTTATTCCTTTTTCCACCATACTTTCACTTTCCATGGCTAGCCGTATCCACGGGTGCCCTCCATACCAACACTTTCCAAGGAATTTATTATTTGACAACATAAAGTAAATTCATTTTTCATTCCGGGACTGGGCATCCCTAATACCTTTGCCGTACTCTCATGCAATGACAAGTGAATAAACACTCGTCGTGACAATAACACATTTAGCATGGAAATATATTAGCCACCCCCTACCGTTTCGCGAGCGGAACGAGCACACAAAAGAGAAGTTTATTTTGAAAATTAGAGATGGCACATACAAATTTGCTTAGAACGGCACGGAAATACCGCATATAGGTAGGTATAGTGGAGTCATATGGCAAAAACTGGTTTAAAGGATTTGGATGCACAAGTAGTGATCATACTTAGTGCAAAATGAAGGCTAGCAAAAGATTGAGAAGCATCCAACCAAGAAACGAAAAATCTCATATGCGAGCATTAAGCATAACTAACACCGAATAATGCACCACAAGTAGGATGTAATTTCATTGCATAACTATTGACTTTCGTGCTTGCATAGGGAATCACGAACCTTAACACCAATATTCTTACTAAAGCATAATTACTCATCAACATGTCTCACATATCACTATCATCATATCTCAAAACTATTACAAAGAATCAACTTTATTTTGTCCAATGATCTTCATGAAATTTTTTATTATATCCTCCTTGGATATCTATCACTTTGGGACTAATTTCATATGTTGCTTTTAATAAGCTCAAACAAATATAAGTGAAGAACATGAGCATCATATTTCTTTCTCTCAAATTAATTTAAGTGAAGCAAGAGAGAATTTCTTCAAAATTTTACTAACTCCCAAATAAATATAAGTGAAGCATGAGAGCATTTCTTCAAAAATAATAAAGCACACCGTGCTTAAAAAGATATAAGTGAAGCACTAGAGCAATTCCAAGGCTCTAAAGATTTAAGTGAAGCATAGGAGCAAGCATAGCAGAATTTTTGGCTCTCTCAAAAAGGTGTGTCCAGCAAGGATTCCAGACTCAAAATAAAAAGCAAAACAAGCAAAGACTCATATCATACAAGACGCTCCAAGCAAAACTCATAATATGTGACGAATAAAAATATAGTTCCAAGTAAAATACTGATGGTCGTTAGAAGAAAGAGGGGATGCCACTCGGGGGCATCCCCAAGCTTAGTTGCTTGATACTTCTTGAATATTACCTTGGGGTGCCTCGGGCATCCCCAAGCTTAGCCTTTTGCTAATCCTTATTCCTTCATCCATCATGATCTCACCCAAAACTTGAAAACTTCAATCACACAAAACTCAACAAAACCTTCGTGAGATCCGTTAGTATAAGAAAGCAAATCACTACTATAAGTACTGTTGCAAACCCATTCATATTTTGTTTTTGCATTATATCTACTATATTCCAACTTTTCTATGGCAAAAACTCTTCAAAGGAAACCATAGAATCATCAAAACAAGCACACAACGCAAAGAAAACAGAATCTGTCAAAAACAGAACTGTCTGTAGCAACCTGAAAACTTCGAATACTTCTGTAACTCCAAAAATTCTGAAAAATTAGGAAAACGTGAGCAATTTGTTTATTAATCTTATACAAAATAAGTCAAATCAAAATCACTCTTATTTTAAAAATAAAAATTGTTTTCCTGAGCGCAAAAGTTTCTGTTTTTCAGCAAGATCAAATCAACTATCACCCAAATCATCCCAAAGGCTTTGCTTGGCTCAAACACTAATTTAAACCACAAAAACACATCTAACCAGAGGCATAATTGGGTATTTTATTGAAAACAGCAAGAAAACCAAAAAGCAAAAAGATACAAGTTGGGTTGCCTCCCAACGAGCGCTATCGTTTTACGCCCCTAGCTAGGCATAATGCAAAGGATCTAAGTATTGTCATCTTTGGTCTTTGCCACTTTAATAAGGGCCTTTTAAAATCCAGGAGGCTCTTTACGCTTCCCTAAATTTTCTGGAAAATAAACCATCTTTAGATCTAAAATGTCCAACCTTTTATTGCAAAGGGTAATCAAAGTGTTCAAACGATTGATACTACCATTGAGATGTTTGAGAGGTTCATTATATTTTTGCAATACAACCATATGTTTGTGCAAATCACCAAGTTTGTCTAAAATTTGAACTCCTTCTGGGGTGAAAGAGAACCCTTTCTTTTGTGGTGGGACCCCCAAAATCCCTTCTAAGATTTCATAGGCAGCATTGACATCAAGCTCAATAAAATTCCCTTTTGCGGCAAAATCTAAGAGTTGTCTATGATGCAAAGCCAATCCTATATAAAAATTTTGAAGCAAAATTTTTGCGTCTCCTTTTAGGTTGCAAACACGATAGGATTCCATTAGCCTATACCAAGCATCTTTCAAATTTTCTCCTTGTTTTTGTTTGAAGTATAAAACTTCAAAATCTGGTAACAAAGGAGGAGTGGTCACACCAGCCATTGTGACTAGAAAGCAAGAACGAGAATAGATCCGGCAAGAAAGCGGTGAACAAAAAAGAGGGTGAATAAAATGGCAAATTTTTGTGAAGTGGGGGAGAGGAAAACGAGAGGCAAATGGAAAATAATGTAAATTGCAAGGAGATGAGATTTGTGATTAGGAACCTGGTAGATGTTGATGATGTCTCCCCGGCAACGGCGCCAGAAATTCCTTTTGATGTTTGCTTGAACTACGTCGGTATTTCCCCAAAGAGGAAGGGATGATGCAGCACAGCAACGGTAGGTATTTCCCTCAGTGATGAGACCAAGGTCATCGAACTAGTAGGAGAACCATGCAACACCACGTAAACAGCTCCTGCACACAAAGAACAAATACTTGCAACCCGACGTAAGAGAGGGGTTGTCAATCCCTCACGGGTAAAAGGATAGGTAAAATTGTAGTAGATTGGATAAATAGATCTCGCGGGAACGCGAGATAAAATAAATAAGTAAAAATTGCAGCAAGGTATTTTTGGATTTTTGGATTAATAGATCTGAAAATAAAAGCAAATAAAAATAGATCGCGAAGGCAAATATATTAAAGAAGAGACCCGGGGGCCGTAGGTTTCACTAGTGGCTTCTCTCGAGAAAAATAGCAAACGGTGGGTAAACAAATTAATGTTGGGCAATTGATAGAACTTCAAATAATCATGACGATATCCAGGCAATGATCATTATATAGGCATCACGTCCAAGATTAGTAGACCGACTCCTGCCTGCATCTACTACTATTACTCCAAACATCGACCGCTATCCAGCATGCATCTAGTGTATTAAGTTCATGGAAAAATGGAGTAATGCAATAAGAACGGTGACATGATGTAGACAAGATCTATTTATGTAGAAATAGACCCCATCTTGTTATCCTTAATAGCAATGATACATACGTGTCGTTTCCCCTTCTGTCACTGGGATCAAGCACCGTAAGATCGAACCCATCACAAAGCACCTCTTCCCATTGCAAGATAAATAGATCAAGTTGGCCAAACAAAACCCAAATATCAGAGAAGAAATACGAGGCTATAAGTAATCATGCATATAAGAGATCGAAAGACTCAAATAACTTTCATGGATAAAAACATAGATCTGATCATAAACTCAAAGTTCATCGGATCCCAACAAACACACCGCAAAAAAAGAGTTACATCAAATAGATCTCTGAGAGACCGTTGTATTGAGAATCAAAAGAGAGAGAGAAAGCCATCTAGCTACTAACTACGGACCCGTAGGTCTACAATGAACTACTCACGCATCATCGGAGAGGCACCAATGAGGATGATGAACCCCTCCGTGATGGTGTCTAGATTGGATCTGTGGTTTCTAGAACTTGCGGCGGCTGGAATTGATTTTCGTCGAATCCCCTAGGGTTTCTGGAATATTGGGGTATTTATAGAGCAAAGAGGCGGTGCGGGAGGTCACCGAGGTGGTCACAATCCATCAGGGCGTGCCTGGGGGCCCAGGCGCGCCCTGGTGTCTTGTGCTCACCTCGGGCCCCCTCTTCGGTACTTCTTTGGCCCACTGGATGTCTTCTGGTCCAAAAAAATCTCCAAAAAGTTTCGCTGCGTTTGGACTCCGTTTGGTATTGATTTCCTGCGAAGTAAAAAAAAGCAGAAAACAGCAACTGGCACTGGGCACTATGTCAATAGGTTAGTCCCAAAAAATGATATAAAGTTGCTATAAAATGATTGTAAAACATCCAAGAATGATAATATAACAGCATAGAACAATAAAAAATTATAGATACGTTGGAGACGTATCAGCGCTTCTCTTGGGTGATGACGAGGGACTCGGCCAGCTGGGAGCTGGCCGCGGCGCACGTGAGCGACTTCTTGTAGTCGCCGCAATGGTGATGATGCCCTTGGGACCCAGCATCTTCATCTTCAGGTAGGCGTAATGCGGGACCGCCATGAATTTGGCCAAAGCTGGCTGGCCCAAGAGCGCGTGGTAGGGGATGTCCAAGTCAACCACCTCGAACCAGATTGGCTCGCGGCGGAAGTGGGTCTTGTCGCCGAACAGGACGTCAATCTTGATCTTGCCGATTGGAGAGCAGGAAAGCCCAGGGCAATGCCATGGAGCACGGTCCGGCTGGGCTGGAGCTGCTTTTCCTTGATGCCCAGCTTTTCCATGGTGTCGCGGTAAAGGATGTTGATGCTGCTACCGCCGTCTATCAGGATCCAGGAGAAGCGGCAGGCCCGCCTCTCGGTTGAGAAGGTGGAGTCCAGCACCATGGCATAAGCACCCGGCGAGGGCATCACGGCCGGATGGTCATCGCGGCTCCAAGTGATGGGCCTCTGGGACCAGTGCATGAATTGGGGGACCTTTGAAACAACAGCATTCACCTCGTGGTGCTGCTGACGCCGACTATGCTTGTCGTCAGCTTCACTGGTGAAGACAACGTAGGTGGCATTCTCGTTAGGGAACTCATCTTGGAGCATGCCGACAGGGCGGGCCGACTGCTGAGCAGCTGGAGTCGCCGGGCCGGGAGAAGGAGGCAGCAAACCCTCACCCTTAGCGATTCGGGCGAGCCAGTTGCACTGCCGGGTTGTATGGTTGGACGGCTTCGCACCGCTGTGGAACTTGCATGGAGCGTCGAGGGTCTGCTCAAAGGAGAAGGCCGGCAGTCAGGCCCCCTTGCCGCCCCACTGACGCTTGGGGCCGGGTTGACATGCCGGCTGCTGATCCTCGATGGTGGCCACCTACCGGCTGTTGGAAGCCAGTTGCTGGGCCTTGCGCTTGTTGTCGTTCGGCTACTGGCGCCGGTTGGAGTCGCCAGCCGTCGCTGGAGAAGCCGGCGGGATCACCTTCCCAGACGCGTCAACCCGGATCTCCGACTTCATGGAGGAGTCGGCCGTGGCGTACTTGTCCGCCACCACCAGGAGCTCGTCCAGGGTAACCGGCTCATCGCACAGAAGCTTGTGCTTGAGCAGGGTGCCTTCTCGGCACCCGACGGTGAAGTACTCGATGGCCTGCACCTCGTGCACCCCTTCGCAGGAGTTGCGCAACTCGGCCCAACGCGTCAAGTAGTCGCGAGCGGACTCGTCCAGCCCCTGAACGCACATGGAGAGCTGGCGAGGCTTGGGAGGCCGCTTGTAGGTGCTAGTGAAGTTGCGGACGAAGACGTCGCTGAAGTCCAACCAGCTGTTGATGCTGTTGGGTTTGAGGTTGTTCAGCCATGTCCGGGCCGTGCCCTGGAGCATAAGCGGAACATACTTCATGGCAACACGCTTGTTGCTATTTGCTATGCTGACTGCTGTGGTGTAGTCAGTCAGCCAGTCCTCTGGCTTCATGGTGCCGGTGTACTTGGGAGTGTCACGAGGGAGCGAGAACCCTTTGGGGAAGGGCTCGTCGCGGATACGGGGGCCGAAGCAGGCCGGGCCGACCGTATCCTCCTCTTCTACAGCCAAGGACTGAGCCAGCTGCTCGATCCGGCGGCGAGCGTCATTCTCACCGACTGCTTCGCGGGGGCCTAGCCGGCCCCCCAAAATCGGGTGGTCAACCGGTGTCGGACAAGCCAACCTCTCCCTGCGGGCGGGAGGCGGTCGTTCGTCCTGCTGGTGCCGGCCCTCCGGGTTCGGAGGAACTTCCCGGCTGCCCACAACTGTCTGGTGAGAGCACCGGCTGCGGCTAGCTACCGGCTCCGGGTTCCGTTGGCCGCGGCCGCCGCCACTAGGGGACCGGGAGGTCGCTCCATTCTCGCGGCGGGGTGGAGGGTTCCGTTCCGGGAGCTCGGCATGCCGGCCGGCTCCCACCACGCGGTTGCACGCATCCTGCTGCGTGTTCGCAGCATCGAGGAGTTCCTGGAGGTGGTCTAGTTGGCTGCGCCGTTCGTCGCCCTCCAGGTTCTCGAGTTCTTCTGCCGGCGCCTGTACGGCGCGCAGGTTCTGCACGGGGGTGTCGTAGATCGGACGTCCGACCCCCAGCATGCTGGTGATGGCCACGCTGTGTTGCTGGATGGCGCCGGCTCAGCTAGACTCGGCCGCAGCTGGCGTGCCGCCAGCTATGCGGTCGATCTCGCGCTGGTTGGCCTCAGCGCGGCGCTTCATGGCCGCCATCTTGGTGGCGCTGTCGAGGAGCTTGATGCGGATTTCTTCTAGCGCCGCTGCGTCGGCGTTGGCTTCGACGGGAGCCGCCAGGTCCTGCATCGCTGCTCCCAATGGGTCCTGGACGGCCCCGCCAGAGGCCTGGCTGTTGCCAGTGACCATCACCTCCACGAAGACATCGGCGTCGAGCGCGCCAGCAGAGGCGACGCTAGAGACGGGAGGGAGCGGGTCGTCGATCACCACCACGTCGTCGGGGAACCCGTCGGTGGCGTCTGCGTCGGAGAGGCTGAGCTTCCCGAAGAGATCGGCGAGGCAGCTCACGGGGCAAATGGCGCCTGCGTCGAACGATGCGCCGGAGCAAGCGCAAGCGAATGCATCAGGCTGGCTGATCAAGCCGGCCACGATGTGCTCGCCGGAGAGGAAGGCGGTTCCCATCCAGAACGTGTCTCCGGCCGACGCCGCGAATGGCCCCACGGTGGGCGCCAACTGTCATGGTAATCTCACGTCAGATGCCAGGGAGTGGGTGAGTGTGGACTCCGAGGGGAGGGAAGGGTCCGTCTGCCGGGAGCCGTCCCGCCCCTCAACGCCGCCTTCTAGGGGTGCGCCGCCTTCTGGTAGCTTGCGAACAGGTAGGGCCCGCCGCCTGCGGGCCGTACTGATCGCCTTTTGCTGTAGCATGACCCGTGCGGACGAGGGCCATGTCCTGAGTCGCATGGCTACAGTCCAGTGCCAGGCGGGTAGGTGGCCGCTTGGTCAGTCTACACTGTAGCCACGCTCCTCCGGGATTCGGGGGAGTAGTTGGCTCTGCAACCACGCCCCGTCTCGTCGGAGTAGGTGGGTGCGGACTCCGAGAGGAGGAGGGGCCGTCTGCTAGGAGCCGGCCTCCCCTAAGAGCCGCCTTTTATGGGTGCGCCGTCTTTTGGAAGTCAGCCACTTGGTCCTAGCTGGACCAAGGAACCGGCCGCATGCCCGGAAGGCATGAGGGGCTTTGCTAGCCCCGATGTCTTGAAATGTTATTAGGTCCGGATGAGGCTACCCGGGGTCTATCCCCCCGACAGTCTCCTCGTGCTCCTACGCCCTTCCGACGATCTTCGCCCTCAGCTGGTCGCGCTCGGTGCAAAGCTTCGCCTTGTCCTCCCCTAGTCCCCGGATGACGCCGGTAGTATTTTCAAACGAGGCATTTATCTCGTCCTGCAGCTTCATCTTGTCGGAGATCCGACCCATCAGGTCAACAAGCATAGCGCGCATGCACCTGTGAGAGTCCTCACCTGCCCGTGAGACATTTTCCCAGGCCGCCGTGGTGCGGGAGGACATCTCTGCTGCATTCGCGGCGCGGCGGGACATCTCTGCTGCATCCGCAGCACGGCCGGACCAGTCTGCTGCATCGACGGCGCGGCGGGACCTCTGTGCTGCATCGGCGGCGCAGCGGGACCTCTGTGCTGCTACGGCGGCACGGCGGGACATGTCGGCTACTTTTGCGGTGAGGCGGGACATCTCTCGTGCTTCCGCTTCCATGCTCGCCTCTCCCTGGTAGTAATCTCTCGACCCAGAACTCATGCGGGCCATGGCAGACGCAAGGGAAAGACGATGAAGACTTGTTTGTTTTTGTGGATGAGGAGTTGAGGAGGAATGTGCAGTCATCTTGGAGTAGGTAGTATTTATAACCGAGTACTAATACGCTCCTAAGTGGGAAACCGTTTAGGTTTTGATCGGTGTGAATAGGTTTGCAATTAAATATAGCATGGTAGTAATTTGGAATGTGATGGGACGCATGCTCAAAATTTATTGACAGTTCTAATTTCTAAGTACGACACTATTCCCGGATGGCGTAACGTGGGCACGCGTTCTCGGCCGCGTACGTGTCATTTGCACCATAGGGTGCACCGCAATAGGCGATGTCAGCACACATTTTCTTCCATCAACCGTGCACTCTCGTTATTACCATCGCGCACGCTTCTTTTAATTAGAATGTGTGCCCGTCTAGCGCACACACGTTGATCTGTCTAACTGTTTCTGTTTGTTGTGGCTAATCGCAAACAGTTCATTCGTGTGAAGTGTATGCCATCAATCGCAAACACCTTGATCTGGCTGACCGTTTCTGTTATGTT
Source organism: Thinopyrum elongatum (assembly GCA_011799875.1). NCBI lineage: Eukaryota > Viridiplantae > Streptophyta > Magnoliopsida > Poales > Poaceae > Thinopyrum > Thinopyrum elongatum. Next base: position 411,002,408 of record CM022301.1, read on the forward strand.
GCCTAATCGCAAACAGTTCATCCGTCTGAAGTGTATGCCATCAATCGCAGACACCTTGATCTGGCTGACCATTTCTGTTGTGTTGCCTAATCGCAAATAGTTCATCCGTCTGAAGTGTATGCCGTCAATCACAGACACCTTGATCTGGCTGACCATTTCTGTTGTGTTGCCTAATCACAAACAGTTAATCCGAGTGAACTGTATGCCGTATATCGCACCCACCTTCATCTGGTTGCCCGTTTCTATTCTTCTGCCTCATCGCAAACAGTTCATTGAACTTAACCGTATGTCCCGCATCGCACACGCAACTAAAATCTGAATCGTGTTTGATGTATCTGCCATCACAAATGTTTTGTATCTTTTTTGACGGATTTTTTACATCACTGTTTGCAATTAATGCATCACACACAATTTCGTCGAAGGTTCTCTGATTGTAGTGTCGCGTTAGCAGCATCCTGCAGTAGTGTATACCCTTCTCACAAGTCTGAGCATTGTTCCCAAAGGTGGTGTCACATTATGCCCAGTACAGACAATACTCCACGGAGTTGTGAACACATCTTCTCAGGGAACAAGGAATCTCTTCTATCCACGCATTGGGTTGCTCGAATATATGCATGCCCTCTGGGTTCAAAACAGTGATGTGAGTCATACCTGTTCTCCTGACGGATTCTGACTTCTCGCAGGAGTTTCTGATTCATCTTGACTGGCTCCACCATCTTGAGTATCCAATCCATACCAAAGATTTGACTGTCGCTTGTCGTGACTGACATAAAAGTGTACCACCTTGTGACGATAACATTCACAGACTTGACTGGTGGCGTTCTGGCAAAAGAATCCTATCCACGGCAGGCTATCCTTTAACTGATTCCCATATGTGAGGGCACATGCTTTGAGGCTTGTAGTTTAACATTCTGATTACTCCTTTTGCTGGTATATCCATGTGGATAAGAGGGTTGATATGAGGTCCTTACGGATGGAGTATGCCTCTTAGGGGTGTGTTCCTGGTATGGAATAAGACTGTCCGGCGCATCCATACCACGCTGTTCACGCAACAACTGTCATACCTGTATTGTCGGTCTTGCTCCTTCATTATTATTCCCTTCGTTTGGGTCCTTTGCCGAAAGAACTTGGCCTCATATACTCTTGATTCTTTTTGTGGCCCTGGGTGCAGTCATATGCACTATTTTCGCAATCATCCCTTGGCCTTGTTCATGTCTCGAGTCTCAGGATAATTGCCAAGTTCACGTGTGCTTGTACGGAGCTCATTGTTGTCGTTAATTATATAGGACAGTGACAAGGTTAATAATATCACTTTGTTGGGTGTGAGGAGGCTGACCTCGATAACCACTGGCCAAGATGGTTGTTTCAATGTTGTCTTTCTTCAAGGTTTGTCGGTTCTTGCATCGCCCACTGGCTTTCTTTCTCTTGCATAACCGGTGAGGTTGTTGCATGCTTACCTCGAATTCTTCCTCGTACGAGTGAATTGCATGAACTTGGCAGCATGCTGTAACACCCTGGTTTTCGCTCCTGTTTATTTTCCTTCGCCGGATTTCACTGCTGTCTTTTTCTCTCGGTGTTATCGGATTTCTCTTGCTCTTGGGTATATGAAGATGGTCATTTAACCTTGCCTTCCCTATCCAACCAGAGATTCTCTCCAGTCCAACCTTGCCACCCAAGATATATTCTCAAGGTTTTGCCACCGAAACCCTACTTTTTGAGTTACCAGAAGGGAAACCCTAATCTCTTCCGTTACAAAGGAACCCCAATTTCCTTTGATCTGTTGCCTCCCAAATTTTTCCCAGTAATCATCCTATCTTTCTAAACCCTAGATATGCAAAAATATTGCCAAGTCATTTGCAATATTTTTCATTTATAATTAATTCCTTTTTCTGCCAGTTAAAGGAATTAAATCCAGGAAAATATCTATCCATCTCCAAAGTTCATGAAAACTTGTGGATATATTCTTGGTGACCATATTGAGCTCCCCTAAAAATATTGGCCATAATTAAATAAGGGAAATTGCACTTTCCTATTTAATGCCAATATTGCATTTTGGGCCCTTTCTAAAGGAACTACCATTTTGGTAGCCAGGAAAAATCCAAAATAATCTGTGGAGCTTATTCAATCCATATCTTAACCATTTCCATCAAAACCCAAGTTCCATAGTCCAAAGTTTGAGCACAGCATCCATTTGCAAATTCTGTCCAGATTTCCAGTTTGCAAAGGAAGTGCTTGAACCCTTGATCCATTTGAGCTGAAATTTTTCATGGTGGTTAACATTCATAAATCACTCATGGAAACTGTCGTGGAAACGGATCTGACAGTAGAGATGGGGGTATGTAGGAGAGGGCAGAGTCCTAGCTACGGCGAGGTTGTACGCACAGTTTTACGAGTTCAGGCCCCTCTCGCAGGAGGTAACAGCCCTACGTCTCGGTGCCGCGGAGGCTTGTCGATTGGAATGATGTAGTTACAGGGGGTGCAAACCCTTGTGCCAGAGGGGAGGGGCGGCTTATATAGAGTGCACCGGCCCCTTGCAGCCCTCAGTTACACAGGGGTTCAATGAGAGTTAAATCCTGAACGTTACTGGTAACGCCCGTATTAAATGATCTTTATGACGTCGGAGTGAATGCCTGACCGTTGCCATCTTGGGGTGACTCTAGGTATTCTGTACTCCGAGTGGATTCTTGTGCGGTCGAGTGAAGTAATCATGGTCGAGTGGAATTGGGATATCCGAGTGGGATCTTCTGTCGAGTGTATTGCACTTCATGAGGATTTCAGTCGGTATCTTCTGTAGAGCCTTTTAGGCTTTGGACTCCTGAGTAGTGACTTTGGGTAGGGTGTCTAGGTCAGGCCTAAGACCCTACCCTAGGTACATGTCATCGTCATTAGCCCCCAAATGGATTGAGGACCAAGTGAAGAAGGGTTGAAGTTGATTCTGACCCGATTCAATGTCTCGGAGACATTTCCTCAGGGGCTCAAAAGCATGCTAGTATTTTAACCCTTCGTCGGTCGCCTTGATCGATTCTGGTTTCTGGAATTTCTGAGTGAACTATGCTATATGTCTTTGAGTGGATTGGATTTGGATATCTCCGCCGCGATCGACTGCTCTGCAGTTCTCGGATCTCGCGGGATTCAAAATTTGGAGAAGCGCAAGGGACGGGACGCGGCGTAGTAAGCAGGGCAGGCGGATAGAGACTCCTCGATCCTCGCGCCACCTTTTTCGCCACGTATCAGGCCAGCGTCTGTTACGGGATGCGCCAGGATTGCACAGGCCCACGGGTCAGTCACTCGGAAGTGTGGCCATAAAAGGCGCTGCCACCGATGCGTGGCACTGTGCTCTCCATTCGCTCCATTCGCTCCTTTCCTCTCTGCTTCTCCGCCTCGTCTCCCCCATTGCCACGCTCCCCAGCCCACTCCTCTCGAGCTCCACATCAATGGCGAAGGACAAGACTGCAGCTCTGGAGTGCGCAAAGAAGTCGACAGCGAAGGGCAAGAAGGCGGCGAAGGGGTCGACCTCGCGGTTTGCTCTGCCGCCTGGTTGGATCCAGGGGGATTGGATCCGCTCCACCGTCATGAAGGAAGATCTGGAGGGGCTCGCCGCCGATGGCCTGATAGCACCTGGATCCTGGAGGATGCCGGAGGGAGAGATCGAGCCTGCGTCGTGCGACGGCGAGCGGGTTCTGCTCACGACTCATGTGCAAAGAGGTTTCTCCCTGCCTCCACATCCATTCTTTCGCGGGTTCTTAAATTTCTTTGGGGCTCAGATCCATCACTTTCCTCCAAACACCATCTCATATCTTGCTGCATTTGTCTCAATGTGTGAAAACTTCCTTGGGTGCCATCCTCATTGGGGCCTATTCAAGCACATCTTCACTTGCCGATCTCAGTCGGTTAAAAAAGCCAATCCGACTGATGAGAGGACCCATGTGATCCCAATGTGTGGTGGTTTGGGAATCCAAATGAGGGGTAGGAGCTCCTTTCCTCCTATGGCCTTTCCTGAGTCGGTTAGGGGGTGGCAATCGACCTGGTTTTACTGCAAAGATGCCCCAACTCCAGGCCAGTCGACTGGCCTTCTCCCCTTTTCTTTGGAGAGACCCCGTGCCCCTCGTTCATTGGTTATAGAGGAGGAGGAGAAGGGTGAAGTGGCCATCCTGGTAGACGCAGTCGTTGCATTGGTTCGGGGGGGAGTGACGGGCATGGATTTGCTGGAAGTGTTTCTCAGTCGGCGCATCCAGCCCTTGCAAGCTCGCGACCACCCTATGTGGCTGTACTCGGGTACAGAGGACACTGCTCGGACCCACCCGGAGGAGGTACGAGAGGAGACAGTTGCATAGTGGCTTCGGAGCATTACTGGGAACAAGGATAATCCTCGTGGAGCAAAACGGATTTTGCCATTCGACGCCGATCACCTCCCAGGAGAGGTGAGACATAATCTTGCCGAGTGTTTTTGTCTTTTGCTTTCAAAATGCATCTATATTGCAGTCCGACTGATCTTTGCAATCTATGTCTTGCAGGTATTCACAAAGCTGTACTCGCATGTACCCAATGGGGAACAACTCACTGGAGAAGAGGAGAGCGAGGGGGGAGCGCCGACATCGAGTATGCGGACGATAGTGAAGGTGACAGTGATGACTCAGAAGACGACGAGGAGGTCGAGTCACCACCACGTACTGAATGCCGTACCAAGCAGACCCAAGATCCCGCAGCTAGCCAGGATAAGGCTGGGGGGTTGAGTGCCAGTACTCTGAAGCACGCTCGGACGCCGACCCCTTACCCGACTGAGAAAATCGCCAAACAGGCAAAGGTTGCTCCACCCAAACCTTGGAAGGCTTTGCCCAGGATCAAGGTTGTTGTGCCTATCGCTTCGACGTAAGTGTCTTTGTTGTGAATCATTTCACTTTCTGTGTTGCGAATCATTTCACTTATGTTTTTGCTGACTGAGTGGAATTTCGAATCCCAGGGCTGCCACTTCTGGGACATCTCCCATGGAGATCGACGAGGAGCAGGCTGACGCGAATACCACAGACATGGCCACTTCTCGAGCAGGTATGATACCGCAGACATGCTTACTTTCTGTCAACTATCTTGATGGCCGACTGGAATCTTACTGTCGAGTGACTGTAGCGCCAACAGATGTTACCCAACTTCCGGACGATGATGAGGATGAACCTCCGAGGAATGTAGGAAGAAAAGGCAGGGCCCTGAGCAAGAGAGCGTCTTCCAGTCGGGCGTCTCGCCTGTCGTCTGAGCCCGTTGTTCAAGAACTTGGTGACACATCCCGAGCTACTGTTTCTTTTGTTGTCCCTCTATCGACTGATCAGCCTCCTGCGTCGACTGTTCAAACTTCGGGTCCGACTGGGCACTCCCAACCTCTGATCACTCTACACCACGTCCCGGAGGACCAAACAGGAGCTGCCAAGGAAGCGATGATCCAGGCTGGCCTGATGATGGACCAACTGAAGGTGGTGTACAAGACCAGCAAGGCTGCTTATGATGCCAGCTCTACCCTCCAGACCAATGTCCGAATAAGTGGGACTATAAGTTGATTTCCGGTTAGCCTTTCAGCTTGAACTTTGCTCTGCTAGGATATGCTATCTAAGAACTGCTGCTTTATTATTCGTAAGATGTCCATGGATGAGCGTTTTGGAACCTTTAATGTGCATCTACCATGGGTCTGAGCCTTGCATCTGTACACCCACTGGGTGTTTTCTTTTGTTGTGTAGTTCTTCCACTCGAGTTAGGCAGGTCACGTCGAGTAGGAAATCGAACCAGTGGGGGCACGCTGAGTGCAACCACTGGGTGTAGTCCCCGAGACCGCCGTCGAATGTTTGATTCGGCGGGGGTCTTTAGAATATGTCTGTTTGTAGCTCTCCACTCGGGCCGGGCAGGCCATGCCGAGTGGGTAACTGATCCAGAAGGGTCACGCTGAGTGCACCCACTGGGTGTAGTCCCCGGGACCGCCGTCGACTGCGGGTAGTCGGCGGGGGTCTGAGAACAAAGGATTTTTTTGCTTCTTCCACTCGGGTCGGGCAGGCTGTTCAAAGTGGGAAATTGAACCAGTGGGGGCATGCTGAGTGCATCCACTAGGTGTAGTCCTCGAGACCACTGTCGAATGTTTGATTCGGCGGTGGTCTTAGAAATGTAGCAATCCGAACTTGCTCTTCTTTACTCGGAAGTAAAGGGCCTTTGTTTCCGTTGACTGAATTGTTTTTTTTGCTAATCACAGAAATCTTGTGAACTTGGGACCCAGTATGCTGCCTTGGAGAAGGAGAAGATCCAACTCAAGCTTGACCTAGAGCTCGCCAAGACGAACCTGAAGAAAGCTCAGGATGAAGTGGCAACCATGGGAGGTAACAACTTGCCGACTGCATGCTTTGAAATTTCTTCTTTTCTATCCTTTGAACCGAGTGACTCCACTCGAACAGATGTGCGTAGTGAAAACCGTCAACTCCAAGCACGACTGAAGAATGTTATTTCTTTAGAAACCATGAAGCAGGCATTGGAGAAAAAGGACACTGATCTTGCGGGGGCACAGAAGGTGGCGCATGAGAAGACTGAACTGGCTGAGAGAAAGTTGGCTTCAGTCGACAAGCTTGAGGATGAAAATGCCAAACTGAAGACTGCTGTCAATGAGGCGAAGAAGGAGGCTGCACAACTGAGAGAAGAGAAAGTGGCGCTAGCTGACAAGGTGGATGAGCTCACTCGGAAGAGATACGAGCTATAAGTTTACTTGGGAGGTCTCGCGAAGAAGATGTACATCATGCTTGAAGGTATATTTCTTCGTCCGAGTGAATTCAGAAACTTCCACATAATGCTGCTGCTGCTGACCCATACTTTCTTTCTCCGTGCAGAGTTCTGCCAGAATTTTGAACAGGAGACCGAATAGATTGAACCAGGCTTGGACCCCACAAAGTCACTCTTCAAAGATGAAGCTGCGATGAATGTCATGCGACTTGAAGCTCGTCTTAACAGTGTCTTGGGGTACATTGCTCGCTTGAAGGTCGCACTGACTCGGATAGACAAAGAGCTATGGCCAAAAGACACTCTTCAGAATGACCTCGAGTCACTGATGACTCGCCTCAACTATATCCCTGGACGAGTGCAAGCTTGGAAGAAGTCGGCTGCTCGTTGCAGAGCTGATGTGGCCTTGTCACTCGTTCATGTCCACTGCAAGGAGGCTAGGGAGGACAAGCTGAAAACTCTCCAAGTGGCTAACACGAAGAAGCTCCAATTTGAATCCTTCATGGAGACTTTCATTGAGGTGGCCACTCGCATAGCTGACGGCATCGACCTGGATATCTTCGTCGAGCCAGCAAGTCCCCCTCCTGCCGAGTGAAGAAAACCTTTAATGATTCGACCTTATTTGCCTCGGAATGCCGAGTGATCGTGTAACCATTAAACTCTTTCGGGTCTGGTGCCTGAGTACTTTTGTTTGCAGTCCTGAAACTTGGCGGTTTTACCCAAACTTGGTGGGTTTATCTAAATATTGCTTTCTCGCTTCCAGAATGTTTTTGCATGATTGGATTTTTTGACTTAGGCGAAGCTGGTTCGCGACTAAGCTTCCGAGTGGGAGGGTTGCTCTCCACTCGGAGTAATTTTTAACTTAGGCGAGTACTGGGTCGCAGCTAAGCCCCCGAGTGGGAGGATCGCTCTCCACTCGGAGTAGTTTTTAACTTAGGCGAGTACGGGGTCGCATCTAAGCCCCCGAGTGGGAGGATTGCTCTCCACTCGGAGTAGTTTCTAACTTAGGCGAGTACGGGGTCACAGCTAAGCCCCCGAGTGGGAGGATTGCTCTCCACTCGGAGTAGTTTTTAACTTAGGCAAGTACGGGGTCGCAGCTAAGCCCCCGAGTGGGAGGATTGCTCTCCACTCGGAGTAATTTTTAACTTAGGCGAGTACGGGGTCGCAGCTAAGCCTCCGAGTGGGAGGATTGCTCTCCACTCGGAGTAGTTTTTAACTTAGGCGAGTACGGGGTCGCAGCTAAGCCCCCGAGTGGGAGGATTGCTCTCCACTCAGAGTAATTTTTAACTTAGGCGAGTATGGGGTCGCAGCTAAGCCCCCGAGTGGGAGGATTGCTCTCCACTCGGAGTAGTTTTTAACTTAGCCGAGTACGGGGTCGCAGCTAAGCCCCTGAGTGGGAGGATTGCTCTCCACTCGGAGTAGTTTTTAACTTAGGCGAGTACGGGGTCGCAGCTAAGCCCCCGAGTGGGAGGATTGCTCTCCACTTAGAGTAGTTTTTAACTTAGCCAAGTACGGGGTCGCAGCTAAGCCCCCGAGTGGGAGGATTGCTCTTCACTCGGAGTAGTTTTTAACTTAGCCAAGTACAGGGTCACAGCTAAGCCCCCGAGTGGGACGATTGCTCTTCACTCGGAGTAATTTTTAACTTAGGCGAGTACGGGGTCGCAGCTAAGCCCCCGAGTGGGAGGATTGCTCTCTACTCGGAGTAATTTTAACTTAGGTGAGTATGGGGTCGCAGCTAAGCCTCCGAATGGGAGGATTGCTCTCCACTCGGAGTAGTTTTTAACTTAGGCGAGTACGTGGTCGCAGCTAAGCCCCCGAGTTGGAGGATTGCTCTCCACTCAGAGTAATTTTTAACTTAGGCGAGTATGGGGTCACAACTAAGCCCCCGAGTGGGAGGATTGCTCTCCACTCGGAGTAATTTTTTAACTTAGGCGAAAACTGGTTCGCGACTAAGCCACCCACTGGGGATTTGAACGCACGTTTATGCGAGAACAATCATTAAGAGACTGCGGGAATCATGTCTTGATAAACGACTTAACAAGTACTCTTATTACACCTTGATGATCCGACTGTCAAGTATAAAAGCGACGAAGAAGATCTGTGTTCCAGTCGCGTGGCTCGTCTTTCTTCTGAGCTAGGTTGTAAAGGTGATATGCCCCATTGTGAAGCACTTTGGTGACGACAAAAGGGCCTTCTCATGCAGGTGCGAGCTTATGAGGCCGTTGCTGATCCACCAGGAGCACAAGGTCTCCTTCTTGAAATGCTCGACCTTTGACGTTTCTGGCATGGAATCGACAAAGGTCTTGCTGATAAATGGTCGACTGGATCAAAGCCATCTCTCGCTCTTCCTCCAGAAGATCTACAGCATCTTGACGCGCTTGCTCTGCTTCAGCTTCTGAGAAAAGTTCCACTCGGGGTGCATTGTGAAGCAAGTCACTAGGAAGCACGGCTTCAGCCCCGTACACCATGAAGAAAGGGGTTTGATTAGTGGATCGGTTGGGAGTTGTCCTCAATCCCCACAAAACAGACGGCAACTCAGTTACCCAAGCCCCAGCTGTGTGCTTAAGGTCACGCATGAGTCGAAGTTTCAAACCTTGGAGGATTAGACCATTTGCTCTTTCAGCTTGACCATTCGACTGCGGGTGCACAACGGATGCGTAATCCACCTGAGTGCCTTGAGAAGCGCAGAATGCTCTGAACTCTTTCGAGTCGAAATTTGAGCCGTTGTCTGTGATGATGCTGTGTGGAACTCCATATCGGAAAATCAGCTCTCTTATGAAACTGATGGTTGTGCTTGAATCTAAGTTCTTGATTGGTTTGGCTTCAATCCACTTGGTGAACTTGTCGACTGCCACAAGCAGATGAGTGAAACCACTTCTGCCGGTCTTTAGCGGCCCAATCATGTCCAATCCCCACACAGCGAATGGCCAGATGAGTGGAATAGTCTTTAAAGCAGATGCGGGCTTGTGAGACATGTTCGAGTAAAACTGGCAACCTTCACACTTCTCAACGATCTCTTTCACAACTTCATTGGCCCGTGGCCAGTAAAATCCTGCTCGGTATGCTTTGGCCACGATGGTCCGAGAGGACGCATGGTGACCACAGGTCCCCGAGTGGATCTCATCCAATATCAGTCGACCCTCTTCTGGAGAGATACATCGCTGAGCCATGCCAGTAACGCTTTCTCTGTAGAGCTGCCCGCCAATCACTGTGAAGGCCTTGGACCTGCGGACGATCTGACGTGCTTCAACTTCATCCTCTGGAAGCTCCTACCTGAGCAGATATGCAATATACGGCACTGTCCAGTCGGGGGTGATTACTAGCATCTCCATAACCAGATTGATAACTGCTGGTACATCAACTTCAGTCGGATTGGTAGCACTTATCGGCTGAGGAGGTTCTTCAGTAAAAGGATCTTCTTGCACTGATGGGGAACGGAGATGCTCAAGGAACACATTGCTGGGGATAGGCTTCCGAGTGGAACCTATTTTTGCCAAGTCATCCGCAGCTTGATTCTTGATTCGGGGAATGTGGTGGAGCTCCAACCCTTCAAACTTCTTTTCCAACTTCCTCACTGCATTGCAGTACCCGGTCATGGCGGGGTTCCTGACATCCCACTCCTTCATCACCTGATTGACCACCAAATCTGAGTCGCTGTAGACCATCAGGCGACGCACGCCGAGTGAGATGGCCATACGCAACCCGTAGAGGAGCGCTTCGTACTCAGCTTCATTATTGGAGGAATCGAAGTGAATCTGGAGGACATAACTGAGTTTATCACCTCTTGGGGACACCAGGACTACTCCGGCACCAGAACCATTTAACATCTTGGATCCATCAAAGAACATGGTCCAGTGTTCTGAGTGAACTTGAGTCGGCTGCTATTGCTCAATCCACTCGGCCAAGAAATCTGCGATTGCTTGAGACTTGATCGCCTTTTTTGCTTCGAACTTGATGTCCAGAGGAATAAGTTCAATTGCCCACTTAGCCACTCGACCGGTTGCATCTCGATTCTGCAAAATTTCAGACAATGGAGCGTCACTGATGACTAAAACCGAGTGGTGTAACACCCCCTTGTAATGACCACAGTGATCAGCTGTTAATAATGCCATGTCATCATCATTTGCAGTGCCAAGTCATATGTGTTAATAATTCAATTCAAATGCAAATCTGAAAATCAATTTAAAATTTCAAAGTGTAAGTTGAAGTTGATCCAACTCTGCTGGAAAAATGTTCATTAAATGGCAAATAATCCAGGAACCTTTCTAAAATCAACCTCAAAATATTTGGAGTTGGATAGATGACTCAAGCAAGTTGGAACAGACCTAAAAACAGAATATTTGATATAATTAAAATCATAATAAATTCAAACAAACTTCAAATCAGTCCAAACCACTTTTTGGTGAGAGATATTATTGCATCACAATATCTGGACCAACTCCCATATTTTTCAAAAGTGCACTAGAGGCCTATTCATTTTGAAACAGAAGAGAAAAGAGAAGACAGAAAAGGAATAAAAGAAAAAAAGGCCAAAGCCAGACTGGACCAAGTGCACAGTGCACCGGCCCAGCCCAGCTGGCCCGTTCCCTCTTCTCTCTCCCCCTCCGTGTCACCTTCCTCCTGGCCGAGCGCCTGCGCGCTGGCGAGCGCCCGACACGACGCCTCTCCACCGACGAAACAGGACCACAGGAGGATAAGGGCCGCTCCCGTTCGACCCCCCTGGCTTCCCCTGTCATTCTTCCCCTCTCTCCCTCGTCCGCTCCGCCCCTCCTCTCCCTCTCAGATTCGTTCCCGAGCGCCGCCGTCGTCGCACTGCCTCACCACCGCGGCCACCATCGTCGCCTCGCGTCACCATCGTGCCGCAGCGCCTCGCCGCGCTCGTCTACGCCGTCTGGAGCCAGCTGGTGGAGACGGGGAGCGCCGCAGACGCCGCACAACGCCGCCCCTTCCGCTTCGGCTCTGGCGAGATTTCGGCGACCCCGAGCCTTCTGCGCTCCCGTTCAATCGAGGGCCACCGTGTGCCGCATTTGTAAGCCACAGCTTCCCCCATCTGCCCTTTGCGTAGCCCTGCCTAGTCGCCGTTCCGTCGCCGCCTTGTCCAAGCTCTGCCCGCCGCGGGTGAGCTCCGTCGCCGCGGCCACCACCGTAGTTAGGAGCGTCCGAGCCCAGGGCCGTGCTCCTGGTGCTCCCAGGGGCCCGACGAGCTCGAGCCCGAGTCTCACAAGCCTCCTATCGCCATCTCCCCGTTTTCCCGAACGCCGGCGCCCGCTCGCGAGCTCGCCGTCGACGAACCCGACCACCGTAGCCGAAGCCACCACCACCAACGCACGCGGCTCGCTCGCCCCGTTCGAACGCGCCCTCGCGCGCGTCAAATGACCGTCTGGAGGCGAATTCCGACGCAAACCCGAGCCCTCCGCCGTGCTTTTGTGCACGCCGGCGGCGAGCCGCCGGCAACGCCACGCTGGCAGGCCTGGGTCCCACCCAGAGTCACTGCCTGCGGGCCCCGCCGCGCGCTTTGACCGCGTTGACCCGGGTCAACGCGGGTACTGTTCATCCACTCTCACTGTCACGTGGGCCCCACCTCCCTGTTAATCTAATTAAAACATTTTAGAAATAAAAATAAACTAATTACCCTAATGAGTCTATGACATGTGGGCCCAGAAGCCTAATTAGCTAATTAGATTAGTTTAACTCACTGCTTAGGTAAACAGAGGCTGACATGTGGGTCCCACTGGACCCACATGTCATATTTGACTTAGTCAGCCGACTGTTGACTTGCTGACGTCAGCAGCGCGTCATGCTGACATCATAATTCATTTTCTGATAAATAAAATAATTCCAGAAATTCAAATAATCTTTAAAAATTGATAACTTTTAAACCGTAGCTCGGATCGAAAAAGTTAAAACATGAAAGTTGCTCAGAACGACGAGACGAGTCTGATCGTGCCGTCTGTTTCTCCATCGGAACCTCCTACGTAGAAGAACTCGTAACTCCGGACCCGAATCCGGCAGATGAATAGTGCACACACGTCGGATATTAAATCCCAGAATAATTCTAAAAATAACTAAAATGACTTAGATGCATAATTAGGCAACCCTGCACTGCATCATAGCATCACACGCACCGTATTGCATCTGTTTGCATTATGTTTACTTGTTTCTTCCCCCTCTTCTCTCTCGGTAGACCCCGACGTTGACGTAGCTCCCGAGGCAGACGCCGCACAGGAGTACGACTACGTCCCCGACGATACTACTGAAGACCTTGCCCTTGCCCCCGAGCAAACAGGCAAGCACCCCCCATTTTGAGCATGCCTATATCGCCTACTCTCTTCTCTCTTATGCTTGCATTAGAACTGCTACTGCTACTGTTTTCCTATATCTGCTGCATAGCCTGATTATTGTACCCTGCTTTGTTACCTTACCGGTTATCCTAGACTGCTTAGTATAAGGTGGGTAGAGACACGACCGAGACCCCCACTTGATCCCGACTGCCCTGCTGGACATCAGAAGACCCGATCATCGGGATTGAAGACTAGACCATGGCACCGCACATCACTTCCCCTTAGTTGCCGACACTGCTGGGTTACCATCGAGTGCCGAGGGTGATACCTCGTCAGCACTTCTGATGTTAACCTTGTAGGTTAGTTACTCGGTCGTGGTAAGCGAGGGTGATTCCTTCTACACCCCCCCCGATAACGACGTCGTCGCGCAACTCCTCAAGGTGGACCTCGAGGGTGATTCCTCCTTCGTTCACCTTGATGATAACATCGAGCGGGAATTCCATCGAGGGTGATTCCTCAGGGTTCCCTTCGGTGTCAGACACACAGTTACCTTGGATATTATGACTTGCACTAAACTATGATACTAAAGACGGGTCGGCCCTGAGGGGTACCCGCGCGAGCTTAACGCGAAGTGATGGGGAGTCGGGTTGACCTGGATGGTGCCCGCGAGATAACTACGAGGCGTGGCCGGGCATTCTTAGCCCTTGCCACAAGTCCTCGAGACGGGGCGACGGGGTCACATCGATCGTGAGTCTCTGCTCGTTTCCGCGCGCTCCTAATCCACTACGGTTTGGATATTTGATCCGAGGGGCCTCTGGCCCGATAGCACTAACCATCACGTGGGCATAGTATGGGCGTTCTGCGTCGTATACTTCAGCCGGAGCTTAATGGACGTCAGCGACTGAGCGGCGCGCGCTGAATTGGACTGGGAACGCAATCGCGCTTGTATAAGGGGTTGCTAGGTCTGCTTTCAGCCGCGTACGCAACGTGCAGGAGTTCCCGGGGCGAAGGCCCAAGACCCCTGGGCGCATAGGTTTAGTCCGGCGTGCTGACCTCTCTGTTAAGTATTTGGTCGGGTTGCGGCGTGTTGCTTAGCCGAGGCCGGGCATGACCCAGAAAAGTGTGTCCGGCCATAGTTAAGTGAGCGTGGTGAGTAAGTTGGTGCACCCCTGCAGGGAAGAAACTTCTATCGATAGCCTGTCCTACGGTAACGGACACTCGGAGTTGTATCCGATCGGTACAACTAGAACATACGATGAGAACTGGATAGTACGGCTCTGGGATTGCTTTCTCGCAGGGAGTCGAGAAAGGATCTCAGGTCGAGGTTGATGATATTACTACTACTACTTTACATTATGTTCATCTGCTCTCTCCTGATGCTGCAAGACTGTCGAAGATTGTTGAAGATGCTAGTCTTCGATAGGACTAGGCTTTCCCCCTCTACTCTGGCATTTCTGCAGCCCAGTCCACATATACAGCCATTCCTTTGACAATGATGCATATGTAGTGTAGATCCTTGCTTGCTGAGTACTTCGGATGAGTACTCACGTTTGCTTTATTTTCTTTTTCCCCCATATTTCTTTTGATGCCACCAGACGACGGAGCCCCTGAGTCAGACGCCCCAGCCGACGACCAGTACTGCTACCCGCCTGGCGAGTACTACTACTACGAGGAGCCGTTCGACGACCAGGAGTAGGATCGGAGGGTCCAGGGCAGGATGCCTACGCCTTTTGATCGTAGTTTTTATTTTTACCCCGCCTCTGTGAAGGCTTATCTCTCTCTCTGTAATATATCTGTACTCAGATATCTAATACTTCCGCTGACGCTTGTATGCCATCGAGCTTGTGTTCGAGCCCTCGAGGCCCTGGCTTGTAATATTAAGCTTGTATGACTTTATTTTATGTTTTAGAGTTGTGTTGTGATATCTTCAAGTGAGTCCTTAGGCTTGATCGTGCGCATTTGCGTGTATGATTAGTGCACGATTAAGCCGGGGGCGTCACAAGTGGTCTTGGAAATAATGTGCAACTTTCTTCGCAGTCAAGTAAATTCCATAGACAAGCTTCTGGTAATGCGGATACCTTTGCTTGGATGGAGTCAAGACTTCAGAAATGTAATATACTGGGCCTTGAACTTTATAGGCCTTGCCTTCTTCTTCCCGCTCTACCGTGAGCACTGTGCTGACAACTTGACCAGTGGCTGCAATATATAACAGTAGAGGCTCTTTGCTGATTGGGGCAGCAAGCACCGGCTGGGTGGAAAGCAGGGCTTTGAGCTCCGCAAACGCTGCTTCAGCTTCAGGAGTCCACTCGAATGTATCAGACTTTTTCATCAGTCAGTAAAGAGGCAATGCCTTTTCACCGAGGCGAGAAATGAATCGACTTAACGCAGCAAGGCAACCTGTAAGCTTCTGAACATCATGCACACGCACAGGGCGTTTCATTCCGAGAATTGCACTAATCTTTTTGAGATTTGCATCTATTCCTCGTTCGGAAATGAGAAAACCGAGCAACTTTCCTCTGGGAACTCTGAATGTGCACTTGGACGGATTCAGCTTGATGTCATATCTTCTCAGATTGGCAAATGTTTCAGCGAGGTCAGACAGCAGGTCAGAACTCTTGCGTGACTTAACCACGATATCGTCCATATATGCCTCCACATTCCGACTGATCTGAGTGAGCAGACACTTCTGGATCATGCGCATGAATGTGGCGCCGGCATTTTTGAGACCGAAAGGTATAGTGATATAGCAAAAACACCTGAATGGGGTGATGAAGGCCGTTTTTATTTCATCTGGCCCATACAGTCGGATCTGATGGTATCCGGAATACGCATCAAGAAAAGACAAACGCTCACACCCCGCAATCGAGTCGACTATCTGATCAATGTGAGGGAGCGGAAAATGATCTTTCGGGCAGGCCCGATTGATATGCTTGAAGTCAATGCACATGCGGAGTGATTTATCCTTCTTAGGTACCATGACGACGTTGGCGAGCCACTCGGAGTGGTATATCTCGCGTATGAACTCAGCTGCTAAGAGCCGAGCCACTTCCTCGCCAATCGCCTTCCTCTTCTCCGCGGCGGACCGACGGAGGTGCTCCTTGACAGGTTTGGCTTTGGAGTCGACACACATACGGTGCTCAGCCAATCCCCTGGGTACACCTAGCATGTCTGATGGTTTCCATGCAAAGATGTCCCAGTTCTCACGAAGGAACTAGATGAGCGCGGCTTCCTATTTGCTGTCGAGTGTTGTTGAAATGTGGGTCGGAGCAGCTGTGGGATCTTTCGGGTGAATGTGAACTGGCTTCATCTCGCCAGCCGACTGAAATGCTGAGTCGGAAGCGGGTTTCTTGGACCGGAGCAAATCACTTGGGTCAGCATTCTTCTTGTACTCTTCCAGCTCCACCACCGCCATTTGCTCATCAGCTATCTTGGAACCCTTCTAGAGGCATTCCTCCGCTCTCTGCCTATTCCCAGTGACCGTGATCACACCTTTGGGTCTGGGCATCTTCAGTTTGAGATATACGTACCATGGTCGAGCCATGAAGCGAGCATACGCCGGCCTGCCTAGAATGGCATGATAGGCACTGTGAAAATCGACCACTTCAAACGTCAGCTTTTCTTTGCGGAAATTCTTGGAATCACCAAAAACCACATCAAGAGCAATCTATCCGAGTGACTTTGCCTTCTTCCCTGGGATGACTACGTGGAACTGCATATTGCTTTCGCTGAGTCAGGACATCGGAATGCCCATCCCCGGGAGGGTCTCAGCATATAAAATGTTCAGACCACTGCCTCCATCCATGAGAACTTTAGTCAGTCGAGTGCCCCCAACGACTGGGTCGTCCACCAAAGCTTGCCGCCTGGGGGTAGCAACATGAGCTGGGTGGTCGGACTGGTCGAATGTAATGGGTGTATTTGACCACTTCAGGTAGGTCGTAGTTGCCGGAGCAACCATGTTCACCTCTCTGTTTATGACTTTCAGTCGACTTTTGCTCTCAACATTAGCAAAAATCACCAAGGTAGCATTGACCTTCGGGTAACCATCGTCCTTTTCCTTGTCTTCGTCCTTATCAGAGTCCTTCTCACTGGGCTGACCCTCTCGGAACTGCTGAATCAGGAGTCTGCACTGTCGAGTGGTATGCTTGGGCAGAATCAAGTTACCCTCCTCATCCTTCTTCGTGTGGATGTGACACGGCAAATCCAGGACATCCTGGACGGACTGATCCTTCAATTTCTTGGGCACCCACTGCCCCTTGGGCTTTCCTTTAAACTTTCATTAGGTATTCACCACTGCCGCTTCAGTCTGCCCGGAGGTTTCGGCCTTGCGTTCCTGTTTCCGACTGGGGTTTCCACCCCCGGCATTGGGGTCGACTATTTTCCCCTTGCCATTCCGGAGTCGGTCTTCTTATTCACCATTCGCGTACCGAGTGGCTATCTCCATCATCCGATTCAGAGTCATGGGTTCGGAGCGGCCAAATTTCAGTGTGAGCTCTCTGTACCGAATGCCTTCCTTAAAAGCGCAGACTCTGCTTGGTGCTCTGAAACATTTTCCACCAGATGGTGAAGTGTAGTCCACCGCTGGATGTAATCTCTCAAGGTTTCATTCGGTTTTTGGACACAATGCTGCAATTCAGGCAGCCCAGCGGGACGCTTGCAAGTGCCCTCAAAGGTCTTGATAAACACTCGGGCCAAGTCTTCCCAACAGAAAATGCTAGGAGGAGCCAACTGATTCAACCAAGCTCAGGCCGAACCTTCAAGAATCAAGGGGAGGTGCTTCATGGCTACTTCATCATTACCTCCACCAATTTGCACTGCTACTCAGTAATCTTCCAACCATGTGTCTAGTTTGACTCTCCAGTAAACTTGCTTACTCCAGCAGCCAATCTAAAGTTGGGAGGAATCTCAGCAGCTCGTATGGCTCTGCTGAAACACTCGGGCCTAGAGACGAACGCTCTGCTCCCACTCGGGCGATCTCTGTCCAGACCTTCTCTGTTAGCTCTGCCTCTGTTAACCAAGCCTTGAACAAGGACTGGCCTCGCATCAAAACCGGGCTCTCGGGGGTCGACTGGAATCCTCCGCTTATTGCCGAATGGGTGCCTATCATCATACCGTCAGGGCGCGTATGAACCACCCCTCAGAGTGGGTGTAGGCACTCGACGGTGGTCATCATGTTGGTAGCGAGGCTCAAACTGCCCGTGGTCCCGACCCAGGTACTGATCCTGGCAGAAACCATGATCTTCATGCCGTGGAGGCGATCTCGGGCTGTGTGCCGACTGAACTGTGTCTGCCATGACGGACCTGCTGTGAATCCTATTGCGCGACTGGGAAACAGCTGAATTCTGCTCCCCGGCTGCCCTGAGCAGTGCTCAAATCTGCTGTAAACCTCTACCAGCCTTGGAACGGGATGGCTGGATCGAATCTGCAATACGCACAGCGGCTGCAACATTTTGGATTGGGGTACGATATACCTGACACTCGTCCTGACGTCCAGTCGGGAACAGTTGCTGCTGCCGTCGACTAGAACTTGGAATGTTTTTGCGAGCGCGGTCGTCGAGTGCTTGCTGAAGATTCTCCAGGCGCGCACGCTCAGCCAGAGTGGTTACGCGCGCAGCCTCCAAAGCCTAAGCTTCGGGGGTCTCCCCAACGATGGGGGTCTGGAGAGCTTGATCATTTCGGCACCGCAGCTCTTCCCTCTGTTCTGCAGTGAGGGCTTGAGGGTAGTACTCAATGTCTTCATGCGCTGGACCGCCGCTACCGCCGCCGCCATGGGGAAATCCTGGCGGGCTGCGTTGAGGTCCAACCATGAGGACTTCCGCCGCGGGGTCGTTGCTTTCGCACTCGGAGAGAGTATCCGAGTGGCTAGTCGATAGATCGAACAAGCCATACAGGGACTCATCGGGCTCAATTGCCGCGTTTTGGGGCGAGGCCGACTGATGGGCCACTGCGTGCTTCACCCACCGCTGGAGCCGCGAGCGACCGGATCGCTTGCGGCGACGGGTCGCGGGGAGCGAAGACGCCGCGGGAGTCGACCCATAATGAATCGATGGCTGCCGCAGGAGAACGCCGCAAGCACTCGCGCGGAAGTGAGTCGCGCTGTGAACGGGGAGCGCCTCGACGTCGAGGGGAGCCTCCTGGAGCCAGGCTGAATCATCGGCGATGAAGGAGAGCGCGCCGAGACGGATCTCACGGCCCAGAGACAATCCACCGCCGGAAACCATGTTCACGAAGATCGAAGATTGCAACCTCATTGGAAGTCGCTTAGACACCGCCCCATGGTGGGCGCCAACTGTCGTGGGAACGGATCTGACAGTAGAGATGGGGGGTACGTAGGAGAGGGCAGAGTCCTAGCTACGGCGAGGTTGTACGCACAGTTTTACAAGTTCAGGCCCCTCCCGGAGGAGGTAGCAGCCCTACGTCTCGGTGCCGCAGAGGCTTGTCGATTGGAATGATGTATAGTTACAGGGGTGCGAACCCTTGTGCCAGAGGATAGGGGCGGCTTATATAGAGTGCGCCGGCCCCTCGCAACCCTCAGTTACACAGGGGTTCAATGAGAGTTAAATCCTAAACGTTACTGGTAACGCCCGTATTAAATGATCTTTATGACGTCGGAGTGAATGCCTGACCGTTGCCATCCTGGGGTGACTCTAGGTATTCTGTACTCCGAGTGGATTCTTGTGCGGTCGAGTGAAGTAATCATTAAAGGAAATATGCCCTAGAGGCAATAATAAAGTTGTTATTTTATATTTCCTTATATCATGATAAATGTTTATTATTCATGCTAGAATTGTATTAACCGGAAACTTGATACATGTGTGGATACATAGACAAAACACCGTGTCCCTAGTAAGCCTCTACTAGACTAGCTCGTTAATCAAAGATGGTTAAGTTTCCTAACCATAGACATGTGTTGTCATTTGATGAACGGGATCACATCATTAGGAGAATGATGTGATGGACAAGACCCATCCGTTAGCATAGCATATTGATCGTTCAGTTTTATTGCTATTGCTTTCTTCATGTCAAATACATATTCCTTCGACTATGAGATTATGCAACTCCCGGATACCGGAGGAATGCCTTGTGTGCTATCAAACGTCACAACGTAACTGGGTGATTATAAAGATGCTCTACAGGTATCTCCGAAAGTGTTTGTTGGGTTGGCATAGATCGAGATTAGGATTTGTCACTCCGAGTATCGGAGAGGTATCTCTGGGCCCTCTCGGTAATACACATCATAAGAAGCCTTGCAAGCAAAGTGACTAATGAGTTAGTTGCAGGATGATGTATTACGGAACGAGTAAAGAGACTTGCCGGTAACGACATTGAACTAGGTATGAAGATACCGACGATCGAATCTCGGGCAAGTAACATACCGATGGACAAAGGGAATAACGTATGTTGTCATAACGGTTCAATCGATAAAGATCTTCGTAGAACATGTGGGAGCCAATATGAGCATCCAGGTTCCGCTATCGGTTATTGACCGAAGAACTGTCTCGGTCATGTCTACATAGTTCTCGAACCCGTAGGGTCCGCACGCTTAACGTTCGATGACGATTTAGTATTATATGAGTTATGTGATTTGGTGACCGAATGTTGTTCGGAGTCCCGGATGAGATCACGGACATGACGAGGAGTCTCGAAATGGTTGAGAGGTAAATATTGATATATAGGACGATGGTATTCGGACACCGGAAGTGTTCCGGAGGGTACCGGGTACATATAGGGTCACCGGAAGGGGTTCCGGGCACCCCCCGACAAAGATATGGGCTTAATGGGCCAAGGGAGGGACAGACCAGCCCATAAGGGGCTGGTACGCCCCTCCACCAGGCCGGCCAGCCCTAGGGAAAGGAAAGGTGGGAGGGAAAGTCCCTCCTTCCTTCCCCTCCTCAAGGGAGAAAGGAAAGGGGGGCGCCACCTCCCCCTTCCTTCCCCTGGCGCCTATACAAGGAAGGGGGGCCGAACCATGGCAGGAGCCCAAGTGGGATTCGGCCCCACTTGGGGCGCCCCTTGGCCTCTCCCCTCTCCCTCCCACCTATATATATGAGGAGGGGGGCGCCTAGAACACACGACATCAACTGTTAGCCGTGTGCGGCGCCCCCCTCCACAGATTACACCCTCGGTCATATTCTCACGGTGCTTAGGCGAAGCCCTGCGCGGATCACTTCATCATCACCGTCACCACGCCGTTGTGCTAACGGAACTCATCTACTTCTTCGACACTTTGCTGGATCAAGAGTTCGAGGGACGTCATCGAGCTGAACGAGTGTAGAACTCGGAGGTGCCGTATGTTCGGTGCTTGAGGAGGAAGAAGGAGGCAGGGGAGGAGAGAGAAGGCACGCGGGTCCTAGCTGTCGGCGACTCAGCACGCGGGCCCGCCGTTTAAGTGGTCACGCATACGCGGAAGTATGTTTTCCCACTTGGAAAGCGTATTCAGGGAGAAGACGTTTTCTGTTCTAGAAAATGTTTCATTTCATAATACGTTTCTCGCTCGGGAAAGCGTATACTCAAAGAAGGCGCCATCAGATTTCTAGCCAGGGACCCGTATGTAAGCATTTTATTTACAAAAAGGTCCCTCCCACTTCAAACAACCACATCTTTTTAACCGTAACTCCGATTCAGGTGAAACCAACGCTCACGTCTTCAGTTCGTCTAGCCCGTCCCGATGGTATCATTTCCATAATGTTTTCACATTGTGAAATTGACCATTTTGCCCTTGCCCTCTATCAGCCCCTACGAGAGAGAAGCTTTTCCGGCGAATTCTTCCACGGCCTCACCGCACTTCTTGCCGGAGTATTCATCAACCCCCAGGCAAGCCAACCATCTGATATATGCCTTAAAGCATTGCTCTGTGTTATTCTTGTGTGTTAAATTAATAATTATGCCTGTGATAGAGATGATTGAACTTCTGCTAGGTTGCACTTGCTGTTTACATTACTTGTCAATGCTCATTGTATTATCACACTAATGACTCATATATGACAGTTGGGAGATAGGTTGTTATGTTTTCATCATGCATAGCTACCTCCATCTCTAGTTATTGTGATAAACAACCATGCTTGCTAAATACTGGCTAAAACTAAACCTAGTCGGTTGACCCAGAGTCACCTGTCCGGACTTATCCGTGCAGCCACATTTGCCGGTATGGGACGGCCTTGACTTGGTCTGATCGCGTGCTCTTTTATCGGTACCACCAAACAGGGAAGGTTATGCGCGCGTGCTGCTTTGGCCTGGTAGGCGGTGATAACCTTGTGAGCCAAGTTGAGTTATTTGCCGGCGTCCCCGTTTGGGACAGTTTAGTTTGGCCACGACGGTGGCAGGTGTCACGAGGTGACACAGGGGCCACCCAGGGCTTGACTCCGGGGGAGAATGATTGCCGGTGGTACGATAGAGGAGTCACGGGTTAGGCAGGTTTCGTTGGAGCAACCCTGGTCCACCCGAATGCGATCACGAGGCCAGATGCTCCATGGTGTGGGTAAAGTGCGCAACCTCTGCAGAGTGTAAAATCTATTCGAATAGCCGCGTCCACGGTATTGGACAGTCCGTCCAGACCTCACTAGGTGGTCAACCGTAATAATGATAATAATGATGGAAGAACTCGTCTTATGATCGGAAGTACTCAGCGACTCATGAGTATTCTGAGGGTTGTGGGACAACCCGTAAGAGAGTAAGTTTATCAGACTTACAGCGGAGATGCATAGACATCAGATGATGTCAGGAATATGATATGTTAGCCATGGGATGGCTATGAGATGAGCGGTCGGAAGACCACATGATTTGGATTGGATTGGATCCTGAGAATGTTCGGAGTATGGATTATTTACTTGATATGCTTTACTTTACCGTATCTTATTTTAGTAGTTATCCTGCTAGATAAACCTGTTATGTCATGATCATTAATATTGCTAGATAGGTATGCCATGCCATGATAATCAATGTTGCTCTAATAACATGTGCATGCTTGAATGCCATGGATTGCTTCGCTTGGTGTATATGTTAGTTTGGTTTGCTTGCGAGTACATTCAAAAGTACTCAGCGGCCTTCAATGTGGTCAGGTTCACATAAGGATCCGTCGTCCATCGACGAGGAGCCGGAGTGTTCGCGGGCTAGGAGAGTAACCCAGTCAGATCCCTGTGGATTGGAGCCGCACCAAGACCCTGCTGCCTTAGATAGAGCTTTTCCGCTGCCATCATCTCTGTAATATATCTCATGTAAGACTTATATATCCATTAATAGAAATGCATGTGTTCATGATACTTGTTGTAAACGCGCATGCCAGAGTGATTTCTTGGGCTGGCATGTGTGGCGACCGTCTGGCTACAGTGGTAATCAGGCGGGACGCCACAACGGATGGTATCAGAGCAGCCAGGCTGACTATAGGTTACCCTAGCCAGACTTCATTGTCTTGTGCTCAGTAGAAAGCCCAGATGGATTTCAGCCATCTTTGCCAAGTAGGCACGGCTACTATTGATCATAAGGCAACCCCATAGGTTTTCGGATCCATCAGACCTCAACTCTCGTGGCCTTTGCCTTTGGTACGAAATGCTCGCACCCGGCAACGACCCGTGAGCCCTGAACCCCTAGGCAAACCAGGTATCCCTACCCTGCTTGCTAGCCATGGCATTTCTCTTCTTAACTCTAGTTTCCTTTGGGAAACGCTTATAAATTCCATCTTTTCCCCAACAACCTTAGAATCGTTGACTAAGCCACTTCGGCTATGGTCGTGCGTCGAGTGTGATGTTCCCTAAGGAAGTAGTAGGAGCTTGACACCAGTGCTACCAGGAGCATTGTGTGGTTTCGCTTCTAAATCCTTAGAGGTGCATCGAGTGCGCTATACTAGTTATACTAGTGAATCTTCGACCACGTGTGTAAGGTCCGCAACATTTTGAGCTTTATTTGCTTTTTGGTTTTCGTGGTTCTTGTTTCTTTTGTCGATTCTATTTCTTCGCTCCGACTGGATCCATCCGCAAGTGCCGTCAAGAAGACCAGCATACAACTAGGATAATACCCAATAATCCCAATTCAGCAAGAGTCAAGCCAAGCCAACTGCATGATATTCAGAACACCATCACCGGATCTGTCAAGAATGAAGAATGGGTCAGAAGCAGAATCTATGTGCAACTGACAAGGATAGAATATACCTGAGAAAGTTGGCCTCGGAATGGATCACACCTGAGGAACAGTCAGATAAGTTACCAAGAATGAATATCAGTAAGGACAAATTATTCCATCCGCGATACAAGGATTATCTCAGTCAGCGAGGCGAACCGAGTCTTTCCTCAATGGACTAAAGAATCATTTATTACCCACCGAAGACATATTTCAAGAATGTGAATGTGCCAAGAGCAGCAACAAAATTCCGGTACATTGGTACAAATTGCAAAACATATTCTGGAATTCACCGGTGCAAATACAAAATTTTCTGGGCACTGTGACAAGGTTTGCAAGGAATATGGATGATTTCACAGTGGCCCAGAATCAATGAGAACTTCACATGCTTGGAAGCTCAGCTGAACCAAATGGAATTATCCGTCAACTGCTTATTACCGGCGACATATGGAATTCCAGATTAATTATCAACATGAGGCGGCGTCAGTCGTGCAACCTTTACAGCAGCAATGATCAGACCAGCAGAAGGACAAGCGGTGTGCATGACCAACAGAATGTCTGCAGTCACGGTATGGCCTATACCAAGTTGGCTCCGCAATGGATAAATTTCCGGATACTTTGGAAGGAAGCCAGAATCGGCCATAGATCTGACTGCGTACACAGCGAAAGGCTACTGGTATAAGGAACCCCACCTTCCTCCACAAGCTATCGGGAGAAGAGCTTACGACACCAGACTGTCAATCTTCCTCGGTACGCCACTTAGTGAGAAAATCTCCTGGGGTACAGCACTCCCATCTTCCACAACGTGCTACCGCGGAAAGCTTCCCACATAAGACACCTGACTTTCCGCAGCAAGCCACATGATGAAGGAAACTTCTGAAGCACGATACCCAGCCTTCTTCAGCACGCTACCCCGGTAGAAGCTTCAAACATAAGGAATTCAACCTTCTTCAACACGCCATTGTGCCCACGACAATCTTGTCAGGAGCACGAACTAGTCCAGACACACCCGTCTGCCTTAAGAACTCAGTGGTTATGAAGGGAGTTATCCTACCTCTGCATATGTTGTGAGCATGCAGTCCAGTGGATTAGTTCATGCAAGCCACTCGTACATGGGAATGTCTGTGTTCAGAGAAACGTTGGCCCCATGTTGAAAGAAGAATATGAGCACAGCAATCCCTACGAGATATGCAAGAGCAAGTTATGAGAACAAGCCCGACAAGTCGGGAAAACAATCAAGGAGCCGTGTTGGCAGGTCATCACAGGTCCATCAAAGGAATCCCCAAGAACAAAGAAGTTGTGGAGAAACAACCTCCGTGATGGTCAGCAAGATACAGCTTCACAGACAGAGTGGTATTACCAATATTCGTCTGACTCTTGCATATGCGGCCACAACAATGCACTACTTGCGGTTACAAGTGAGATTGCCGCACTTATCATGAATCTGCGCCATCAACCAAGACAAGAGGATATACTCCGAAAGATACGCCGAATGATAGCAATACTATGTTTATCTCAGTGGTCACAGCAAGGACTACAGAGTCTACATATGATAGAGTCCTCTCCACGAGCGACGGAGTTTGAAACAAGACATTCAGATAGAATGGCTCAAAGCACATCCGCACCAACAGCTCGTAGACATCATGACATCATTGGAATAAGAAATTACTGTCTATGATTACTTTGTGATCATACCTGACATTTCAGTTGGGAATATAGCAGCAATAGCTCGGTCATGTTGTTCCTTGAATTGTGGATCACCTAAGGACAAAGTCAAAGTGCCTAAGACAGAAGGAAATATCAGTATGGAACCCACAACCAGACTGAGCATTCTGACACGGTAAAAAGAAAGCCACTCCCACTCACTCGAGGCCATACGAGCACGTGAACCTGCTACTAGGAAAGGATGTCCTGCCCATGACAGTCAGGATACGAAGTATCGCAATAAAACCCAAAGCAGTTGCTTCCGGGCCATGGAAACCGAGATGTTTGTTAGTATTACCCGCAACATCACCCAGCAACACCACTACCAAGGAAAAAGGTACACCTGACAGGAAAGAGACGGATTCAATAAAGTTGTGTGCAGAGACAACACATGGTCCATCAGAAGAGGCAGTTAAAGGGTCAGTGAACCAACGAAGACAAGATCGCTGATGGATCCAAGTCGCACACTGGTAAGTCCCCCTTCACCGGGAGGTAAGCCCGGAAATCTCGAGGACGAGATTTTCTTAAGGGGGGTAGGTTTGTAACACCCTGGTTTTCGCTCCTGTTTTTTTTCCTTCGCGGGATTTGACTCCCATCTTTTTTCTCGGTGTTATCGGATTTTCTCTCGCTCTTGGGTATATGAAGATGGTCATTTAACCTTGCCTTCCCTATCCAACCAGAGATTCTCTCCAGTCCAACCTTGCCACCCAAGATATATTCTCAGGGTTTTGCCACCGAAACCCTACTTTCCGAGTTACCGGAAGGGAAACCCTAATCTCTTCCGTTACAAAGGAACCCCAATTTCCTTTGATATGTTGCCTCCCAAATTTTTCCCAGTAATCATCCTATCTTTCTAAACCCTAGATATGCAAAAATATTGCCAAGTCATTTGAAATATTTTTCATTTATAATTAATTCCTTTTTCTGCCAGTTAAAGGAATTAAATCCAGGAAAATATCTATCCATATCCAAAGTTCATGAAAAATTGTGGATATATTCTTGGTAACCATATTGAGCTCCCCTAAAAATATTGGCCATAATTAAATAAGGGAAATTGCATTTTCCTATTTAATGCCAATATTGCATTTTGGGCCCTTTCTAAAGGAACTACCATTTTGGTAGCCAAGAAAAATCCCAAATAATTTGTGGAGCTTATTCAATCCATATCTTAACTATTTCCATCAAAACCCAAGTTCCACAGTTCAAAGTTTGAGCACAGCATCCATTTGCAAATTCTGTCTAGATTTCCAGTTTGCAAAGGAAGTGCTTGAACCCTTGATCCATTTGAGCTGAAATTTTTCATGGTGGTTTAGATTGATAAATCACTCATGGAAACCAAAAACCATCTCAATCCATCTACTCATTCTTCCCCAGCAATTTTCTCGAGTTTCTATCCATTTGGAATCTCTGTGAAGCAAGTACCATTTTGGTGTACGCAAATGGTATGAAAATTTTACAGTGTCTTCATATGTTCAAATCAATCACCTCCTCCAAATTTCAGCTCAATGCAAACTAGTATGTGAGTGCCACATCAAAGTTTACATTTCTGACCAGTGAGGTCCATTCTACAGCAAGTGTCCTCAATTCTTATCCAAATGGCCTAAAATTTTACCAGGCCCTTCACCTTGGTAGATCATTACTCCATGCCAAGAACCAGCTCATTTCACTCTTGGATATATCCAGAAACTAATACAAACACCTTGCTGTCAGAAACTTCTTCAGCAAGTTTCCCTCACCTCAAAGCCACCTAGCTACTTCCAGTCACTTCTCCTATCTATTTGAGCAGGGAGGAGAGTGTTGGACAAGGTACTAGAGCCATCTAGTGCTCTGGACACGCGGTGCTCCTGGTGACCACGCAGGGGAGCATGCCAAAATGGCGCACTGCACTCGGCCTGCTCCGTGCGGTCACTTCCGGCCGGCCGTGGCTTGTCCCGGCGTGTCCAACGGCTCCGCGGCATCCACGTCGACACTCTGGACCCTTCTCTCCCTCCTATCTCCTCCTCCTCGCGCCACGGCGATCGCCGCCGCAGCCACTGTCACGCCCGTGACCCGCCGTCGTCACTTTCTCCTCTGTCTTCTTCCTCTTTCGAGCTCTCCCGAGCACCCTCGAGGCCTCTGACCTCACCGCGAAGCCGCTCGACGCCGCTACCATCCAGCCACGTCTCCCTGCAGCGCCAGTGCACCGATGAGATCGCCACCGCAGCCGTCCTTATCGCCTCACCTCGCCTGGCTATTTATAGCCATCCCCGAGTCCCCCTGAGCTCGCCATCAGCCTCCCCTTACTCCCCTAGTCCTCCTCAACCCATCACCTGAGCCGGAGAGCCTCCCCTCGCTTCCCATGACCTCCATGGCTGCCGGCCACCGCGACTCTGCCTCCGCCACAATCCCCTCCTCCGGCCATCCCCAGCACCATCCCGACCACCCCTGAGCTTCGCCTTCCTCCCACGGGTCCGCCGGCACTCTCGCCCGGCCGTTTATCCCGCCATAGCCGCCCAGCTCGCCGAAGCTACCGCGTACAGCACGCCGCCCGCAGGCACACCGCAGGCCGCCCCCGGCTCCATCTCCACCTCCCACGGGCGCGGGAGGGATCCGCGAACCCATCCCCACCGCCGGCTGAGCCCGCCGTGCCCGGCCTCGCCGGATTCAACCGCGGCCAGCCGCCCCTGTTGCCTCGCCTAGAGGAGGAAGGAGGCAGGGGAGGAGAGAGAAGGCACGCGGGTCCCAGCTGTCGGCGACTCAGCGCGCGGGCCTGTCGTTTAAGTGGTCACGCATACGCGGAAGTACGTTTTCCCACTTGGGAAGCGTATTCTGGAGAAGACGTTTTCTGTTCCGGAAAACGTTTCATTTCATAATACATTTCTCGCTCGGGAAAGCGTATACTCAAAGAAGGCGCCATCAGATTTCCAGCCAGGGACCCATATGTAAGCATTTTATTTACAAAAAGGTCCCTCCCACTTCAAACAACCACATCTTTTTAATCGTAACTCCGATTCAGGTGAAACCAACGCTCACGTCTTCAATTCGTCGAGTCCGTCTCGATGGTATCATTTCCATAATGTTTTCACATTGTGAAAATGACCATTTTGCCCTTGCCCTCTATCAGCCCCTCTGAGAGAGAAGCTTTTCCGGTGAATTCTTCCGCGGCCTCACCGCACTTCTTCCCGGAGTATTCATCAACCCCCAGGCAAGCCGACCATCTGATATATGCCCTAAAGCATTGCTCTATGTTATTCTTGCGTGTTAAATTAATAATTATGCCTGTGATAGAGATGACTGAACTTCTGCTAGGTTGTACTTGCTGTTTACATTACTTGTCAATGCTCCTTGTATTATCACACTAGTGACTCATATATGACACTTGGGAGATAGGTTGTTATGTTTTCATCATGCATAGCTACTGCCATCTCCAGTTATTGTGATAAACAACCATGCTTGCTAAATACTGGCTAAAACTAAACCTAGTCGGTTGACCCAGAGTCACCTGTCCGGACTTATCCGTGCAGCCATATTTGCCGGTATGGGATGGCCTTGACTTGGTCTGATCGCGTGCTCTTTTATTGGTACCACCAAACAGGGAAGGTTATGCGTGCGTGCTGCCCTGGCCCGGTAGGCGGCGATAACCTTGTGAGCCCAGTTAAGTTATTTGCCGGCGTCCCCGTTTGGGACAGTTTAGTTTGGCCACGACGGTGGCAGGTGTCACAAGGTGACACAGGGGCCACCCAGGGCTTGACTCCGGGGGAGAATGATTGCCGGTGGTACGGTAGAGGAGTCACGGGTTAGGCAGGTTTCGTTGGAGCAACCCTGGTCCACCCGAATGGGATCACGAGGCCAGATGCTCCATGGTGTGGGTAAAGTGCGCAACCTCTGCAGAGTGTAAAATCTATTCGAATAGCCGCATCCACGGGATTGGACAGCCCGTCCAGACCTCACTAGGTGGTCAACCGTAACAATGATAATAATGATGGAAGAACCCGTCTTATGATCGGAAGTACTCAGCGACTCATGAGTATTCCGAGGGTTGTGGGACAACCCGTAAGAGAGTAAGTTTATCAGACTTACAGCGGAGATGCATAGACATCAGATGATGTCAGGAATATGATATGTTAGCCATGGGATGGCTATGAGATGAGCGGTCGGAAGACCACATGATTTGGATTGGATTGGATCCTGAGAATGTTCGGAGTATGGATTATTTACTTGATATGCTTTACTTTACTGTATCTTATTTTAGTAGTTATCCTGCTAGATAAACCTGTTATGTCATGATCATTAATATTGCTAGATAGGTATGCCATGCCATGATAATCAATGTTGCTCTAATAACATGTGCATGCTTGAATGCCATGGATTGCTTTGCTTGGTGTATATGTTAGTTTGGTTTGCTTGCGAGTACATTCAAAAGTACTCAGCGGCCTTCAATGTGGCCAGGTTCACATAAGGATCTGCGTCCGTCGATGAGGAGCCGGAGCGTTCGCGGGCTAGGAGAGTAACCCAGTCAGATCCCTGTGGATTGGAGCCGCACCAAGACCCTGCTGCCTTAGATAGAGCTTTTCCGCTGCCATCATCTCTGTAATATATCTCATGTAAGACTTATATATCCATTAATAGAAATGCCCGTGTTCATGATACTTGTTGTAAACGCGCATGCCAGAGTGATTTCCTGGGCTGGCATGCGTGGCAACCGTCTGGCTACAGTGGTAATCAGGCGGGGCGCCACACATGCTCACCGTATGTAGAAGTAGCTGATTCTCGAGGCGGACTTGTGTTCTGACTGATTCTTGCTTCTGACCCAACTGTTGCAGACCTAATTCTTGGGATGCACTACCATATGTTGCCAACTCATTGTTTAATATCTTGTACCAGTGTCGTACTAAAGGAGATTGGGCAGTTTGTGTTGAAAAGTCATCGAGAGTATCTTACTGAGGAAGACTGAATAGTTCGAAGCTTTCGTCAGACAGCTTGCTGAAGAAGACTGGGTACCGTACCTCAGAAGCTTCCCCCCTTAATGACATGCTAGGGAAGACTTGGTACCTTATACCAGAAGCTTTAGCGGTATCTTATTAAAGAAGACTGAATATCTTGCACGGGAAGTCATTCATACCTTACCGAGGAAGATTGAGGAGTCTTGTATTTTAAGCTTTCTGGTAGCTTGTGGAGACATACTAGGTTGCTCCCCACCAGAAACTTTTCTTGGTGATTATGCGGACTAAATGCCATATATATACCATCTTAATATTCCTGCTGTTGATTTCTTGTATGAAAGAATTTGTCGGGATGTCCTGTCGTGGGAACGATTCCGACAGTACGAAGGGGGTAGGGTAAAGGAGCATGATCTATCGAGATGCAAATGGGTGACACGGTGGTTTTATCGAGTTCGGGCCTCTCACGGTGGAGATAACAACCCTACGTCTCGTGCTCCGGAGAGGCTTTGCTTTATCTGAGTATGTATCCGGAGATTACAATGTATGTGCGGGAGAGAGAAGAATGGATCTTCATGCCTGGACAAGTCCTGAGACTAATGGCGAGAGAGAGAGCTAGGAGGAGAAGAATGAGCCCCGCGTCTAGTAGTGGGGGGTGGCTTATATAGAGTGCGCCACCCCCTCACCTCCTATGTTACAAAGAAGGGCATAAATGCCATAATGCCAGCTCACTACCAAGCCTTCACTATGAGAATGATACTTTGACTGCTTTGCTGCCTGCTGGTTTTCGTATA
This sequence comes from Thinopyrum elongatum, assembly GCA_011799875.1. Taxonomy (NCBI): domain Eukaryota; kingdom Viridiplantae; phylum Streptophyta; class Magnoliopsida; order Poales; family Poaceae; genus Thinopyrum; species Thinopyrum elongatum. The sequence goes on from CM022301.1 coordinate 411,033,956, forward strand.
CCCGAGTGAGTCGTACGGTCGAGTGGTGAACTGTCATCCGAGTGGATGGTACGTTGCTTGTCCGAGTGGATAGTATGCTGCTTGTCCGAGTGGAATGAGTTCATCGAGTGGTCTGTTGCCTTCCGAGTGAATGTCACTCTGCAGAAAATCTGACTGCTGATCTGGCCCTGGGGCCTAGTATAAGGTGCGTGGTGTCTAGGGTCTTTAGGTCAGGCCTGTTACCCTACCCCCAATACATGTCCTCGTCATTAGCCCCCGAATCGGTCGAGGTTGAGCTGGTCGAGTCGAGGTGAATTCCCAGATGAGTCGAGTGCTACGGAGGCGCTCATGAACTCCCTCTGGTCACCCGGCGGTCTCATCTCCGCGTGTTGCCTTGACGGATTCCGGACTACATGGTGTCCGAGTGAAATGAGCTCAAACGGGTCCGCGGAGGAGCGTTAAACTCACCTTATAGCAAAAAAAAAATTGGAGAGATTTGGTGCTGGTCCTGCATCGAGTAACTGATTACTCGGAATTTCTTCACGCCTGGAACGTGTCTCTTTTTTTTTGTTTGGCCGTCACTCGGACCGGGCGGACCGTTCCGAGTGGATACCATTCCAGTGGGGGCACGCTGAGTGCACCCACTGGGTGTAGTCCCCAAGACTGCCGTTGACTGCGGGCAGTCGGCGGGAGTCTTAGAGCTAGTCTTTTTTGCTGTTATTTGGCCGTCACACGGACCGGGCAGACCGTTCCGAGTGGATACCATTCCAGTGGGGGCACGTTGAGTGCACCCACTGGGTGTAGTCCCCGAGACCGCCGTCGACTGCGGGCAGTTGGCGGGGGTCTTAGAGCTTGTCTTCTGGTCTGGAACTGAATTAAACAGGTGAACCCTCGTGCGCTCGGCACGGTAAATGACTTCAGCCTAGAACTGTGGCGGGTCATCATGCATTCGGAATGGGTCATCATGCACTCGGCATGGTTAATAAGTTCAGCCTGGAGCTGAATCAGTCGGACTGACCTTCATGCACTTGGCACGGTAAGAAAATTCATCCTGGAACTGGGTCAAGCAGGTGAATCTTCGTGCACTCAGCACGGTAAATAACTTCGGTCTTGAAACTGCCGATCGGAGAGAAAAGTTGGACACTGCAAGGAGTACTCGTTCCAGTAGTGGCGAGGCTAGCGCGTGGACTGACTCTCCAGAGAGAGGCCACTCATTATCCCGGGGGAACACCAGCACATGCCATCTCCGAGTCCAAGTTTGTGAAACTGAAGCCTTGGAGCCTAGAAGAAGAGCCAAGTATATCCATAGAGGAGCATCATTTTCACCCTTTTGCAGCCCCGAAAATGACTCCAGGTAATGATTTGGGCGGTCGTCCGAGTGGACAGTGCGACCCTTAAAGATCTTCGGCAGACCGAGCATGTATGGTCAGAAAAATATTCCCGATGTGATCAACAGGTTGATCAAATGGGCGTAACCCCTGAAGGCGGCATGGCCCACAGCTGAGCGTAGCCCCTGAGTGATGCTCGAAAGAGGTAAGCTTGCTACAGAGTGCGATATGAGGCTTGATCATATGAGTAACTTAGTCGTTCCCGAGTTGGGGATGTAGTAGAGAAGACATGTCCAACTGATGGTGATGCGCGGGGGCGGATGAATGGTAAGGACATGCCCAACCGAGTGGCGACGCGCAGAGCGGCCAAAGGGCGAGGATGTGTAAAACCGAGTGGCGACGCGCGGGGCGGCCGAGCGGTGAAGACGTGCACGACCGAGTGGCGACGCGCGGGGCGGCCGAGCGGTGAAGACGTGCACAACCGAGTGGCGACACGCAGGGCGGCCGAGTGAAGATGTGCGAGGTGACCGAGTGAAGGACTACATGCACAACCGAGTGGCGATGCGCAGGGCGGCCGAGTGGCGACGCGCAGGGTGGCCGAGTAAAGACGTGCACAACCGAGTGGCGACGCGCGGGGCGGCCGAGCGGTGAAGACATGCACAACCGAGTGGCGACGCGCGGGGTGGTCGAGTGAAAATGGTCCTCGGAGGAGTCAGCCATATGCTTTCGAAGCCGATGTAGCGACGAGGTCGGTGTAGTGTGGTCAATGTAGCGATGCAACAAGATCGGCGTGACAACTGAGTCTGAGTAGGAATGAAGATGGCGCGCAAAGTCTCTGAGTGATTATGAAACTTGTCGAAGTAGCGGATCTGACTGCACTCGTTGAAGTGAAGGATTCGACTGGTGATGAAGTACTCGACCACTCAGGAGAATGTGATTCTGAATGAGCTGCAGCCCCCGAGTGCGGCGTAGCCCCCGAGCGTACTACAGACTTTGACGATGGAATTGTCGGAATATGAGAAATATAGTTTTGAATGGATAAATTATAATTCATCGATTCGGACTCGGGTAAAGATGAGGAGGAGCTTCCGAGTGATGCTCAAAAGAGGCAAACTCGTAAAGGAGTGAAGTGTGCAGTTTGATTACAAAAGTGACTTATCTGTCTCATGCCTGACGAGGTCTATATCACTGATATGATGAAGAGGATCCCACAGAGGGGTCGGCCGGATGTGTTTGAAGTTAACAGAGCGACAAGGTCGGTGTTGTGGTGCGCTAAGACCGGTATGGTGACCGAGTCTGAGTAGCGATGAAGTTGGCGCATAGGGCCGTCGAGTGGTCGCGTAACTTGTGTAAGAAAAATAGCACAAGCCAACGTAACGATTTCTAGAGGAAATTTGATGTGTGCTGAAATAATTTGTGTGAATAACACCCATAGACACCCACTGGGAGTGCAAGGGGCTTGCTGGTTAACCAGCAAGAGTCTGAAAGAGCGAAGGATCCGTTCGAACTTGTCGGAGTGAAGGATCCGACTGAACTAGTTGGAATACTGGCTCAAATAAAACGGAAGTGTAGTGTTTCGACTGAGTTGCAGCCCCGGAGGACCGATGCAAACTCGAAATGAAGAACACATGGTGTTTGTGAATGATGTATGCGAAGAAATGGAAGTTGGACTCAGGAGTCAAATAATCTGTACTAAGCAAGTATGTCAAAATAAGCAACCGAGCGTAGAGGTACACTCGGTGGCGTGGCTTTCGAGTGAACGTGATGTGTGAATTACAGGATACTCGGGAACTCGGAAATAACAGAATATAGTGCATGTAGAATGACTTAGCTGTCTGAAGGCGCGCGAGGCGGCCGAGTGGTGATGAGGTGACCAACCGAGCGGCGACGCGCGGAGCGGCCGAGTGGTGATGAGGTGACCAACCCAGAGGCGACGCGCGGAGCGGCCGAGTGGTGATGAGGTGACCAACCAAGAGGCGACGCGCGGAGCGGCCGAGTGGTGATGAGGTGACCAACCAAGAGGCGACGCGCGGAGCGGCCGAGTGGTGATGAGGTGACCAACCGAGCGGCGACGCGCGGAGCGGCCGAGTGGTGATGAGGTGACCAACCGAGCGGCGACGCGGCTGAGACTCAACTAAAAATTGATGGGCGAAGGTTAACCAACCGAGAGGCGATGCGCAAGGTCAGCGCGCGAGTGGGTGATGATGTGAACCCTAACCCAAGTGCGACATGACGGCGGCCAGCGGTAGGCCGCCAGGATGGTGATGATGTGATGAACTCCAATCACTTGTGCCGGCTATGCGCCTCTATTTATTCTTTCGCAACAAGTCGTTTCTTTATTATTTCACCCCCACACCGAAACTGCTTCTCCATGACTACAGAGCAAGGGGCCGAGTGGTGATGAGGTGACCAAAACCCTAGTGTCGATGCAGCGGTGCCAAGCCGAGTGGTGATTGAGGTCCACACCGAGTGGCGACGACGCCTTCGCGGAACGGCCGATTTTTGTAATAGATTATTGAGTTTACCCCTAAACCCTATTTGGCGACGCACGAGGCGGCCGCTGGAGTGTATAAAGTGGAACCAGCCAGTGGCGACGCGGCGAGAGGCCGGCCGAAGGATGCTAATATGTGATGAAGAATATAACACAAATGACCGAAATGGCGACGCGCGGGATGGGCGGAAATTACCGAGTTGGTGATGAGGGGCACCATCAAGGGTTGGCGACGCGCGGGGGCCGACGTAAGATGGTGATGAGGTACCAAACCAAGGAAGATGCCGATGACGCGGGGGCGGCCGAAGAGGTGGATGATAATGGACCAACAAAGAGGCGGATGAACGCGTGGGGGGCGCGGCGGAGTGGTATGATGAAGAGCTGACCAACCAAGGTGGCGATAGCGCGGGAGAAGTGCACTTTTTCCTTTCTCCTCTTCTCCTTTCCCTTTGAGTGACCCCCCACCGACACAATAGTCAACTGCCCAAATAGCTGAGTAAAAACCAATATTTTTTAATTCTTTTCCACTCCGTTCGGCCTTTTTCTCTTCTCTTTTATTTCCTACCTCTATCTTTCTTCCTTTTTTTGTTACCACCGAAGTGTGCGATAACAGCCCGCGGTCTGGTCAGGGCCCGCTGTGGTGATGGGTGGGTGCCAACCGATTGGCGACGCACAACGGGGGGGTGGGCCCAAGCAGTGGTTATGAATGGTGGACCAGCCAAGTGGCGACGCGCGGGCGGCGGGTACCTAGTGGTGATACGGGTGACCCAACCAAGGGCTACTTCGCTGGGACGGGCCGAGTGTGATGAGGTGACCCAAATCCATTGTGGCACGCGCTGGGCGGCCGTATTGTTTGGATATGGTTGACCACCGAGAGGACGCCATCGGCGGGGCCGCGTGGTTTGATAGGTTGTAACAAACCATTGGCGACGACCCTGTGCGGCCGCGTGGTGATGAAGGTGACCAAGGGAGTGCGACGGCGGCGGGCGCCCGAGTTGGTGATGAGGTGGACCACCCAAGAGTAGACGCTGGGCGCCATGGGGAGAGGTGACCAAGAGTCCGAGTGGTGATGAGGTGACCACCAAGAGGGCGACGCGCCGCGGGCCGAGTGGTGATTAGGTGACCAACCAGAGGCCGTGCGGGGGCGGCCGAGTGGTGATGAGGTGACCAACCGAGAGTGCGACGCGCCGGTCGGCCGAGTGGAAATTAGGTGGACCAACCAGTGGCTGCGGCGGTGAACGGCCGAGTGGTGTGTTATGTGACCAACCAAGAGGGCGACGCGCTGGGCGGGCCGGTCTGGTGTTATGAGGTGACCAACCGAGACTGCTACGCGCGGCGCTGCCGATGTGTATTAGGTGACCAACCGAGAGGCGACGACGCCGGGGCGGCCGAGTGGTGATGAGGTGACCAAACCAGTGGGCGACGCGCGGGGCGGCCGAGTGGTGATGAGGTGACCAACCGAGCAGGGCACGCGGGGCGGCCTTGCTTATTTGTATGAGTGACCAACCCATGGCGAACCGCGGTGGCGGCCGAGTGGGTGAGAGTGTGACGCACCAAAGAGGCGATGGAGCTCGGGTGACGGCCATCTGTTTCTATGTATGTTGACCAACCGAGTGACGCGCTCGGGGCGCCGATTGGAGTGATATGTTGGACCAACCAAGGGAGGCGCGGCACGCGGGTGCGGTCCGAGTGGTGTGTTAGGAGGGTGACCAACCAGAGGCGACCGCGGGGCGGCGCCGATGGTGAATGAGGCTGACCAACCCCGAGTGCTGACGCGCGGGGCGGTGCCGCGAGTGGTTGATGGTGCCCACCGGGCATCGGGCTCGAGCAGGTGGGGGAACCGAACCAAAGGCACCTCGCGAGCGCCGAGTGGGATGATGAGGTACCAACCGGTGCGACGGCACGCGGGCGGCCGTGGTGAATGAGGTGCAATCCAAAAGGAGACGACGCGGCGGCCTTGGCCGAGTGGGATTTGAGGTAACCAAACCGCAGAGGCCGCGACGCCAGGGCACGGCCGTAGTGGTGATGAGTTGCACAACGAATTGGCGACCTGGGGCGGCCGAGTGGTGATGATGACAAACACAGAGGGACGCACGCGGGCGGCCGATGGTGGTGAGGTACCAACCAGAGTACCGCGCGGGGCGTCGAGTCTGGGTGATGTAGATGTGATGAGGTAACCAACCAGGGCGAACGCGCAGGGTGGCTGGCCGTTGTGATGAGGGGAACCAACCGAAGTGGCACGCGCAGCGGGCGGCCCGAGTGGTGTGAGGTACCGAACCCAGAGGCGACCGCCGGTGGGGCGGGCCCGATGGTGATGAGGTGACCACACCTGAGCGGCGTACACGCGGGCCGGTGGCGGCCCGAGGGGTTGATGAGGTGACACAACCAAGTGTCGACGCGCGGCGAGCGGCCGCGTGGTGATGAGGTACCAAACTAATACAACACTGCGACGCGCGGTAAAGGAGGCTTTTAGTGTGATGAGGTGAACCAAAAACCTAGCGGAACGACGACGCGTGGGCGGCCTGAAGGTGGTGTGAGTGACCCCAATCGAGAGGCGACGCGCAAGGAGCGGGGCCGAACAGGGTGATGAGGTGACCAACCAAGTGCGACGCGCGGGGCGGCCGATTGGTGATGAGCGTGGACCCAATCCAATGGCGATGGCGCAAGCAAAAAAAACGGCCAGGCTGCCCAGCCTGGTGCTGTAAGGTGGACCAACCAAGAGGGACGCGCAGAGCGGGAATCCGCCGTCGCAGCCTCCACCTTCCCTCCGTCTCTCTTTTTTCATTCGTGTTTTACCCCCGCCCTCCTTTTCCCTGTCTTCTCTTACTTTCCCCTCCTCTTTTTTCTATTTCTTTTACCAACCTAGAGTTGCTACGCGCTGGTCGAAGGTTAGCCTGCCTTTTTTATTCTTTTCCCCCCACCATCCGTTGTCTACTCCCTCCCTTGTTCTTCCTGATTCGTTTCTACGTCTGATTTAGGCTTTCGCCAGCCAAGTGGCGACCTCGCGGGGCGGCCGATTTGTGAGGAGGTGGACCAACCGAATGGCGACGCCTCCTGGGCCGGTGGAACCGAGTGGTGATGAGGTGACCAACCCCCTCGACCATCTTGTGTAGTTGATTGTGGATTTGTGGTCTCAGCAATTTGTATGGGTTATTTTTATATTTTTTTAGGCTGATTTTCTCCGACTCCATCTTTGTGGGCAGCCGAGTGGTTGATGAGGTGACCCAACCAAGAGTGGCGTGCGCGGGGCGGCCTGTGGTGGATGATGTGAAACCAACCAAGAGGCCCCCCCCGACGCCCGGGGGGCGGCCGGAGGTGGTGATGAGTGACCAACCAAGTGGCGTGCGGCGGGGCTGCCGAGTGGTGAGAGCCGAGGGGGTGATGAGGTAACCGAACCAAGAGGGCACGCGCAGGCGGCCGAGTTGGTGATGAGTGTGACCAACCGAGTTGCTATGGCGCTGTCGGCAGCCGAGTGTTGATGAGGTACCAACCGATTGCGACGCGGCTGGGCAGCCGCATGTTGATGAGGCTGACCAGCGATTTGGCCGACGCCCGGGCGGCCGAGTGGTGATGGCACATTGACCCAGCCTTCCTCTTTTTTCACTCTCTTGTTGTCTTCATCCCCTTATTTTTTCTGAGGTGACCCAACCAAGAAGGCCCGACGCGCGGGGCGGCCGAGTTGTGATGAGGTGTTAACCCCCCAACCAAGTTGTCGTTCTACGTCGCTTTGTTCCTGTGGCCGATTGTGTTGATGAAGGTCACCAAACGCAGGCGACGCGCAGGGCGGGGCCGAGTTGGTGATGAGGTTGACCACCCAAGTGGCTGCCGCGTGCCGGGACGGCTGAGGTGGTGATGAGTCCAACCAAGGAGGCACGACGGGCTTGGCGTCCAGTTTTATGTGTTGACTCAACCGACAGAGGGCGACGCGGCGGAGGCCGGCAGTGGTGAATGGGTACGACCAAGAGAGGCGACGCCGCGGGGCGGCGCAGTGGGTGATGAGTGTGGACCAACGAGAGAGGTGGCGACGGTGGGTGGCGGCCGGAATGGTGATAGGCGGTACCACCAAACCGGATGGCGAACGCGCGGCGGCGGCCGATGTGGTGATGAGTGACTGCCAACAACACCGTGACGATGCGGCGGACGCGGCGAGTGGGTGATAGTGTGACCAACGGAAGATGCGACGCCGGGGCGGCTCGAGTGGTGATGAGGTGACCAACCCAAGAGGCGACGCGCGGACGGCACCGGATGGGTGATGAGGTGAACAACCGAGGGGCGACCGCGGGCGGCGAGTGTGTGATGAGGTGACCAACCAAGGGCGACGCGCGGGGCGGACCGAGAGTGGTGATGAGGTGCACCACCGAGGCGAACGCAGGGGCGGGCCGAGTGGTGATGGAGGTGACCAAACAATGTAGAGACGCGGGGGCGGCCGAGTGGTGATGAGGTGACACCAAGGGAGGCCGACGCGCATGGGGCCGAGCCGAGTGGTCGGATGAGGTGACCAACCAGAGGTAGGCGAACAAAAGCGCGGATGGCGGCCAGTGGTGATGAGGTAACCAAACCGAGAGGCGACGCGCGAGCGCCGGCGGCCGTGAGTGTGATGAGGTGACCAACCAGGAGCGGGGGGCCGGCCGAGATGGTGATGAGGTGACCAACCGAATGGCGGCGACGCGCGGGGGCGGCGAGTGGTGGATGAGGTGACCAACCAGAGGGCGACGCGCGGGGCGCCGCGAGTGGTGTAGAGGTGACCAACGAGGGGAACGCGCGAGGGCGGCACGAGTGGTGATGAGGTGACCAACCGAGTGGTCGACACGCGGGGGCGCCGCACGATGGGTGATGGAGGTTGACCAAAACCTTCTTTGGCCGACGCAACGTGGCGACGCGCGGGGCGGCCGAGTGGTGATGTGGTGACCAACCGAGAGGCGACGCGCGGGGCGGCCGAGTGGTGATGAGGTGACCAACCGAGTGGCGACGCGCGGGGCGGCCGAGTGGTGATGAGGTGACCAACCGAGTGGCGACGCGCGGGGCGGCCGAGTGGTGATGAGGTGACCAACCGAGTGGCGACGCGCGGGGCGTCCGAGTGGTGATAGTGACCAACCAAGGGGCGACGCGCGGGGCGGCCGAGTGGTGATGAGGTGACCAACCAAGAGGCGACGCGCGGGGCCCGAGTGGTATGAGCTGACCAACCGAGTGGCGACGCGCGGGCGGCCGAGTGGTGATGAGGTGACCACCGATGGCGACGCGCGGGGCGGCCGAGTGGTGATGAGGTGACCACCAAAGGGCGACGCGCGGAGCGGCCGAGTGGTGATGGGTGACCAACCGAGTGGCGACGCGCGGGGCGGCCGAGTGGTGATGAGGTGACCACCGAGAAGCGGGGCGCCGAGTGGTGTGAGGTGAACCAACCGAGTGGCGACGCCAGAGCGGCCGAGTGGTGATGAGGTGACCAACCGAGTGGCGACGCGCGGGGCGCCGAGTGGTGATGAGGTGACCAACCGAGAGGCGACGCGCGGGGCGGCCGGTGGTGATGAGGTGACCAACCGAGTGGCGACGCGCGGGGCGGCCGAGTGGTGATGAGGTACCAACGAATGGTGATGAGGTGACCAACCAAGAGGCGACGCGCGGGGCGGCCGAGTGGTGATGAGGTGACCAACCGAGAGGCGACGCGCGGAGCGGCCGAGTGGTGATGAGGTGACCAACCGAGGGGCGACGCGTGGGGCGGCCGAGTGGTGATGAGGTGACCAACCGAGCGGCGACGCGCGGGGCGGCCGAGTGGTGATGAGGTGACCAACCAAGAGGCGACGCGCGGAGCGGCCGAGTGGTGATGAGGTGACCAACCAAGGGGCGACGCGCGGGGCGGCCGATTGGTGATGAGGTGACCATCCAAGAGGCGACGCGCGGGGCGGCCGAGTCTGGCAAGCTGAAGAAGCCGTGCCCAACTGAGCGGCGACGCGCGGGGCGGCCAAGCGGGCAAGTAGATGAAGACGTGCCCAACTAAGCGGCGATGCGCGGGGCGGCCGAGCGGGCAAGTAGATGAAGACACGCACAACTGAGCGGCGACGCGCGGGGCGGCCGAGCGGGCAAGTTGATGAAGATGCGCACAACTGAGCGGCGACGCGCGGGGCGGCCGAGCGGGCAAGTAGATGAAGACGTGCCCAACAGAGTGGCGACGCGCGGGGCGGCCGAGCGGGAAGTTGATGAAGACGCCCAACTGAGCGGTGACGCGCGGGGCAGCCGAATGATGAGGACATGCCCAGCTGAGTGGCTATGCACGGGACGGCCGAGTGGGCAAGTAGATGAAGACGTGCCCAACAGAGCGGCGACGCGCGGGGCGGCCGAGCGGGCAAGTTGATGAAGACGCGCCCAACTGAGCGGTGACGCGCGGGTCAGCCGAATGATGAGGACATGCCCAGCCGAGTGGCTATGCACGGGACGGCCGAGTGGTGTAGACGCGTCCGACTGTGTGACATCCGAGTGACGACAACACGCGGGCGGCCGAGTGCTGGCGGACTGTTCGAGTGGATATTGACTGGAGCGCATGTTGTCCGAGTAAATCCCCCGACCAATTGAACGGCCGAGTGAATCCGTCCGAGTGAAGCAGACGCGTCCCGCGGAGTGGCGATGTGCGGGGCTGCCGAGTGACGAAGATACGTCTCACTGAGTGACGAAGCACGATGCGGCCGAGTGACGAAGGCGTGTCTCGCCGAGTGGCGACGCGCGGAGCTGCCGAGTGATAACGACGTGTCCAGCAGAGTGACGGCGCGCGGGGCGGTCGAGTGACGAAGACGTGTCTCGCCGAGTGGCGATGCGCGGAGCTGCCGAGTGACTATATGTTGGTCGTCTGTATATAGCTCAAACGGAATGTCTGTCCGAGTGAACCACTGTCCGGAGACGATGACGGACGTGTGACCTGCAAGTTAGTAGCAAGCATAGCTACGAATATACTTTGATGGACAAAGCGTCCATTCACAGATGCTATTTTGCAACAATTAAAGACCACTGATGGTTATGCATGCATGCAGATTACCTGGCGTGGGAAACGCTCACCTGATGAGGCGCTTAAACGAGGCAATTACCTTAAGCAAACGGTCAACCCATCCCACGAAGTATTATGAGGGCCACGTCCTTCCGTTTCCTGTGCTTGAATGCATTTACGTGCATGCACTTAATTCAGGAGGAGCTGGTCCACGCACCTTGCATGGTTAGGGGAAAAAGGGCCATGGCCAGTAGCCGGTGACCGGGGAGAGAAACCGCTGCGCGCGCGGAGGCGTGGTTCTCCCCCGACCTTTGTGCTGACCGTTGCAACGACTCATCGAAGGAGTTGTCTCCACATCCAACACACCAGAATCTGCATGCAGAGGTGTAAGTGCTAATTAAGCAAGAATTAAAGACAGCGTCTGCATGCGATGTGAGTTGAAACGAGAGGCGGAGTTGTAGAGGCAGCTCGGAGGAGGGCATGCTGCGTCCAAAATTGCCGGTCTGGCCGGAATCGGACGGTAGCCGAGAGGTGCTGACGAGGTGGACGAGTAGCTGGCCATAGCCCAGGCGCCAGAGATGCAGACCGCGCAGCCAAGGGCGAGGCCAACGCAAGCACTGGTGGTTGCGTTTCGCCGCTCAGGGAGCCGAGCTGCGTGCCGGTCGAAGTAGCGCTTCGACGCCCGCGGAGCCTGGCGAAGCGCAAGTATCTGGGCCTCGCTGCTCCAGGAACCAGGACGATGGGCCAGTTGTCGTGCTCTACCGTTGTACTGCATGCGACAGAGTACGGCGTCGGCGATGCGGACGAGGCCGGAGATGAAGACGATGAGACGGACGACGCCGGTGGCCACGCGTGACGACGATGAGGCGGACGATGTCGGTAGCCGCGCGTGACGGCGATGATGCCGACGACGCCGATGGCCGCGCGTGATGACCATGAGACGGACGACGCCGGTGGTTGAAGAAATAACCATCTGCATCATGGCTCGATAGATGCCAGGCCCCACGGTGGGCGCCAACTGTCGTGGGAACGATTCCGACAGTACGAAGGGGGTAGGGTAAAGGAGCATGATCTATCGAGATGCAAATGGGTGACACGGTGGTTTTATCGAGTTCGGGCCTCTCACGGTGGAGATAACAAACCTACGTCTCGTGCTCCGGAGAGGCTTTGCTTTATCTGAGTATGTATCCGGAGATTACAATGTATGTGTGGGAGAGAGAAGAATGGATCTTCATGCCTGGACAAGTCCTGAGACTAATGGCGAGAGAGAGAGCTAGGAGGAGAAGAATGAGCCCCCCGTCTAGTAGTGGGGGGTGGCTTATATAGAGTGCGCCACCCCCTCACCTCCTATGTTACAAAGAAGGGCATAAATGCCATAATGCCAGCTCACTACCAAGCCTTCACTATGAGAATGATACTTTGGCTGCTTTGCTGCCTGCTGGTCTTCGTATACCCGAGTGAGTCGTACGGTCGAGTGGTGAACTGTCATCCGAGTGGATGGTACATTGCTTGTCTGAGTGGATAGTATGCTGCTTGTCCGAGTGGAATGAGTTCATCGAGTGGTCTGTTGCCTTCCGAGTGAATGTCACTCTGCAGAAAATCTGACTGCTGATCTGGCCCTGGGGCCTAGTATAAGGTGCGTGGTGTCCTAGGGTAGGGTCTTTAGGTCAGGCCTGTTACCCTACCCCCAATACATGTCCTCGTCATGTCCTTCTTGCTGAGCATTTTGACTCGAAATGTACGGTTCGGCTTGTACCCAATTTGTCCTCCTGCTGGTTTAATCATTGTTGCTGTGAAAATGGCTCACTGATGTCGACTTGAGGCTGGTAGTCAGATCCGGATATAATTTGTATTCAGACCGGGTGTCTGCAATACGATGCCGTCAGCTAAAATTTGCATTGTATTTAGCTGAGCTCCCTGGTATATATACTTCTCACGGATTCTTCTGGTCCGATGTCAGTTGATGAGCAACTTTCTTAAGGAGAAATAGGGTAACACCAAAGATTCAAATAAAGAAGCACAAGAAAAAATCGATTGCAACAAAGCACACAGCATACAAGTTACATAACTACTCCACACAGCCACACCCAAACATGATACTATAACAGATGCACATGCACTACACGAATTCCTACACCTTGCGCTTGGACAAACACTCGGGGGCTGATGAAGAAGCTAAAGGAGTAGCGAGTGGAGCAGATGACACCGAAACTCCGGTGGAACTAGGTGGAGGGGTCGGTGGAGAAGCCGACTGAGATTGAGTTAGAGTAGCACCAAGCAGTCTCCTGGCTCTGGTGGCATCTCGGACTAACTCAGAAATAAGAAGACACTCGGCCGTCATGTAACGGGACATGGCGAAGATAGCCGCATCATCCTGGGGATGAATAGAGGGGAACCTGATCCGCTTAGGATTCTCGACGATGGTAGGATAGTACTGATAAGCACGGTTCTCTTGCATCATACTCTCTTGATGACGAAGACCCGCGACTCCTGCCATTGCGGCTAGCTGAACTGCACGTTCTGGAGTGGCACCATAACCACCGTGGAAACTGTAGGTGCGCCTTCCAATAGGAATCGCGGCTGACAGATGAACATGAGCAACATATTCTAGGATTTTCCCTCCAATTTGAAACTAGAAGACTTGATAATTTGGTGGATCTCCGTTGGTGTAGCCTCTATCCCATAGGTCGGAGAGTAGGGAATAAATCTACATGCATGTTATGCGGCAGACAAATGCAACAACCAAATGCAGCAACCAAAGGCAACAAACAACTAGGCCCTATACTACCGCTTTCTAACGCTCGCTCAGACTAGGACATTCTACAGCCAGACCTGCTCTGATACCAACCGTTGTGGCACCCTGGCTCAGAGAGACCGGAACACCCCGTATCCCAGCCCAGAGATCAAGTCTTCTGGAATACTGCACTGCTTGGCATAGAACGAATCAGCTCTTATTAGAAATGATATGGATACAATGGTTCCAATATCACAACGGAGTACATCGGCATGGCGACACTACGCCTGACAGGTTGCTCTATGCTAGCAACAGAACAACTCGTAGCAGCGGAAGAACTTCTAGCAGCGGAATAACAACGACATCGATGGACTCCACTCTGCAGAAAATCTGGCTGGAACGCTTATCCTAGCTCGCAAACTCGGGATCCTCGGCAATCAAGAAAACACGGCATGGCCTGCAAACTAGCATGACACCCCAGGTGAGTACTTTGAATGTACTCGCAAGCTCACAGCAACCAAAAGCAATCAAGACAAATAACAGCATGGCATTTACAGGTTAAAGCAATAATGAACATGATACCACTAGGATATTATAAGCATGGCATGAACATATGAACATGATGATACTAGCATGCAACATGTTAACCATATCATGTACCAACTTACTCTGTTCGGAGGTTACCTCGTAACCACCACATGTATCACTTACCATCATGGTCATCACACGATCACCTCAGGATCAAATCAAGCTTGGTATTAACAATACCGTAGTAATCATTACATGACCACAAGGAGCTTGATCTTTACCCGTGATTATCGCATAACACCACAAATATCAACCACTTCGGTATCCACGATACCCTTGTGATCCTCTCACGATCACATAAAGATCAACCAACTTCTTTCCTCATCGAACAACGGTTGTTAATTATTCAGATTATTATTACTGTTGACCCATAGTGTGACCTACTATGAACTGGGCCCATGTCCATGGGCGCGGCTATCGATAGATTATACACTCTGCAGAGGTTAGTACACTGTACCCACACCGCAGAACCCATGGCCTCGCGCTCCCATTCGGGTGGACTAACGCGTTCCGATAAAACTGAACTATTGCATGTCACTCTCCCGGCCACTCCGACCAACTCCCCTTTGGGCTAAGTCATGGGTGGCCCCGATGCCACTCTGGACATCCAACGGCCACCGTCGTGGCAAAACAAAAACGGTCCCAAACGGGGACAAAGGGCCCTAACAACTACGGGCACACAAGGCTTATGGCCGCCCACCTGATCAGGGTAGCGCGCACATAACCTTCTCTAGTTGGAGGCACCAGCGAGAGGCATGACAATAGATCGAATTAGGGCCTTCCCATGTAGGCAAGTGTGGCTGCACTGGTCAGCTCGACTCGATGGCACTATGACCCAGCCAACAAGTGTTCAAGTTCAATTAATATCCTGTTAAACTTGAATGACGATGAGCTGAGTCACAATAGAATAGCATGATGCAATAACGATGCATATGAGCACGGCATCAACATGAACATGGATGGGAAGCATAATCGTTATACAAGTCAACAACAATAAATCATTTGCCCTACTAGCTGCAAATGAGTATGGCATACCAATGATCATGAACAGCACAAGTATAACAAATAATAACACTTCACATGAGCATGGCATGACTACTAGCATCAGAAATAAGTACTAGACAAGAGCATGGCCATAATATTAGCAAGTAAACAATTAACCAACTAGATGCAAATGACCATAGCATAAGGATGAGCATGGGTTCACAAGCATATATGAATCATTCACAGAAATATTAACATGCACAACTTATTTAAATATTCAAGTAGAAAACCATTGCTACTGCAAGGCTCTCATGCAAGTGGCAGTCGTGGCTTGCCTGGGGTTGAAGGGTTCTCCGGGAAGAAGTGCGATGAAGCCGCGAAACGCTTCGCCGGAATGTTTCTCTCTCGAAGGGGGCTAAATAAGGGCAAGGGCAAAATGGTCATTTCTAGTATGTGGCAGCATAGTGAAAATGGTACCAACAGATCAGGTTCGATGAGACGATGACGTGGGCTTTGGAATCACCTGATTCGGAGTTACGGTCGCGAAGATACAGAAGGTTGAAGTCCAGGGACTAATCCATAAAAGATTCTTCACAAACAGGCCCCTAGTTGATAAAACAGAAAGCGCCTTTAGGAGAAATATGCCTTCTGCACAGGAAAGCGTATTTTCAGCCATAGAAGAATCAAAATGCGCTTTCAGAAGTGGAAAACATATTTTGGAAAAGACGTCTCCACTTAAACCGAATGGATAAGGTGGTAGAGGCTGACGAGTGGGGTCGAGGGTGACGCGGGGCCCACCTGGCTGATGAGGGGAGGCGTCGTCTCCTTCCTCCCGCTGCTCCTCGACAGAAACAGAGGAGTAGGGGAGGGCTCGGTCGCCGGCCAGGCCTGCTGCCTTCGGCCACTCCTGGCCAGGGCGAGGGCACCGGCGGCTCCGGGATGCCGCGCCGCGCTCGCCCGGAGGGAGAATAGGCGCTGGGGAGGTCTCCAGCCGTGGTGGCTAGCGGAGACAGAGAGCTCGGCGACGGCGGTTGATTTTGGGGGCGGCGGCCACAGTGGCTCCGGCAAGGAAACGAGGGGCTGGGGAGGATCTACGGCGAGTGGGGCTTCTAGTGGTGAGGTCAGGAGGGGGAGGGGAGGCTCTGCTAGCTCCAATCAAGAGGAGGCCGAGGCGGAAATGGCGGAGGGAGGAGCGGGCAGAGATCTCCGGTGGTCTAGGAGGGGAATGGAGGGGGCGATGAGCTGCGGAGGGGCTTGTGCATCCTTCTTATAGGCCCGGGGAGGGCTCGGGAGCACTCGAGAAGCCGCAGGCAACCGGATGTGGTGATGGCAGGGGCGGCAGGTCACGGGCGAGGTCGACGGTGAGATAGGACGGGGCAGAGGCAGAGAGTGACCGCACGGTCATGAGTGAGCTCCAGGACATGAAGAGAGCTCGAGAAGAGGAGGAACGGGCGAGAACAGTGGATGCAAAGGCTAGAGCATGCTGTTTGGCATGCCAGCCCCGTGATCACCGCATGAACACGGTGGTGACACGCGCTCTGGGCTGCCAGACCGTGTCTGCGAGATAGACCAGTCAACAGAGGGTGCCAAAGAGGAAGGAACCAAGGGTAGGGGCAAACCTTTTTTCTGGGATCTGCTCTTTTCAGTGGAAGGTTTGAGGGAAGGTAAGATTAGTGGGTCAATAACCTGCTTAGCTTTCCAAGTAAGGCAGTGAAGTTCCATATTTCTGTATCTTTCTTATCCCGGGATCTGCTGCTCTGTTCCCTTAGATGCAATAGTTTACTGATCCGGTTTTCCCTAATTTCAATAGTGAGGAGGATGTCCAATAAAAATACTATATTCTAGTATCTGACCAAAGGGAAGAATGAAAATAAATAGAGATAGAGGTCTCGGAAGTAGGGCCTATTAAAAGTACAGTGCCTTCTTGTTCTTGTTCTTCTGATCGATTGATTCAATTGGATTAAAGGGAAGAGAACACCAAAACTACTAGCGAAAAGCACTTTCACTATCCGTTCAGAAGTAGCGGAAGATCGACCCCAAAAACGGTATCTGAATTCAACACTCTAATTTGAATCTTATGTGCAAGAAGTTCAATGAGTCCCGATACTCCGATTTAGAAAGAACCTCTTCTGCTCTAGCATGGGATGCTCGCCGACTACATCAGTACACGACCGGACAGAGGCTAGGGCAGCTTTCTTCCCACCGCGTCCTTCCTTGTGTCTCGGAGATACAAAGCGAGTGCACCGGAAAAGAAGGGGAACTGAATCGATCTATTCCATGGCGAAGCATCCGAAGTCTTGTAGAAAGAACTCTATTTTGATCTAATCACCGGAACAACAGCTTTAGGGCAGTATCCCACAGCTGGCTAATAAATATGCCTTTGCAGTCGTTATGAGCGATATCTTGGCGTACCATGCATATGTCTCCAAAGCAGATCAACAGCAAGGTATTTGATGTGAAGTGATGGAGATATAAGAGGAGATAGGGACTGGTCTTTGCCTGAGAGTGATCACATGCTATGAACACTGTGTTGGCCAAAAATCAGCTCAAATGGAGAAGAAAATATAGCACTTGCTGTAGAATGTACCCCACTGGTCAGAAATGCAAAGCATGAAGTAGCACTCTCGTGACAAACTGGATTGAGCTGAATTTTTGTGGAGATGAGTTACTTGGGCATATGAATGCACTGTAAAAGTTTCATACCATTTGGAAATACCAAAATGGTACTTGCTTCACAATGCAGCTCTCTGGACAAAATTTTGGGAAAATTATAGAAAAATAATGGTTTGATGAAATGAGTCCAAATTTGTGGAGAGGTGTTATATGGGTAGGATCATGTCCTGGTAAATTTTCAGCAATATAAAATATAGTTGCTTCACACACTGAAAATCTGACCAGAAACCAAGATTTGAAGGTGTGCTCACATAGATAATGTAAATAAGATGAAATTTGGTGGAGAGTCATGATTTGGGTATATTAAGGAGCTTGCAAAATTTCAACCCATTTTGATATTCCTAGCTAGTACTTCCTTCACCAAGGCTTCCATCTGACAGAAACTTTGGAAATTTGCTGAGGAAGATTCGCTAGGCAAATTGAGTTGGATTTTGACATGAGACAATGATATGGATAGTAAAGAGTGCCCAAAAAGTTTGGGGGCAAACAAGCAAAGATAAATAACACTTCCTTCTCAAAAACCCTCTTAGGGTAGAATAGGAAAAGGAATATTTGCGAATTATTTTTGAACTAGGCAAGGAATAATTTTGACATATCTTTGAAAGATATGTCCCATAGGATTTATGAGAATTTTGTGGGAGTCAATGGCAAAGCAGAAAGGTAGGTTGCTTCACAACCTAGGGCAAACTGTGTTATCCCTTTAATAGAAAAAGGAATCTTCCCAATAAAAAGAATATTGGGACATGGACTAAGATGAAAATGACATGATCTTGGGATGGAGTTGAGGATGACAAGCCACTTGGGACCCTAGGAAGATATGATATTCCCAAGTTTCCAGACCACAAAGCCACAGAAAAAGAAATGAAAGCAATAATCCAAAGAAATCCAAAAGAAAAAGAAAAAGCCAAAATCCAGGGTGTTAGAGATATAATAAAAACTTTCATAAAGAGCATTGAATATATGAGAAGTTTGATTCCTTGCATTTGTTTTGAGATATAAAGATGGTGATATTAAAGTCATACTAGTTGGTAATTGTGGATTAGTAGAAATACTTGTGTTAAGGTTTGTGATTCCCGAAGCATGCACGGATGGTCTAGCATTATGTGATGAAGTTGGAGCATGATTTATTTTTGATTGTCTTCCCTATGAGTGGCAGTTAGGGATGAGCCATGGTCTTTTCCTACCAATCTATCCCCCTAGGAGCATGCGTATTAGTACTTTGTTTTGATGGCTAATAAATTTTTGCAATAAGTATGTGAGTTCTTTATGACTAATGTTGAGTCCATGGATTATATGCACTCTCACCCTTCCACCATTGCTAGCCTCTCTAGTACCGCGCAACTTTTGCCGGTGCATTAAACCCACCATATACCCTTCCTCAAAACAGCCACCATACCGACCTATTATGGCATTTCCATAGCCATTCCGAGATATATTGCCATGCAACTTCCACCGTTCCGTTTATTATGACACACACCATCATTGTCATATTGCTTTGGATGATCATGTAGTTGGCATAGTATTTGTGGTTTGGCCACCGTTCATATTTTTTATACATGTCACTCTAGATCATTGCACATCCTGGTATACCGCCGGAGGTATTCATATAGAGTCATATTTTGTTCTAGTATCGAGTTGTAATTCTTGAGTTGTAAGTAAATAAAAGTGTGATGATCATCATTATTAGAGCATTGTCCCATGTGAGGAAAGGATGATGGAGACTATGATTCCCCCACAAGTCAGGATGAGACTCCGGACTTAAATAAAAATAAATAAATAAAAAAAAAGAGGCCAAAGAGCTCAAAAGAAAAAAATGAGAGAAAAAGAGAGAAGGGACAATGTTACTATCCTTTTCCACACTTGTGCTTCAAAGTAGCACCATGATCCTCATGATAGAGAGTCTCCTATTTTATCACTTTCATATACTAGTGGGAATTTTTCATTATAGAACTTGGCTTGTATATTCCAATGATTGGCTTCCTCAAATTGCCCTAGGTCTTCGTGAGCAAGCAAGTTGGATGCACACCCACTTAGTTTTCTTTTGAGCTTTCATACACTTATAGCTCTAGTGCATCCGTTGCATAGCAATCCCTACTCACTCGCATCGATATCAATTGATGGGCATCTCCATAGCCCATTAATTTGCCTAGTTGATGTGAGACTTTCTCCTTTTTGTCTTCTCCTAACAACCTCCACCATATTCTATTCCACCGATAGTGCTATATCCATGGCTCACGCTTATGTATTGCGTGAAAGTTGAAAAAGCTTTAGAACATTAAAAGTATGAAACAATTGCTTGGCTTGTCATCGGGGTTGTGCATGATAAATACTTTGTGTGACGAAGATAGAGCATGACAAGATTATATGATTTTGTAGGGATAACTTTCTTTAGCCATGATATTTTGAGAAGACATGATTGCTTTATTAGTATGCTTGAAGTATTATTGTTTTTATGTCAATATTAAACTTTTGTTTTGAAACTTATGGATCTGAACATTCATGCCACAATAAGAAAAATTACATTGATAAATATGTTAGGTAGCATTCCACATCAAAAATTCTGTTTTTATCATTTACCTACTCGAGGACGAGCAGGAATTAAGCTTGGGGATGCTTGATATGTCTCCAACATATCTATAATTTTTTATTGTTCCATGCTATTATATTATCCATCTTGGAAGTTTTATATGCATTTATATGCTATTTTATATCGTTTTTTGGGACTAACCTATTAACCTAGTGCCCAGTGCTAGTTGCTGTTTTTTCCTTGTTTTTGTCTTTACAGAAAATTAATACCAAACGGAGTCCAAACGGAATAAAACTTTAGGATGATTTTTCTTGGACAACAAGACACCCACGAAGCTTTGGGAGGAGGCCAGAGGAGCCACGAGGAGGCCACAAGCCTCCTGGCCACGCCCCAGGGGGGCGCGCCCTCAGGGCTTGTGGCCCCCCTATGGCTCTCCTAACCCTAACTCCAGCACTATAAATTCTCAAATATTCCCCCTATACAAGAGGGCACACCAAAAATACTTTTCCGCCGCCGCAAGCTTCTGTTCTCGTGAGATCCCATCTTGGGGCCTCTTCCGGCACTCCGCCGGAGGGGGATTCGATCACGGAGGGCCTCTACACCAACCTTGCTGCCCTTCCAATGATGTGTGAGTAGTTTACCATAGACCTATGGGTCCGTAGCTAGATGCTTCTTCTCTCTCTTTGATCTTCAATACAATGTTCTCCTCGATGTTCTTGGAGTTCTATTCGATGTAATCTTCTTTTGCGGTGCTTTTGTTGAGATCCGATGAATTGTGGATTTATGATCAGATTATCTATGAATATTATTTGAGTCTTCCCTGAACTCTTTTATGCATGATTAAGATAGTTTTGTATTTCGCTCCGATCTATCGATTTGGTTTGGCCAACTAGATTGGTTTTTCTTGCAATGGGAGAGGTGATTTGTGATGGGTTCAATCTTGCAGTGTCCTCACCCAGTGACAGTAGGGGTAGCGAGGCACGTATTTGTATTATTGCCATTAAGGATAAAAATATGGTTTTTTTTACCATATTGATTGGATCTATCCCTCTACATCATGTCATCTTGCTTAAGGCGTTACTCCGTTCTTGTTAACTTAATTCACTAGATGCATGTTGGATAGCGGTCGATGTGTGGAGTAATAGTAGTAGATGCAGGCAGGAGTCGGTCTACTTGTCACGGACGTGATGCCTATATTCATGATCATTGCCTTGGATATCATCATAACTTTGCGCTTTTCTATCAATTGCTCAACAGTAATTTGTTTACCCACTGTATGTTTTCTTCAAGAGAGAAGCCTCTAGTGAAACCTATGGCCCCCGGGTCTATTTTCCATCATATATTTTCAGATCTATAAAACCAAAAACCCAAAAATACCTTGCTGCAATTTATTTATATTTACTTTATTTTGCCTTTTACTTATTTTTTATATCTATCTCTATTAGATCTCACTCTTGCAAGTGATAGTGAAGGGATTGACAACCCCTTTTTCGCGTTGTGTGCAAGTGTTTGTTAGTTTGTGCAAATGCATCTATTGGGGACTTGCTTGTACCTCCTACTGGATTGATACCTTGGTTCTTAACTGAGGGAAATACTTATCTCTACTTTGTTGCATCACCCTTTCCTCTTCAAGGGAAAATCAACACAAGCTCAAGAAGTAGCAACCTTCAAGCCGCAGAGTCATACACGCGGGTGGCGAGCTCCGGCATGGCTGCGTGTCGTAGGTGTTGAGCCACGCCCATCGCCCATCACATGAGATTTCGGCAGCGTAGTGGCTGGACTGCTGGAGCCAAACATCACGGAAGCCCGTGCTGCTCGCGGGATGGCGGCATCCTCGGAGAGCGGCGGGGCGACGAATCCAGCAAACAACAGCGGTCGGTTCGATCGATGCAGCAGATGGATTCAGTTGATGTGGCCGATGGATCCACCGCGGGGTGGTGCGGTGGTGGGGGGCGAGGATTCAGAGCAGGGTGGTGCGGTGGTGGTGGTGGTGGTCGGAATTAATCGACGCATCGGACGATGCACTGGTGGCCGAATGGGGTGGTGTGACGGCCAAAATGGTCGATGTAACGGATGGATCCCGGCGCACGACGATGGCAGGGGGCTTGAATCCAATGCAGGGCGGTGCGACGGTGGTGGCAGAATCGAAGGTAGCATCGGTGCATGGAGGCAGCAATTGCGTGGTCGAAAGTTTCACCCTGTGATTGGGTTGCGCGCGTAAGTTGTTTTGTTTTGCGGCAGCTGTGCGGCTACTTTGTATTTGCAACACTTGGGGCAATATGGGGTTGCTTCGGGTTTTTTTTTTGCATCATCATATAGGAATAGGGCATCTATTGGAGTTGTGTTTCTGGGTCCAACTGCCCTGAAAATGGTTTTTGGGCACTAGCCCTACTTTGCATCATCTATTAGACATGCTCTTAGGGCAACTCTAACGCAGATCACCAAATCACTCGTAAATGTTTTGACCAGACCATTCGAACATTTTTAGCCATCCAACGGGGATCACCAAATTTGTCCAGACCGGTTTGGATGTATGAAATTTCACAAACCAGCACCAAACTGGGGTGGTCTTGGGGGATCAGTATGTCTGCCACGTCGGACTCCGATGCCTTGGACTCACCCATAACCCCTCTCTTTCCGCATCGTCTCAAGAACCCTCCATGCATTTGGAGTGGAGGTGACCGGCTAGTTGCCCGCGTTCACGTCGGATTACTGGTCGTCCGCCTACCCGGCATTCTGTTAGAAATATGCCCTAGAGGCAATAAAATTGTATTGTTATATTTCCGTATTCATAATTAAGAGTTTATATTTCATGCTATAACTACTATGATCCTGAAATACTTGATTCAGTAGAAAACTCATATGCACGTGTGAAATAATAAACGGTAAATAATAGGTTCCTAGTCTCGCCTCTAAGACTAACTCAAGTGTTGTTGGTGATCATGTTTTCCGGATCTTAGGATATCGTTAAGTGTAACGGTAGTCCTAAAACAACATTGAGAGTATGACGTTAGAAGAACGGTCATATTGAATCAACCCAAAGTTGTTTGTTATGCATTAATATAATATCATCTAAAATCAATTGTTATAACACGAAGTGTTAACATGTGCTTTTAGTTCCTCAGACCATGAGAGTATCATAGTCACTTCCTACTGTACGGTGGACTTTGGAGTTGCTCAAACGTCATCTGTAACACAGTGATCATAACAACAACTTACAGGTTAATCAGAAAGTTTGACAAGCGACTAGATAGCTCGAGAGTGGGATTTGCTCCTCCGACGATGGAGAGATATTCTTAGGGCCCTCTCGGTGTGATGGCAACAATCATCATCTGGCCAGACACAGGTGACTATCTCACGGGGATGCCGAAACACTTCAACGAGAAAGAAGAACAAAACTGGTAACGAGGATGACGATATAGTGAGCATGTGTATGACTCGGGAGGATATCGATGCATCTCAGGTTTTGTAAAGTATCGGGAAGCAAAGGGAACATCACATGATAACCAAAGGTTCACTTGAATGTCATTCATGTAACCATAGGGATCGATATGGACGTCCACGGTTCCGCTATCGATCATTGAACGAAAGGGTTCCATTCATATCTATGATTTACCAAACCTAACGGGTCACAATATTAAGGTAATCACGATATGCGGAGTGTTAGTAGGATGAGAGTATCGAGGATTTATTCATGGAATTGATTCATTAATATTCAGAATAGTTCCAAGAGGAACCAGAAGCATTTCGGGGTCACCGAAAGAGTTTCGGATATTTCTAGAAATGTTCTGCTGCGAGGACACTTTGGTTGGGCCAAGAGATAAGGCCCACGAGGCTTGAGGTCAGTGTAGAAGGGGTTTTGCGGAAGACAAGGGCCCAGACGCCAGGGTCCCTGGCATCTGGTCCTGGGCCAGACGCCGAGGTCCGTAGCATTTCCAGAAACGCCAGGAACCTTGGCGTTTCATGTTGGAAACCGAGGAGGACTCTTCCTTGCATTCCAAACCAACTTTGGGGAGTGCCCCTCCCCAAGTTACGATCCCAGGGCTCAACATATAAATAGAGGGGCAGGGCTAGCCCCTAGAACATAAGTTTTGAATCCTCCTCTAGTTATCTCTTGATTTAGTTCTTGCCTACTTTGGCGCTCCGCATTCAACCAGCCGCCCCCGTCTGTCCCAGCTATTTAAGTTGGGCTGCCACACCCCAAAACCATACCCCTCTGAGCCCTTTTCTCACTATCCGAGCCACCATTCAACCACCCCTTCACCCCCTCACATTCATGTATGTTGTTCCCCGTGTAATGGGCCGGTCCTTTGCCATGTGGTACTGGAGCCTCAAGCCAGATGTGTGTCGCTCCCAAATCGCTATGGAGGTCTCCGAGCTCTTTCGAGAGCTCAGAGGGGTAGTAGGAGGAGGAGAGCGACTGATACTTGTGAGCTGCATTGGGGTTTCCTCGAAGAGGAGAGGATGAAGCGGTACAGTAGAGATAAGTATTTCCCTCAGTTAAGAACCAAGGTTATCAATCCAGTAGGAGAACCACACAGAACCTCGTTAGCAACACTTGCACACACAAAAGCAAATATTTGCACCCAACGCGAACAAGATGGTTGTCAATCCCCTTGGCGGTTATTTGCAAGGAACAAATCTTGTAGTGGTAGATAGATAAAATAAATTGCAATATAAAATAAAATAGAAAATGTGCAGCAAGGTATTTTTGGATTTTATATATGATAAAAGTAGACCCAGGGCCATAGTTTTCACTAGAGGCTTCTCTCTCGAACACAAAACATACGGTGGGTAAACACATTACTGTTGGGTAATTGATAGAAAAGCACATAGTTATGACGATATTCAAGGCAATGATCATGTATATAGACATCACGTCCGAGACAAGTAGACCTACTCCTGCCTGCATCTGCTACTATTACTCCACTCATCGACCGCTATCCAGCATGCATCTAGAGTATTAAGTATAAAACAGAGTAATGCCTTAAGCAAGATGACATGATGTAGTCAAAGTAAACTCAACCACTATGAATAAACCCCATTGTTTTCCCCTTAATGGCAACAATGCAAATACGTGTCTTGTCCCCTACTTTGTCACTAGGATATAGAGCACCGCAAGATTGAACCCATTACAAAACACCTCTCCCATTGCAAGATAAATTAATCTAGTTGGCCAAACCAAACAGATAGATCAGAGAGAAATACAAGGTATTACAATCATGCATAAAAGAGTTCCTAGAAGACTCAAATATTTCTCATAAATAAATTGATCATAAACCCACAATTCGTCAGATCCCAACTAACACACCGCAAAAGAGAATTACATCAGATAGAACTCCAAGAACATCGAGGAGAACATTGTATTGAAGATCAAAGAGAGAGAAGAAGTCATCTAGCTACTAGCTATGGATCAGTAGGTCTGTGGTGAACTACTCACGCATCATTGAAAGGTAGCAAGGATGATGTAGAAGCCCTTCGTAATCGATGCACCCTCCGGCAGAGTACCAAAAAAGGCCTCCAGATGGGATCACGAAAGAACAGAAGCTTGCGGCGGTGGAACAAGTGTTTCGGGTGGCTCCTGGGTGGTTTCCCAATATTTGAGAATTTATAGAAGTGGAATTAGGTCAGACGGAGCCACGAGGGGCCCACAAGGCATCAGCGTGCGCCTACCCCCTGGGCGCGCCCTGTTGCCTTGTCGTCTCCTCATTTGCCTTTTGGTCTCCTTCTGAAGCTTCTAGGGTATCTTATGTCCAGAAAAAAATCGTCAGAAAGTTTCATAGAGTTTGGACTCTGTTTGGTACTATATTTCTGGAAAACCAAAAACAGGCAAAAGAATAGCAACTGGCACTTGGCACTGGGTTAATAGGTTAGTCCTAGAAAATGATATAAAATAGCATATAATTGCATAAAAAAACATCCAATATTGATACTATAATAGCATGGAACAATAAAAAATTATAGATACGCTAGAGACGATCAACGACCCATGGCCATGGTGGAGATCATCATGGAGGAGGAGCATGCACCCGCATCTGTGGAGGAGCCGATAGTGTGCGGGTTCATCATGCTTCATGCGAGGTATACACTATGATCGGGTGTGATTGCTTGTATCTGCGTTGGTATTTCCCCGAAGAGGAGAGGATGATGCAACACAGCAACAGTAAGTATTTCCCTCAGTTATGAAACCAAGGCTATCAATCCAGTAGGAGAACCAAGCAACACTATGTAAGTGGTACCTGCACACAAATAACAAATACTTGCAACCCAACGCGTGAGAGGGGTTGTCAATCCCTCCTCAGTATTGAGATAGATTAAATTGTATGAGATTGGATAAATAGATCTAGAAAAAACACAAAATAAAATAAATAAAGAAAAAGTGCAGCAAGGTATTTTTGGGTTTTTGGAATAATAGATCTGAAAACAATATGATAAAAGATAGACCCGAGGGCCGTAGATTTCACTAGTGACTTCTCTCGAGAAAATAGCATACGGTGGGTAAACAAATTACTGTTGGGCAATTGATAGAAAAGCAAATAATTATGATGATATCCAAGGCAATGATCTTGTATATAGGCATCACGTCCAAGATTAGTATACCGACTCCTTCCTGCATCTACTACTATTACTCCACACATCGACCACTATCCAGCATGCATCCAGTGTATTAAGTTCATAGAGAAACGGAGTAATGCAATAAGAACGATGACATGATGTAGACAAGATCTATTCATGTAGGAATAGACCCCATCTTTTTATCCTTAATAGCAATGATACATGTGTGCCTCGCTACCCCTTCTGTCACTGGGTGAGGACACCACAAGATCGAACCCATCACAAAGCACCTCTTCCCATTGCAAGAAAAATCAATCTAGTTAGCAAAACCAAACCAAAGATTCAGAGAAGAAATACGAGGCTATAACAATCATGCATATAAGAGATCAAAGAAGACTCAAATAATATTCATAGATAGAACTGATCATAAACTCGCAATTCATCGGATCCCAACAAACACACCGCAAAAAGTCATTACATCAAATAGATCTCCAAGAACATCAAGGAGAACATTGTATTGAGAATCAAAAAGAGAGAAGAAGCCATCTAGCTACTGCCTACGGAACCGTAGGTCTGTGGTAAACTACTCATGCATCATCGGAGGAGCACCAATGAGGATGATGAACCCCTTCATGATCGTGTTCCCCTCCGGCAAGGTGCCGGAATAGGGCTCTAGATTGGATCTCGTGGTTCTGGAACTTGCGGCGGCTGGAATTGTGTTTTGTCGACTCCCCTAGGGTTTCTGAAATATATATTTCGGTATATATAGAGCTGAGAGGCAGTGGAAAGGACTCCCATGGGCCCCACTACCCACCTAGGCGTGTTAGGGGCCTCTGGCGCGCTCTGGTATCTTGTGGGCCCCTTGTGCACTTCCTTGGTTCCCAAGTTGTCTTCTGGGCAGAAAAAAATCTCCAAAAAGTTTCGCTGCATTTGGACTCCGTTTGATATGGATATTCTGCGAAGTAAAAAACAAGCAAAAAACAGCAACTAGCACTGGGCACTATGTCAATAGGTTAGTCCCAAAAAATGATATAAAGTTGCTATAAAATGAATATAAAACATCCAAGAATGATAATATAACAGCATGGAACAATCAAAAATTATAGATACGTTGGAGACGTATCAGGGTGCTGGAGGAGAAGGAGCAGACGCACGCACCAATGGACAAGCCGCCAATGTCCACATTCAAGAAGCTATTGGAGGAGCAGTATAACAACCTCCTCCTCTAGGAGGAGAATCGGCTAGCGGAGGACCAGCTGGAGGTGGATCTCTTGTCTGAAGTTGTCATCGCGATAATGGTTGAGGCGGACATGGTGATCGTCAGTGTCAATCGGGCCATGTTCGAGTCCATGCACAGTGCCATCACATCCGCCACGAGAGTTGGCAGCTCCGGATCAATGAGGCGGAGCGCAGCCAGCTCTTCAAGGGGCTGGAGGCGGAGGACGACAACCCGCCAGAGCAGCACGACGATGATGCCAAAGAGGCATCCATCACCAACTCCGCCTCGCTCACGCCGGACGCCATCGCCGACGAGGTTGGACCATCCCACGTGGCCCGTCAACCTCACCTCCGACGGGGAGGAGTAGAGTAGGATTAAATTGTTTTTAGATCTTTTTTCTATGTAAAACTATTTCAAAAAATCAATGAAAATTGATGTCCACTTTTATTTGGTGATTCCGGTTAGATGGTTGGCGCCGTGCCCGCTGCCCGCAAACATTTAGCGTCGTTTGTTTGGTGATATGCGTTGGAGTTGCCCTAATATCAATACTTACTATTTGAGGACAACCTTTTATTAATAGATTCTACTCCCTCAATTTAACTAAAACCCCGACACTTAATTTGGGATGGGGAGTGTGTTTTATTTCATGCACAACCTTTTGTTTGGGAAACCAACAAAACTAGTGTCCATCCCTTCGGACTCGGCCACGGCGACGCTTTATGCCGTTACCCTCCTCGGGGCACCGTCGTGGAGCTCAGATGCCTTAGGTCGTAGTATGGTGCTGTCTTCAGGTTCTCTTGTGCTCTTGCTCGACAGCATAATTGTGGCGTCTGTATATGTGTGTTTTTATGGTTAGATCTCTTTGATATGTCTTGTAGGAGGGCTTCCTTACTTCCTTGTATAGTTTGACCATGTGGGTGAAAAGCTATTTCGAGGAAACAATGCGGGTGCTCGTAGAAATGGCTCTATCCCTTTTACTTCGGAGTACTATTAGGCTATCCCAAATCAATCAGGTATTAAATATATCTACCACACTTTCTGTCGTGGTTCAACACGGCCACCTATGGGACCATCGGCCCCTTGTGGTTCGGCAAGGGGGAAGGGCGCGTTGCACAAAGAGCGGAGACTATAGAGCAGCACGGCAGTGATGACACGGGCAGTTTTTACCCAGGTTCGGGCCGCCGCAAGGCGTAAAACCCTACTCCTGCTTTGGTGGATTGATGAAAGGACCGTGGTGGAGACGCAGTGCTCAAGCCCGACAAGGTTGCCTTGGGATGAGAGCAGCTACGCGCGTATGAGTGTACAAGGGTCCGAATCCTTTCTAAAGTTGCCACGACCCTCCTTTTATAGGTCAAGGGGTTACCACAATGGCAAAACAGTCATTATCCAGTGATTAGATAGCCACAGTGCTATCATACCTAACTCTGCAGACAAGACAGGGTGCATTAAATGCACCGCTTAGTGTCACATCGTGGGGGTAGCCCGGCAAGCCTTTCCATGCTATTCATCCACCTTCTCGCCTGCCTGCGTGACACGCCTCTGGACGGGTGTCATTTGGGGGTGATCATCCTCAGAAATGGCTGCCACGTGCCAAATAATAGCCACTTAATCACTTGGGGGCTCGACACCGCACCGATGGGTGACTTGTGTTGTTGTGAGGTGGAGTGGTGGCGTCTTGGCGGGGTGGTCCGCCCTCAGCGTCCCCGACAAGCTTGTCGGGGGAGTCTCGAGACTTTCCTTCGGGGTGACCTCGACCTTACCAGGCTCGCCTACCCGACAAGGGAGGTTTTTCCTTAGTGATATCTTGCTCATTTGGCTCGTCTTGGTCTTCTTGATCTGCCCTTTGATTTCTCAAAGAGCTATACCTTCTGTTTGGCCTTTGTCTTAGATGCTGCAACTTTGCTCTTGAGCCTGTGTACAGTCCGGGCAACATACACCAGGGTTTGTTGCACCGACAGGAGCCCTCGGGCCTGGTCCGAACGCACTGCCGAGCATCGTCGGGGTAGGCCCTATCCAGTACACAGGCGAAGAGTTTGTGTCGCTCATCCTTGAGATTTCCTTTGCTTCTTCATTAACCTGTGCTTGAGTCAGTTTCCGGTCTTTCCGCGCGTCGTGTGATGCCAATCATGGTGGGGCCATTTCTGTAATGGCCCGTGAATGACTTTAACTCATGGGGGAGTAACTGTCAATTCACTTATCCCACCACGCCCTTATCCTTTGCCACGTATGCTGCATGCATCGAGTGGGGTAGGTAACGGAGGCGCGTGGTGCGGGAAAGAGTGTCATGGCAAAGGCCTGGTCTTCTTGGATTGGTGTGAGAGGGCGGCGATCGGATCCGGCCATCGGTGGTAGCTTGGACGGGCGGAAAGAGCCCCTCGGGGGTGAAGGATCAGCCCCCAGCCCCAGCCTGCCTATAAAAAAGGGGGTGCGAGGAGGAGCAGAGGCGCCCATCCACGCACTTCTCCTCTATTAGTTCTTGCCTTCTTCTTTGTTATGTCGAGGGAGGGAGACCGGGGCCAGGCCCCGGGCTCTAGCTTGGGGGTGACGATGCCGAATACTCGTGCTGGTGCTTGGGGAGTGAGTCTGGTCCGGGGTCGTAGGAGATGCGGTGGTCGCAGATGTGGGCGTCGAATCGACCGCAGTGTGGGAGGCGTTGCGCTTCTCCAAAACGGTGGAATGCTCGTTTCACCTACACAAGCCAGCCGCCTGGAGGGGAGTACTTGCCCTTGCCGCAAGCCGTTAAGGCTTCTCATCCCGTCGGCGAGACCCCTGGGGCTTCCGGTGCCTGCCTGTGGTGTCGTGCTTGGGATCCTTGGTAATCCCAGCACTACTCCTTCCGGCAGGATAGGGATTGACGTTGAAGATGGCGGTGTCTTCCTGCCCGCCAAGGCAGGGAGCGGCACTCCTCGCACGCCTCGGACGCTGCCGCCTTCTGCCGCTTCTCCGGGGGAGGTGACGGGCTGAGGGGTCGGCGTCCTCCTGGAGCGATGGTGATGAGGAAAAAACGAGGGAAGACGAAGAAGGCGGGTGGCAGGCCATCAGGTCGGAGTACGATGGCACCGACGCCTTCGTCTCGTATTGCCGGCCCGCTGCCTCATCTTTCCGCTCTTCCCCTCCCTCCCCGGCACCACCATCACCAGCCTCTTCCGGACGGTTGCCGGGGAGGGGGACGCTCTCGTGGTGCCTTCGCCTCCTCCAGCAGTCTTCCGGCTGAGCTCCGGCGGCCCTCCCCACTGGCACCTGTGCTGGGGCTTCTTGCTGGCCCTGGGAGGGGTGACGCCGAGCTGCTCTCTCCGTCCCCCTCCTTCGCAGCCTCGCCACTCCCGATCTTGTCAGGCTGCGCCCGGTAGGCCCTGACGGGGTCAGGTTGGGCTTCTGTTCAGGCACTCCTTCTGCCCTCTTCGCCTCCCGCTGTAGTTCCTAGGAGGAGAGGGACAAGAGAGGGATTACGGGGCACTTATCTTTTTTCAGTCTAAAACATGTATGCACTTGCCAAACTTTAGTCTAAAATATGTAATCTTCTTTATCCATGTTTGCGTCCTGTAAGATCTGTACTTGCTTATCCGCATATTAATGAAAAAAGACAAGCCTTGCCGGGTACTTGTGCATGTACCATGTCCATGTAGAGGTGAGATGCCTCTATACGTTCAAGTAAACAAGTTTTCTCCGGCAAGCTATCTTGCCGGTGCCTTTCATTTGTTGCCGCAGGGCTTGGCCTGCCGGGCACAAAACTATGGAAAGGGACCAGCTCCTCGTCGAACCTCCTCCGTCAAAGGCCACTACAACCACCCTGGCCGAAGCAACGTTCGAGACACAGGATGGGAGCACCTATGCTTCGAAGGTGACGAGGTTTTCATATGCACAAGTTTTCACCTTACAGAACAAGTATGGATAAGAAAGAACTTATCTGTTTGGCTTGTCGGGGACCGATATGCAGGCTTGTCTTCATTTCTTCTCTTCGGGACCGGGTCCACGGCAAGAACCCTGCAGCTTAGTGCAGAGGAAAACAATGCTACATATGCCCTGATCTACATGATCATGCGATGCTCATGTTGTGCTTATGCATGCATGCAAGTTTTTGGGCGCCCCGACGCTTCGTTTATTTATCTGTTGCTCAGGGTCTGCGCCTGGCTTTGTACAAAGGGTTACATGCAACATCGACAAGGCTTGTACAAAAGGGTGGCTGTCGGGAAGGGCCCGACAGCCGCGCCTTACGGGTAGAACTTACGGAGATGCTCAATGTTCCATGAGTTTTGCAACTGAATGCCATCTCCGGTCTCCAGATGGACTGCGCCAGGTCTGGTGACTCGTACTACCCGGTAAGGGCCTTCCCACTTCGGCGTCAACTTGTTTGCACCCTTGGCGGACTGAACGCGCCTAAGGACAAGGTCGCCTTCCTCAAGGCTCCGGGCATGAACCCTCCGGCTGTGATAGCGACGCAGGGCTTGCTGGTAGCGTGCAGCACGTGTAGCAGCCCGGAGATGGTTCTCCTCAAGTAACACAGCGTCGTCACGCCGGTGCTGTTCTTGCGCTACTTCATTGTAGGCAAGTACTCGAGGTGACCCGTATATGAGTTCCATGGGGATCACTGCTTCTGCCCCATAGACTAGGGAGAATGGAGTCTGGCCGGTAGCTCGATTTGGTGTCGTTCAGAGGGACCAAAGAACCACCGGCAGCTCGTTGATCCATCGCCTGCCACATTTCTGCAGCCTATCAAATGTTCTTGTCTTGAGTCCTCGCAGCACTTCAGCATTCGCCCTCTCAGCTTGTCCATTGCTTCTGGGATGAACAACAGAGGCAAATGAGACCTTGCTTCCGAGGGCATGAACGTATTGCATGAAGGCACGGCTTGTGAATTGGGTGCCATTGTCAGTGATGACCCTGGCGGGTACTCCGAAACGGCACACCAATCCTTTCAAGAACTTGATAGCTGACTGTGCGGTCACCTTCCTCATGGGCTCCACTTCCGGCCACTTTGTAAACTTGTCGATTGCAACGTACAAGAATTCAAAGCCCCCGGTAGCACGGGGGAAGGGGCCCAAGATATCGAGCCCCCAGACCGAAAATGGCCATGACAAAGGGATCGTCTAGAGAGCTTGAGCAGGCTGATGGATATTCTTGGAGTGGAACTGGCAGGCTTCACATTTGGTGACTAGCTCAATTGCATCTTGGAGGGCCGTGGGCCAGTAGAAACCTTGCCGGAAAGCTTTTCCAACCAGGGTCCTTGATCCAATATGAGAGCCGCACATGCCTTTGTGTATCTCTGCCAACAGTTCCTTCCCTTCTTCCCGGCAAATGCACTTCAATTTCACACTGTTGGGCCTCCTTCTGTATACCGTGTTGTCGACGAACTAATACATACTGGCCCTCCGGGCTACTCTTTCAGCTTCTTCTTGCTCTTTGGGAAGTTCTCTTGTTTGGAGGTAATGGACTATGTGCCGCGCCCAAGTTGGAGCCTAAGGCTCGACAACAAGGATCGGTGGCACCTCCTCGTTTATGGGAGCGCATGCCTCAACTGCAAAGACTGGTAGTTCGGCGGGAGGGTGCTGCTCACTGAGCGAAGGGGAGTTGTTCCCGCCAAGCTCTCTGTCGGGGGCTTCGGGAAGCTCTGCCGGGAGAGGCTTGCCGGAGTCCAGTTTCCTCCTCTTTCTGGCCATTGTTGCCGGGGATACGGAGGGCTGAGTCAGATGGAGAACAAAAGTCCCTGGTTCCACAGGAAGTTTTTATGCAGCGCACTTTGACAGATGATCAGCAATGTTGTTTTCCGCATGTGGCACGTGCTCTGTTTGTAATCCATCAAAGTGCTTCTCAAACTCTCTCACTTCCTCCACGTATGCCTCCATCAATGGGCTTTTATAATCCTTGTTCACCTACCTCACCACAAGTTGTGAGTCTCCACGAACGATCAACTTCTTGATTCCCAGTTCTGTTGCAATCCTGAACCCGGCAAGGAGTCCTTCATATTCTGCAGTGTTCTTGGTAGCCCTCTCCCGGGGGAAATGCATTTGAACTATGTACTTGAGGTGCTCCCCAGTGGGTGCGACGAGAAGCACGTCAGACCCTGCACCTTGTAGGGAGAAGGCACCATCAAAGTACATGATCCATTCTTAGGGCGCTTCCTTGTCGGGGATAACTGTCTCTGGCGTCTCTTCATCTGGAGTTGGTGTCCATTCTGCAATAAACTCCGCCAATGCCCTGCTCTGAATAGTCCATTCCACTATTCTGCCAGTGGCCTCAGGGTTCCTCAGTATGCGTTGCAAGGGGAAACGGGTAACAATTGTGATCTCGTGGGCTTGGAAGTAGTGGCGCAGTTTCCTTGAGGCCATGATGAGGCCAAAGATCAACTTTTGCACGCCAAAATACCTTGATCTAGCCCCCTGCAGTAGGGAGCTGACAAAGTACACTGGTCGCTACACCACCTTCTTCCTTGCCGTGATCCTAGAATTGTCTCCGTTGCCCCGCTCCTCTTTGTTCTGATCTGCACCCGATCTTGCCGGGATGAGTTCACTTTCCTCTCCGGAGGGGATGGTAGTCTCGGCTGCTCCTTCATCTACCTCCCGCTGGGCCACCAGTGCTGCACTAACCACTTGATTGGTTGCCACTAGGTACAGCAGCAACGGCTCTTGTGGTTTAGGAGCGACTAGGGTGGGAACAGAGGATAGGTAGGTCTTCAAATCTTGCAGCACAACGTCTGCCTCCGGGGTCCACTCCATTGGCCCTGCCTTCTTCAAGATTTTGAAGAACGGCAAGGCGTGCTCGGTAGACTTGGAAATGAACCTGCTCAGTGCAGCAACACATCCAGTCAAATGCCTCACATCTTTAACTGTCTTGGGTGCTTGAATCTGCTCGATCGCCTTGATCTTGTCGGGGTTGGCCTCTATCCCCCGGTGGGATACGAAGAAGCCAAGTAGCTTGCCGGAAGGAACGCCAAACACACTATAGCGACCCGACCTCAAACGGTCAAGCCTCTGTGTATCCGTGCCATCCCTGGATCAGTATGCTGGCACACACAGTACATCAATGTATATATCAAAGTGCAACCACATGTATAAATAACGTAAAACAGATATATACCTCGTAAGTCTCAGCGGAAACAAACAATCGGGTGTGGAGTCCCATCAACGCCATCGGCAAGTTGAGTGTAGACCGTAACCCTGTATCGTAACTCTTACTCGTCGAAGAAATATCTGCAACATGAGACGTTGCAGCCGTGTAGGTCAGTACATTGAATGTACCGGCAAGATCACCGTAAGAAAAACAGATGATAAACTATACTATATGCAATATGGCTTTGTGGCTCTGTATCTGAGTTTTGTTTGCATAAAAGCTGGTTTTATTTTCCCTACATCAAAGGAAATAACCGGAGTGTACACTATGGAGTTATCTATCATGACATGGTTCCGCCAACCGATGTCTCATAGCCCAAATCATCATAAGTTGCCCACAATTAAGTTATCAATCCGGTGTTGAGAGTTCTGAGATAGATCCAAGTCCAGAGGCTCAAGTTGTCCGTAACAGGGGACACGGCTAATCAATTAGGTTTAAACCCTCTGCAGAGGTTTGTACACTTTACCCGCAAGATTCGATCCCTCCCGTTTCGTCCTCGCACTTCATGATGTTTGAGAACAGGACGATCGAAACATGGTCTTCCGAAGAGTTCCTCTGACCACTGTCCGGTGCTCATCCAATCCTACCGTAGTTCTACATCTGCTAGCACCGTCCCAGCCAGAGTCACCACTAAGGTCAACCAAGCCAGAGCCCATAATGACTTGCGGTTGCACAGGTAAGCTTCCGGGCATGAAGTATTCTTCCGTCTCTTTGAGTCTGGGTGAAGCTTTCCACAAGATGTCATGGCGCTTCTCCATGCATCCCGGCCATCCACTGGTTGCTCCAGGGTGCCCGTCAACCGTCCTTCACCCAGTAGTGTGTATTGAATTCTTGTCTCGAGTCTTGAGGTCTTGAGGATGCAGTCCTTGCAGATGCCATCATGAAGTTGTCGTCATTGACGTAGAGTCCTCCATTCTCACACCACTCCCGAGCACTCATACCAAAACCAGTCTACATTAGCGTAGCATTAAAACTATATAACGTCCCGAGCTTGATAACAGGGAGAAGGGTTCCTACCTCATGCATTCCACTCAACTACAAGAAATCAATATCACTACTGAAGGGATTATTGAAAGGGTGCTACTACATGCAAATAAAACATATGTATGAAAAACATGGTCAAAGTGAACTTGCCTGGTAAGTTGATGAAGATAACAACGCTCTCACAAAACTTGATAGAACTATTCGTCACTCTCCGAAGAAAATCTATACAAGTCAAACATAGCATTCACATAAGCAATCATTCTAGCAAGCAATACTAACACTCAAAATAACAATTAAAACAACAAATAAAAACTCAATAATAAAACTCCAACAAATTCCAAAGAAGCTTCAAATAAAACTAGAAAGAAAAACTACTAACGAAAATCTATGACTTTGCTACAAACATCTAACATAGTTGGCCATAAGTAAAAATTAACAGCAATTAAAACACTAAACTAATAAGTTAACAGAAAATAAAAAGTAAAACAACTAAGTTAACAGAAAGTATTTCATAAAAATTTATTTGCAAAGAAGAAA
Organism: Thinopyrum elongatum; assembly: GCA_011799875.1. NCBI lineage: Eukaryota > Viridiplantae > Streptophyta > Magnoliopsida > Poales > Poaceae > Thinopyrum > Thinopyrum elongatum. Next base: position 411,070,632 of record CM022301.1, read on the forward strand.
CAAATAAAAGCTTTTATGAAACTCTAACTATGACCTACACAAGGTTTCATACAAAATAAATAAATAAATTTTTAAAATAAAAATAAAATTTTCTTCGTGAATAACAGAAACAAAACTAAATTTGTCAAAAGTGACAAAAATAAATAATTTAAAAACAATAAAACTATAAAAGAAAAGAGTGTAAAACAGAACTAGAACTAAACAATACTGTTTCTGCTATAAACCTAATAAAAATAAACTAAAAATAATAACTATATGCTACTGGATAAACAAAACAGTAGAAAAAAGAATCAATCAAACATCTATTTCTAAACTCAAGTTAGATCAAATCTAAGGATTTAAGAGAATTTGATCAAATTCAAAATTAGATAGTCAAACATAAAAACTTTTTACCTGTTCAGAAACTTTACAAAATTTGCGATCTAACGCAATTGGAATCACTCAATTTGGATATGTATACTAATAGATATGAATTTTCTAAGATCGCTACTTTTCTGAAAAAAAAGAATTACGGGATTTCTTTGATGTCACCGGAGTAGTCGCCGGAGTTGGGGAAGAAGATTGGATCCGAGGTTGTGGGGGCTCCTAGAGGAAGGAGAGAACGGGACGGTGCTGAGGAGATCTCAGCAACCTCAGGTGAGGCCGAGTAAGGACGAACCGAGCCTCGGGCGGCAATGGAGAAGCCGCCGGAGTTTATGAACTCCGATGAGTAATTATGCGGGATAGGGAGGGGGATAATCTCCCATAGGAGAGGGCTTTGGGCGAGGGGAAGGAGGGCAACACGAGGGTGGTATTTATAGGGCGAGGGGGTGTCCAGATGCGTGCAGCCATGGCGAGCAAAAAAGGCAAGTTCGGATCTCCGGCGAGAAAATCCGGGGCATTAATGGCCTTTTACTTGGAGAAGGAGGTGTAGGGGAAGGAGGTGGATCCATTCAGAGGATTCTTGGGGAAGGGGAAGGAGGGAAGGGGGTGGGGCGCGGGGTGGGGTGCGTGCGTGCGTTCTGCTTCTGAAGGTTCGTAGGAGGAAGATGACCCTGTTAGGTAGTGGAGGAGGCTGGGCCTGGTGCGGCTTGGCTTCGGCCAGTTTTTTTTTATAAACATAGACAAGGAAAGCTGAAATAAAGAGCAATAAAAAAACCTATTATATATCAAAATTTTCAGAAAAAGAAATCCTAAAACATGAACATATTTTCAGGAACAAATAAGATCCACAAAAAAATTTAGATAAAGCAAACAGTGCTACTGTTGCATTAAAAATGCAAATAAATTATTTTAAAATACCAAAATGATTTCAAACACATTTTTCTTCACTTTTCTACTATAGGGAATCATTTTACCCTATTTTCCATATATTTTATTTTTGGAGAAAAGTAATTTGAATAAAAACCAAATAACTCCAAATTGAAAATGGGTTTTCAAAATAACTTCAAAGGGACTTTCAATTTGATTCTTTGAAACTTCCAACTCTCTTTCTTAGCATTTGAAGAAGTTATTTTATCTTCTCTCATGAAACTCATTGAGTTGCATAAAGTTTCCGAATTTGAAATACTTCCAAATGGAATTCAAATCTTTTCAAAACCCTTTTCATTTAATTAAATGGAAGAAGTCATATCATCTTCACTCTAGGGTTTTGTGATGAAATGAATTTGAATTCATGGAGATCATAAATGCAAGGTGAAAGTTTTGGGAAAGTCATTTCATTCCCTCTCATTCAACTTTCAAAAAGAAAAGGTTTCAGATTCCACTCAATTTCACACAACAAATCACTCAAGAAATCATTATTACTTAATTAATATAACATTCCAAAATTTAGAATTTTGGGATGTTACAAACCTACCACCCTTAAAATGAATCTCGCCCTCGAGATTCGGAGAGGCTAGCAAGAAATAGGTTAAGTTCGGGGTCTCCTCAAAATCCGTTGATTGTCGCGAAGCCCCACCCCGCGCCCCACCCCCTTCCCTCCTTCCCCTTCCCCAAGAATCCTCTGAATGGATCCACCTCCTTCCCCTACACCTCCTTCTCCAAGTAAAAGGCCATTAATGCCCCGGATTTTCTCGCCGGAGATCCGAACTTGCCTTTTTTGCTCGCCATGGCTGCACGCATCTGGACACCCCCTCGCCCTATAAATACCTCCCTCGTGTTGCCCTCTTTCCCCTCGCCCAAAGCCCTCTCCTATGGGAGCTTATCCCCCTCCCTATCCCGCATAATTACTCATCGGAGTTCATAAACTCCGGCGGCTTCTCCATTGCCGCCCGAGGCTCGGTTCGTCCTTACTCGGCCTCCCCTAAGGTTGCTGAGATCTCCTCAGCACCGTCCCGTTCTCTCCTTCCTCTAGGAGCCCCCACAACCTCGGATCCGATCTTCTTCCCCAACTCCGGCGACTACTCCGGTGAGATCAAAGAAATCCCGTAATTCTTTTTTTTCAGAAAAGTAGCGATCTTAGAAAATTCATATCTATTAGTATACATATCCAAATTGAGTGATTCCAATTGCATTAGATCGCAAATTTTGTAAAGTTTCTGAATAGGTAAAAAGTTTTTATGTTTGACTATCTAATTTTGAATTTGATCAAATTCTCTTAAATCCTTAGATTTGATCTAACTTGAGTTTAGAAATAGATGTTTGATTGATTCTTTTTGCTACTGTTTTGTTATCCAGTAGCATATAGTTATTTATTTTTAGTTATTTTTAATTAGGTTTATAGCAGAAACAGTACTGTTTTAGTTCTAGTTTGTTACTCTTTTCTTTATAGTTTAATTTGTTTTAAATTATTTATTTTGTACATTTGACAAATTAGTTTTGTTTCTTTATTCAATAGAAGAAAATTTTATTTTATTTAAAAATTATTTCATTTATTTTGTATGAAAACTTGTATAGGTCATAGTTAGAGGTCATAAAAGCTTTTATTTGTTTTTTGCAAATTTTTTTATGAAAATACTTTCGTTAACTTAGTTGTTTACTTTTTATTTTCTGTTAAATTATAGTTTAGTGTTTTAATTGCTGTTAAGTTTTTACTTAGGGCAAAAAACTATGTTAGATGTTTGTAGCAAAGTCATAGATTTTCGTTAGTAGTTTTTCTTTCTAGTTTTATTTGAAGCTTCTTTGGAATTTGTTGGAGTTTTATTATTGAGTTTTTATTTGTTGTTTTAATTGTTATTTTGAGTGTTAGTATTGCTTGCTAGAATGATTGCTTATGTGAATGTTGTGTTTGACTTGTATAGATTTTCTTTGGAGAGTGACGAATAGTTCTATCAAGTTTTGTGAGAGCGTTGTTATCTTCATCAACTTACCAGGCAAGTTCACTTTGACCATGTTTTTCATACCTATATTTTATTTGCATGTAGTAGCACCCTTTCAATAATCCCTTCAGTAGTGATATTGATTTCTTGTAGTTGAGTAGAATGCATGAGGTAGGAACCCTTCTCCCTGTTATCAAGCTCGGGACGTTATATAGTTTTAATGCTATGCTAATGTAGACGGGGTTTGGTATGAGTGCTCGGGAGTGGTGTGAGAATGGAGGACTCTACGTCAATGACGACAACTTCATGATGGCATCTGCAAGGACTGCATCCTCAAGACCTCAAGACTCGAGACAAGAATTCAGTACACACTACTGGGTGAAGGACGGTTGACGGGCACCCTGGAGCAACTAGTGGATGGCCGGGATGCATGGAGAAGCGCCATGACATCTTGCGGAAAGCTTCACTCAGACTCAAAGAGACGGAAGAATACTTCATGCCCGGAAGCTTACCTGTGCAACCGCAAGTCATTATGGGCTCTGGCTTGGTTGACCTTAGTGGTGACTCTGGCTGGGACGGTGCTAGCAGATGTAGAACTACGGTAGGATTGGATGAGCACCGGACAGTGGTCAGAGGAACTCTTCGGAAGACCATGTTTCGATCGTCCTGTTCTCAAACATCATGAAGTGCGAGGACGAAACGGGAGGGATCGAATCTTGCGGGTAAAGTGTACAAACCTCTGCATAGGGTTTAAACCTAATCGATTAGCCGTGTCCCCGGTTACAGACAACTTGAGCCTCTGGACTTGGATCTATCTCAGAACTCTCAACACCGGATTGATAACTTAATTGTGGGCAACTTATGATGATTTGGGGTATGAGACATCGGTTGGCGGAACTATGTCATGATAGATAACTCCGTAGTGTACACTCCGGTTATTTCCTTTGATGTAGGGAAAATAAAACCAGCTTTTACGCAAACAAAACTCAGATACACAGCCATAAAGCCATATTGCATATAGTATAGTTTATCATCTGTTTTTCTTACAGTGATCTTGCCGGTACATTCAATGTACTGACCTACACGGCTGCAACGTCTCATGTTGCAGATATTTCTTCGACGAGTAAGAGTTATGATACAGGGTTACGGTCTACACTCAACTTGCCGATGGCGTTGATGGGACTCCACACCCGATTGTTTGTTTCCGCTGAGACTTATGAGGTATATATCTGTTTTATGTTATTTATACATGTGGTTGCACTTTGATATATACATTGATGTACTGTGTGTGCCAGCATACTGATCCATGGATGGCACGGATACACAGAGGCTTGACCGTTTGAGGTCGGGTCGCTACACACACACTTCTCTGGGTTCAGCTTCAAGTTGATCTTGCGCAAATTTGCAAAGGTCTCTTCCAAATCTTGAATGAGGGTTGATTTGTGCTTGGTTTTGACCACTATGTCATCCATGTAAGCTTCAATATTCCTATGTAGCTAGGACTCAAACCAATTTGCACTGCTCTTGCAAAAGTGGATCCAGCGCTCTTTAACCCAAAGGGCATCCGTACAAAACAGTACGTGCCGCATGGGGTTATGAACGCGGTCTTCTCTTCATCTTCCTTGGACATGAAAATCTGGTGGTACCCGGAGTAGGCATCCAAGAAGGAAAGCAGGTCACATCCGGAGGTGGAATCCACAATCTGATCGATGCGCGGCAAGGGGAATGGGTCCTTCGGGCATGCTTTATTCAGATCTATGAAATCTATGCAAAGCCTCCACTTCCCATTCGCCTTGCGCACTACCACTGGATTTGCCAACCATGTTGGATGCAATACTCCTCTGACCAAACCAGCAGCTTCAAGTTTCTTGATCTCGTCGGCAATGAACTGCTGCCGCTCCAAGGCTTGCTTCCGGACCTTCTGCTTGACGGGTCGGGCATGAGGGCAGGCAGCAAGGTGGTGCTCGATTACCTCCCTGGGAACACCGGGGATGTCAGATGGTTGCCAAGCAAACACATCGACATTCGCCCGCAGGAAGGCAACAATCGCGCTTTCCTATTTTTCGTCCAGGGTGGAGCTGATAGTAAATGTACCATCAGCGCCAACCAGCCCTGCCGGGACCTTCTTCACAGCAGGTGCAGCAACCTTTGATCTCTTGCTAGTGGAACTCTCTGGCAAGTCATCGACAGGTGCAGCACACTCCGAAGAGGCGCGCTTCCCAGATTCCTTGCCGGTATCCTTGCCAGCTTTTCTCCCTTGCTTGTTTTCCTTGGCGGGGACTGCGGCTTCTGCGGCCTCGGCAGCGACCGTGTCCCGGTACATCTTGTCCACGCATATAATTGCGTCCTTCTTGTCTGATGGGATTGAAATAATGCCCATTGGTCCTAGCATCTTTAGGGTGTTGTAGGCGTAGTGGGATGCCGCCATGAACTTTGCCAAAGCAGGTCGTCCAAGTATCCCATTGTACGGCAACGGAAGCTCAACCACATCGAACACAATCTTTTCAGTCCGGTAGTTCAATTCACCTCCAAACGTCACTGGCAGCGTGATCTTCCCCTTCGGACCACTCCTGCCGGGGTTGATCTCTTGAAAGGTGCCAGTAACCTTGAGCTCTTCTTCTGTTATCTGTAGCTTGCTGACGACCTTGGGAGAAATCAGATTCAACCCGGCCCCGCTGTCAACCAACATCTTTGTGACCTTGAGGTTGCGGATCGTTGGTGAAACCAATAACGGCAAGCACCCTACCACGATGGTGCGGTCAGGGTGATCCTCTTCATCAAAGATGATGGGCATGCGGGACCATTTGAGTGGTTTCCGAGAATCTGCCGCTGGCTCTACAACATTGACCTCACGCGCCCACTGTTTAAGCTGGCGGTGAGAGGAGTGCAAGGATGCACCTCCGTCAATGCACAGGGCGTCAGTGGCCTTCTGGAACTCCTGCTCGCTGGTTTCCTCTTCATCCCCTTCATCGCTCTCGTCATCGCATTCCTTCTTCCCATGGCCTCTGGCAGGCTTCCCTTGATGCTGAGGGACCTTGCCGGGGCGACTTCCTCTGCCACCTCGGCCCTTCCCTCCAATGCCATCTTGGTCTCTCCCTTTGTCACGCTTCTCGTACTCAGCCTTCTGCTTCTTGACGAGTTGCTCAACTTGATGACACTCTTGGAGATCATGGCCCTTGGACCGATGGATCTTGCAGTACGGCCCGTCAGCCTTCCCAGCCTTCTCGGTTGCCGCAGCTTCCCAACAGTCATTGCACGCGGCAACTTCCTTGCCGGGAGCTTTGGTCTTGGCCTTCTTGCCGGTACTAGGAACGCCAGACCCTTCGACAGCCAGAACTGTCTTCTCCTTGCGCTTCTTGTTGCGTTTCTAGTTCTTCTTCTTCTGATTGGCAGCATCGTCGTCGTCCTCCGAGTCAACATCGACGCCGTCTTCTTCTCCGGGGAGTCGCCTCCCCTCCTCTGTTCGGGCACACTTATCCGCCAAAGTGTACAGCTCATTCACAGTCTTGGGCAACCGGACGTTCATCTTGAAATGTATCCTGCGGTTGCGTACGTTGGACTGGAATGCGGCTATCACAGCTGCCGGGTGGATGTCCGGAATGTTCCTGTGCACCCGGCTGAATCTCTGCATATACTTCCGCAAACTCTCTCCTTCCTTCTGTGGGAGGAGCTACAAGTCACTGGGCCGCCCTGGTTCTTGATGGATGCCCATGAAGGCACCAACAAACTCATTGCACAGGTCAGCCCAGGTCGAGATGGAGTTCTCCGGTAAGTGCTTCAGCCATGACCTCACATTTGGCTTGAGTGCCAAAGGGAAGTAGTTGGCGAATACCTTCTCATCTCTTCCTCCGGCGGCTTGAACAGCGATGGTGTACATGCTCAAGAACTCTGTCGGGTTCAGTCTTCCATCGTACTTTTCTGGTGTCTCTGGCTTGAATGTACGGGCAGACGGCCAACGGACTTGCCGCAGCTCATGAGTGAAGGCAGGACACCCAACCTCGAAAGGCAGGTATCCGTCTCCACCGGGCGCGGGCTTGTCGACGTCGGGACCATTACGCCTATCAGACTGGCGGTGGATTTTGCGGCACCGTTCTATGGTGACGCACACGTCTTCCCCCCGCCTGTCTTCCAGGACCCGCCGCTGATCTCGACGGGCTCGAGGATCAGACGAATCCATTGATACTTCATCGGGTTCTTGATTGCGTGGCTCTGGCCGCGACCCCTACGCTGGCTGTCGTGGAAGGGACTGCACCATAGGGGTGACCCCTTCGGTACGGCCAGTGGCTCGGGCCGTTGTTGCTGCCTGTGGAGGCCGTGACGGGCCTGCCTGTTGTGATCCTCCTGCCTCAGCGAAACCAATCAGGCTCTGAATGGTGGCTGTCCACTCATCCATTTGATCGGCCGTTGGCAGAAATCTCAACAGGAGTTGGGCCCGCGCCATGGCTTCCGAAGCGGTGCTCGGCATAGACGACAACGCAGATCACGACGTCGCCTGACTTTTGACGGTGCCGGTAGTGGCGGCGCCGTGCTCTCGTCACCGCGAGCCGGTCGCCAGGGTGGCGTGGCGACAAGGCGGATGTGCTTGGGGATTAACGACCCCATTCGACACATCATCTTGGCCAGCTTGCCCTAGGGATGGCGCGTGCCCTGCAGCCGCAGCCGTAGCGGGGGCGGCTAGAAGGTTGCGATTCACACCAGAGCGAGCGCCATCACTACGGCTGCGTCCTTCAGTGTGGTGGAGAGGTGGAGATGGAATATTCTCCCCACCCGCATCTTGTGGAGCACGGCCGCCAGGATGCTGTTGACGTTGTCCTCCTCCGGCGCCCCCTGCTCTCGCTTCGGCCGCAGGGGGAACGGTGATGGCGCCGCCCGCGCCGGTCACGTCCCCCGCGGCGTCCATGTCCCCGTGCGCCCCCGTAGCCCCCATGGAATCAGTGGCTGCATGCGAGGGCGCCTTCGAGGTGGACGGGTGAGCTGTAGCGCCGGACTTTTTCTTGGGCGCCATGGATGATGAAGCCGTCGATGAAGAAGAATATGATGAAGATGACGCGCTGCTTACACCCTCGGGTTCGCACAAGCGCTCCCCCCTACCTGGCGCGCCAAAGATGTCGTGGTTCAACACGGCCACCAATGGGACCATCGGCCCCTTGTGGTTCGGCAAGGGGGAAGAGTGTGTTGCACAAAGAGCGAAGACCATAGAGCAGCACGGCAGTGATGACACTGGCAGTTTTTACCCAGGTTCGGGCTGCCGTGAGGCGTAAAACCCTACTCCTGCTTTGGTGGATTGATGAAAGGACCGTGGTGGAGATGCAGCGCTCAAGCCCGGCAAGGTTGCCTCGGGACAAGAGCAGCTATGCGCATATGAGTGTACAAGGGTCCGAATCCTTTCTAAGGTTGCCACGGCCCTCTTTTTATAGGTCAAGGGGTTACCACAATGGAAAAACAGTCATTATCTAGTGATTAGATAGCCACAATGCTACCATACCTAACTCTGCAGACAGGACAGGGTGCATTAAATGCACCACTTAGTGTCACATCATGGGGGTAGCCCAGCAAGCCTTGTCGTGCTATTCATCCACCTTCTCGCCTGCCTGCGTGACACGCCTCTGGACGGGTGTCATTTGGGGGTGATCTTCCTCAGAAATGGCTGCCACGTGCCAAATAACAGCCACTTAATCACTTGGGGGCTCGACACCGCACTGATGGGTGACTTGCGTTGCTGTGAGGTGGAGCGGTGGCGTCTTGGCGGGGTGGTCCGCCCTCAGCGTCCCCGGCAAGCTTGCCGGGGGAGTCTCGAGACTTTCCTTCGGGGTGACCTCGACCTTACCAGGCTCGCCTGCCCAACAAGGAAGGTTTTTCGTTAGTGATATCTTGCTCATTTGGCTCGTCTTGGTCTTCTTGATCCGCCCTTTGATTTCTCAAAGAGCTATACCTTCTATTTGGCCTTGTCTTAGATGCTGCAACTTTGCTCTTGAGCCTGTGTATAGTCCGGGCAACATACACCAGGGTTTGTTGCACCGACACTTTCAATGTTGGCTTAAGTTTGCTTTTTACAAGGCTGAAAACACCGCTTCGTGAGGAAGGCACGGGAGACCAAACCCTAGTCGCCACACCATGATTTGATCCCTCTCGCCGCCACCAGTGTTACTTGTCGGGCAAAGCACGCGCGGCGTCGGCGACAGCGGGAAGGCTGCTGCTCATCAGGAGCTCGGTATGGCAAGCGATTCTTGACGACAGCGTTGGTGATCCAGCGCGGCGATCTTTAACGCGGCCATGGCCAAGCTAGGTCACCGAAGAATAAGAAGTTGGTGCCCGGTCCTGGATGACGACGAGGTCGAGAGCTGACCCGTCTGTTTTGTGCAATGGCATGTGTGATGTTTTTTGCTTTTCTTTAGGGAGTCTTCGAGTTTGGTTTAGGGCCGAGATATGGCGGCGCTATCCCATATAGGAATAATGTTCTCCCATCTCTTTCCCCGTTTCGTTGGTGTGCTTATCATCGACGAAGAGTGTGTGGAGCCGTGTTTCCAGGTCTTCCGGGATCCTGTCGGTTAAGGTTTCCGGTGAATCCTTCTGAATTCGGCTGATGTTCTTGGTCTTAGGAGTTTCTACATGCCCTTATCGGCGTTTTCTTCTCCAGGACAGCGATTTTCTTTGTGGATCATGGCCGTCGACGTCTCCTGGTTTGCATCGACGACTTTTCGGCCGCTGCTTCCTCAAGATCCTGAGTTCAGAAAAGTTTGCTCCACCAAGGCGGAGGCCCGGAGTAGGCATTGAGCTATATATGCTCAAGGCACGCCACCAATGGATGTAGGAGGAAGAAGACTTTGACACCCCCAATATTTGTTATATCTTTATGTATGGATTGTTTGAAAGGACATGTGCTACTTAATATATGACCTTGGGCTCTTTCACAATTTTTCTTTTGCTTTTTATACGGCAAGAAGCATGTCTGTTTTTTCCATGGTTGATTTTTTTAGCGTTGTTGATTTTCTTTTTAATGGCCTAGTGCCATGTCTTGCCGGTGGTCATGGCCACTGCTCTCTCCGTTTCATAATTTTCGTCATGGTTTTAATTTAAATTTGAACTAAAACCATAAGAAGAATTATGGAATGGTGGTCATGGCCTCGGGCCAGGCCGGGCTTCGGGCTGGGCCTAGCCAAGCCCGAGGCAAAAAACCCAGGCTCGGGCCCGACCCGACCCGGCCATCGGGCCTGGTTTTTGGGCCCAAGCCCGGCCCGAACGCGTAAAAGCCCGCCGGGCCTCGGGCCTTGGGCCGGGCCCCTTCAGAAAATCGCAAAAACGACGGGCCCGGGCCTGGCCCGGCCTTCGGGCTCAAAATCTAGGCCCGGGAGTAGCGTCGGGTCAGGCTTTTTCAAGCCGGGTCGGGCCAGGCTGCCCATGGCCAATGTAACTCAGTCTTGCTCTAGGTTTTTCGTTTCTCAAAAACTATCACCGCTTTCTATTACAGCTCGCATGCTATGCAAGTTCAAAAAGCTCGGGTGTTCCATGATGACAAATCGTCCATGTCAGCCAGCGCCGCCCAGCAGGCGAATAGCTTCACGTGGACACGGACGGCGACGGGGACGGCAACGGCCATGCTGGTGCCCGTCTCGCCGTGCGTATAGCACGACATGCAACTAGTTTTGCATAAAGGTGGCTGGCGGGTGTCTGTTTCTCCTACTTTAGTTGAATCGAATTTGACTACGACCGGTCCTTGAAGAAGGTTAAAAGAGCAAACTTGATGAATCACCGTTGTGGTTTTTGCGTAGGTAAGAACGGTTCTTGCTAGAAGCCCGTAGCAGCCACGTAAGACTTGCAACAACAAAGTAGAGGACATCTAACTTGTTTTTGCAGGGCATGTTGTGATGTGATATGGTCAAGATATGATGTGATATATGTTGATGTATGAGATGACCATGTTTTGTAATATCGACAACCGGCAGGAGCCTTAGGGTTGTCTCTTTATTGTATGAAGTGCAAGTGCCATGTAATTGCTTTACTTTATCACTATGCGTTAGCGATAGTTGTAGAAGCAATAGTTGGCGAGACGACCCCAACGCAATGATGGAGATCAAGGTGTCGAGCCGGTGACGATGGAGATCATGACGATGCTTTGGAGATGGAGATCAAAAGCACAAGATGATGATGGCCATATCATGTCACATATTTTGATTGCATGTGATGTTTATCCTTTATGCATCTTATTTTGCTTAGAACGGCGGTAGCATTATAAGATGATCCCTTCACTAAATTTCAAGATAAAAGTGTTCTCCCCGAGTATGCACCGTTGCCAAAGTTCGTCGTTTCGAAGCACCTCGTGATGATCGGTGTGATAGACTCTACGTTCACATACAACGGGTGTAAGACAGTTTTGCACATGCAGAATACTTGGGTTAAACTTGACGAGCCTAGCATGTACAGACATGGTCTCAGAACACTAGAGACTGAAAGGTCGAATGTGAGTCATATAGTAGATATGATCAACATAGAGATGTTCACCATTGATGACTACCCCATCTCACGTGATGATCAGACATGGGTTAGTTGATTTGGATCACGTATCACTTAGATAACTTGAGTTATGTTTATTTAAGTGGGAGTTCATTAGTAATTTGATTAATTGAACTTAATTTATCATGAAATTAGTCTTATAGTTTTTCATATCTATGTTGTAGATCAATGGCCCGAGCTATTGTTCCCCTGAATTTTAATGCGTTCCTAGAGAAAGCTAAGTTGAAAGATGATGGTAGCAACTACACGGACTGGTCCGTAACTTGAGGATTATCCTCATTGCTGCACAGAAAAATTATGTCCTTGATGCACCGCTGGGTGATAGGCCTGCTGCAGGAGCTGAAGCAGATGTTATGAACGTCTGGCAAGCTCGATCTGATGACTACTCGATAGTTCAGTGTGCCATGCTTTACGGCTTAGAACCAGGACTTCAAAGACGTTTTGAACGTCATGGAGCATATGAGATGTTCCAAGAGTTGAAGTTAATATTTCAAGCAAATGCCCGGGTTGAGAGATATGAAGTCTCCAACAAGTTCTATAGCTGCAAGATGGAGGAGAACAGTTCTGTCAGTGAACACATACTCAAAATGTCTGGGTATCATAACCACTTGACTCAGCTGGGAGTTGATCTTCCAGTTGATAGTGTTATTGACAGAGTTCTTCAATCACTGACACCAAGCTACAAAGGTTTCGTGATGAACTATAATATGCAAGGGATGAATAAAAGGATTCCTGAGCTCTTCGCAATGCTTAAGGCCGCGGAGGTAGAAATCAAGAAGGAGCATCAAGTGTTGATGGTTAACAAGACCACTAGTTTCAAGAAAAAGGGCAAGGGAAAGAAAGGGAACTTCAAGAAGAATGGCAAGCAAGTTGCCACTCCTGGGAAGAAGCCCAAAGCTGGACCCAAGCCTGAAACTGAGTGCTTCAACTACAAAGGGAATGGTCACTGAAAGCGGAACTGCCCCAAATACTTGGCAGATAAGAAGGATGGCAAAGTGAACAAAGGTATATTTGATATACATGTTATTGATGTGTACCTTACTAATGCTCGTAGCAGCGCCTGGGTATTTGATACTGGTTCAGTTGCTCATATTTGTAACTCAAAACAGGAGCTGCAGAATAAACGAAGATTGGCTAAGGACGAGGTGACGATGCGCGTCGGAAATGGTTCCAAGGTCGATGTGATCGCCGTCGGCACGCTACCTCTACATCTACCTTCGGGATTAATTTTAGACCTCAATAATTGTTATTTGGTGCCCGCGTTGAGCATGAACATTATATCTGGATCTCGTTTTTTGCAAGATGATTATTCATTTAAATCGGAGAATAATGGTTGTTCTATTTATGAGTAATATCTTTTATGGTCATGCACCCTTGATGAGTGGTCTATTCTTGTTGAATCTCGATCGTAGTAATACATATATTCATAATATTGATGCCAAAAGATACAAAGTTGATAATGATAGTGCAACATACTTGTGGCACTGCCGTTTAGGTCATATTGGTGTAAAGCGCATGAAGAAACTCCATACGGATGGACTTTTGGAATCACTTGATTATGGATCATTTGATACTTGTGAACCATGCCTCATGGGCAAGATGACTAAAACTCCGTTCTCCGGAACAATGGAGCGAGCTAATGACTTACTGGAAATAATACATACCGATGTATGCGGTCCGATGAGTGTTGAGGCACGCGGTGGGGTATCGTTATTTTCTGACCTTCACAGATGATTTGAGTAGGTATGGGTATATCTACTTGATGAAACACAAGTCTGAAACATTTGAAAAGTTCAAAGAATTTCAGAGTGAAGTGGAAAATCATCGTGACAAGAAAATAAAGTTTCTACGATCTGATCGCGGAGGCGAATATTTGAGTTACGAGTTTGGCCTTCATTTAAAAAATGTGGAATTGTTTCACAACTCACGCCACCTGGAACACCACAGCGTAATGGTGTGTCCGAACGTCATAACCGTACTTTATTAAATATGGTGCGATCTATGATGTCTCTTACCGATTTACCACTATCGTTTTGGAGTAATGCATTAGAGACAGTCGCATTCATGTTAAATAGGGCACCATCTAAATCTGTTGAGACGACACCATATGAACTATGGTTTGGCAAGAAACCTAAGCTGTCATTTCTTAAAGTTTGGGGTTGCGACACTTATGTCAAAAGGCTTCAGTCTGATAAGCCCGAACCCAAATCGGATAAGTGTGTCTTCATAGGATACCCTAAGGAAACAATTGGGTACACCTTCTACCACAGATCCGAATGCAAGATCTTTGTTGCCAAGAATGGAATCTTTCTAGAGAAGGAGTTTCTCTCGAAAGAAGTGAGTGGGAGGAAAGTAGAACTTGATGAGGTAATTGTACCTTCTCTCGAATTGGAAAGTAGCACATCACAGAAAACCGTTCTCATGATGCCTACACCAACTAGAGAGGAAGCAAATGATAATGATCATGAAACTTCAGATCAAGTTACTACTGAACCTCCTAGGTCGACCAGAGCATGATCCGCACCAGAGTGGTACGGTAATCTTGTTCTGGAAGTCATGTTATTAGACCAAGGCGAACCTACGAACTATGAAGAAGCTATGATGAGCCCAGATTCCGATAAATGGCTTGAGACCATGAAATCTGAGATAGGATCCATGTATGAGAACAAAGTGTGGACTTTGGTGGACTTGCCCGATGATCGGCAAGCCATTGAGAATAAATGGATCTTCAAGAAGAAGACTGACGCTGATGGTAATGTTACTATCTACAAAGCTCGACTTGTCACAAAAGGTTTTTGACAAGTTCAAGGAGTTGACTACGATGAGACTTTCTCACCCGTAGCGATGCTTAAGTCTGTCCGAATCATGTTAGCAATTGCAGCATTTTATAATTATGAAATCTGGCAAATGGACGTCAAAACTGCATTCCTTAATGGATTTCTTAAAGAAGAGTTGTATATGATGCAACCGGAAGGTTTTGTCGATCCTAAAGGTGATAACAAAGTGTGCAAGCTCCAGCGATCCATCTATGGACTGGTGCAAGCATATCGGAGTTGGAATATATGCTTTGATGAGGTGATCAAAGCATATGGTTTTATACAGACTTACGGTGAAGCCTGTATTTACAAGAAAGTGAGTGGGAGCTCTGTAGCATTTCTGATATTATATGTGGATGACATATTGTTGATTGGAAATGATATAGAATTTCTGGATAGCATAAAAGGATACTTGAATAAGAATTTTTTTCAATGAAAGACCTCGGTGAAGCTGCTTATATATTTGTTGGGGAATGTTGCATGGAAAACAAAAAAATTTCTACTCACACGCAAGATCTATCCATGGAGATGGATAGCAACGAGGGGGAGAGTGTGTCTACGTACCCTCGTAGATCGTAAGCGGAAGCATTTGACAACGCGGTTGATGTAGTCGTACACCTTCACGATCTGTCCCGATCAAGTACCGAACGTACGGCACCTCCGCGTTCAGCACACGTTCAGCTCGATGACGTCCTCGCCTTCTTGATCCAACAAGACGGGTGAAGTAGTAGATAAGTTCCGGCAGCACGACGGTGTGGTGACGGTGTTGGTGAAGAACAATCTACGCAGGGCTTCACTAAGCACAACGGAAACTATGGCGGAGGATAAACTAGAGGGGACGGGGTTGCCGGCACACGGCTTGGTGATTCTTGATGTGTCTTGGGTGCTAGCCCTTCCCCTCTATTTATATGTTGAGCCTTGGGGTCGGAACTTGGAGTAAAAGCCTCCTCAAAGTCGGTTTTACCCGAAAGGCAAGAGTCCTTCTCGGACTCCAGGACCAGACACCAGGGTTCTCGGCGTCTGGGCCCAGACGCCAGGGTCCCTGGCGTCTGGCCTCTGGTCTCCGCAAAACTTCCTTTTGCTCTTTCCAAAACCCTCGTGGGCTTTCCCCTTTGGCCCAAATAAAGTGTTCTCGTACCCAAACATTTCGGGAAACATCCGAAACCCCTTCTGGTGAATTCCGGAACCCTTCCGAAGACCAAACACTATTATCCCATATATCAATCTTTACCTCCGGACCATTCCGGAGCTCCTCGTCATGTCCATGATCTCATCTGGGACTCCGAACAACATTCGGTCACCAACATACATAACTCATATAATACTATATCGTCAACGAACGTTAAGCGTGCGGACCCTACAGGTTCGAGAACTATGTAGACATGACCGAGATGCCTCTCCGGTCAATAACCAATAGCGGAACCTGGATGCCCATATTGGCTCCTACATATTCTACGAAGATCTTTATCGGTCGAACCTTATGACAACATACGTAATTCCCTTTGTCCATCGGTATGTTACTTGCCCGAGATTCGATCGTCGGTATCTTCATACCTAGTTCAATCTCGTTATCGGCAAGTCTCTTTACTCGTTCCGTAATACATCATTCGGCAACTAACTCATTAGTCACTTTGCTTGCAAGGCTTCTTATGATGTGTATTACCGAGAGGGCCCAGAGATACCTCTTCGATACTCGGAGTGACAAATCCTAATCTTGATCTATGCCAACTCAACAAACAACTTCAGAGATACCTATAGAGCATCTTTATGATCACCCAGTTACGTTGTGACGTTTGATAGAACACAAGGTATTCCTCCGGTATCCGGGAGTTGCATAATCTCATAGTCGAAGGAATATGTATTTGACATGAAGAAAGCAATAGCAATAAAACCGAACGATCATTATACTAAGCTAACAGATGGTCTTGTCCATCACATCATTCTCCTAATGATGTAATCTCATTATCAAATGACAACACATGTCCATGGTTAGGAAACCTTAACCATCTTTGATCAACGAGCTAGTCTAGTAGAGGCTTACTAGGGACACAGTATTTGTTTATGTATTCACACATGTATTTAAGTTTCTGATCAATACAATTCTAGCATGAATAATAAACCTTTATCATGAATAAGGAAATATAAAATAACAACTTTATTATTGCCTCTAGGGCATATTTCCTTCAGTCTCCCACTTGCACTAGAGTCAATAATCTAGTTCACATCGCCATGTGATTAACATCCATAGTTCACATCGTCATGTGACCAATACCCAAAGAGTTTACTAGAGTCAATAATCTAGTTCACATTGCCATGTGATTAACAACCAAAGAGTACTAAGGTGTGATCATGTTTTGCTTGTGTGAGAAGTTTAGTCAACGGGTCTGCCACATTCAGATCTGTATGTATTTTGCAAATTTCTATGTCTACAATGCTCTGCATGGAGCTACTCTAGCTGATTGCTCCCACTTTCAATATGTATCCAGATTGAGACTTAGAGTCATCTGGATCGGTATTAAAGCTTGCATCGACGTAACCCTTTACGACGAACTCTTTATCACCTCCATAACCGAGAAACATTTCCTTAGTCCTCTTTAAGGCATCTAAGGATAATTTTGACCGTTGTCCAGTGATCTACTCCTGGATCACTATTGTACCCCCTTGCCAAACTCATGGCAATGTACACAATAGGTATGGTACAAGCATGGCATACTTTATAGAACCTATGGCTGAGGCATAGGGAATGACTTTCATTCTCTCTCTATCTTCTGCCGTGGTCGGGTTTTGAGTCTTACTCAACTTCACACCTTGCAACACAGGCAAGAACCCTTTCTTTGACTGATCTATTTTGAACTTTTTCAAAACTTTGTCAAGGTATGTGCTTTGTGAAAGTCCTATTAAACATCTCGATCTATCCTTATAGATCTTGATGCTCAATACGTAAATAGCTTCACCAAGGTCTTTCATTGAAAAAGTCTTATTCAAATATCCTTTTATGCTATCCAGAAATTCTATATCATTTCCAATCAGCAATATGTCATCCACATATAATATTAGAAATGCTACAGAGCTCCCACTCACTTTCTTGTAAATACATGCTTCACTGTAAGTCTGTATAAAACCATATGCTTTGATCACCTCATCAAACCGTATATTCCAACTTCGAGATGCTTGCACCAGTCCACAGATGGATCGCTGGAGCTTGCATACATTGTTAGCACCTTTAGGATCGACAAAACCTTCTGGTTGCATCATATACAACTCTTCTTTAAGATATCCATTAAGGAATGCAGTTTTGACATCCATTTGCCAAATTTCATAATTATAAAATGCGGCAATTGCTAACATGATTCGGCCGGACTTAAGCATCGCTACGGGTGAGAAAGTCTCATCGTAGTCAACTCCTTGAACTTGTCGAAAACCTTTCGCGACAAGTCAAGCTTTGTAGACAGTCAGTCTTCTTCTTGAAGATCCATTTATTCTCTATGGCTTGCCGATCATCGAGCAAATTCACCAAAGTCCACACTTTGTTCTCATACATGGATCCTATCTCAGATTTAATGGCCTCAAGCCATCTATTGGAATCTGGGCTCATCATAGTTTCTTCATAGTTCGTAGGTTTGCCTTGGTCTAATAACATGACTTACAGGACAGGATTACCGTACCACTCTGGTGCGGATCTTGCTCTGGTCGATCTACGAGGTTCAGTAGTAACTTGATCTGAAGCTTCATGATCGTTATCATTTGCTTCCTCTCTAGTTGGTGTAGGCATCACAAGAACGGTTTTTTGTGATGTGCTACTTTCCAATTCGAGAGAAGGTACAATTACCTCATCAAGTTCTACTTTCCTCCCACTCACTTCTTTCGAGAGAAACTCCTTCTCAAGAAAGGTTCCATTCTTGGCAACACAGATCTTGGCTTCGGATCTGTGGTAGAAGGTGTACCCAATAGTTTCCTTAGGGTATCCTATGAAGACGCACTTCTCCGATTTAGGTTCGAGCTTATCAGGCTGAAGCCTTTTGACATAAGCGTCGCATCCCCAAACTTTAAGAAACAACAGCTTAGGTTTCTCGCCAAACCATAGTTCATACGGTGTCATCTCAACGGATTTAGACGGTGCCCTATTTAACGTGAATGCAGCTGTCTCTAATGCATAACCCCAAAATGATAGTGGTAAATCGGTAAGAGACATCATAGATCGCACCATATCTAATAAAGTACGGTTACGACGTTCGGACACACCATTACGCTGTGGTGTTCCAGGTGGCGTGAGTTGTGAAACAATTCCACATTGTTTTAAATGAAGGACAAACTCGTAACTCAAATATTCGCCTCCGCGATCAGATCATAGAAACTTTATTTTCTTGTTATGACGATTCTCCACTTCACTCTGAAATTCTTTGAACTTTTCAAATGTTTCAGACTTGTGTTTCATTAAGTAGATATACCCATATCTGCTCAAATCATCTATGAAGGTCAGAAAATAACGATACCCGCCGCGTGCCTCAATACTCATCGGACCGCATACATCGGTATGTATTATTTCCAATAAGTCATTAGCTCGCTCCATTTTTCCGGAGAACGGAGTTTTAGTCATCTTGCCCATGAGGCATGGTTCACAAGTATCAAATGATTCATAATCAAGTGATTCCAAAAGTCCATCTGTATGGAGTTTCTTTATGCGTTTTACACCAATATGACCTAAATGGTAGTGCCACAAATATATCGCACTATCATTATCAACTTTGCATCTTTTGGCATCAATATTATGAATATGTGTATCACTACGATCGAGGTTCAATAAACCATTTACATTGGGTGTATGACCATAGAAGGTTTTATTCATGTAAACAGAACAACAATTATTCTCTGACTTAAATGAATAACCGTATCGCAATAAACATGATCCAATCATATTCATGCTCAACACAAACACCAAATAACATTTATTTATTTAGGTCCAACACTAATCCCGAAGGTAGAGGGAGTGTGCGATGGTGATCTTATCAACCTTGGAATCACTTCCAACACACATCGTCACCTTGTCATTAACTAGTCTCTGTTCATTTTGCAACTCTTGTTTCGAGTTACTAATCTTAGCAACTGAACCGGTATCAAATACCCAGGGGCTACTATGAACACTAGTAAAATACACATCAATAACATGTATATCAAATATACCTTTGTTCACTTTGCCATCCTTCTTATCCGCCAAGTATTTGGGGCAGTTCCACTTCTAGTGACCATTTCCTTCGCAGTAGAAGCATTCAGTTTCAGGATTGGGTCCAACTTTGGGCTTCTTCATGGGAGTGGCAACTTGCTTGCCATTCTTCTTGAAGTTCCCTTTCTTTCCCTTGCCCTTTTTCTTAAAACTAGTGTTCTTGTTAACCATCAACACTTGATGCTCTTTCTTGATTTCTACCTTCGCCGATTTCAGCATCGCGAAGAGCTCGGGAATCATTTTCGTCATCCCTTGCATATTATAGTTCATCACGAAGTTCTAGTAGCTTGGTGATAGTGACTAGAGAACTTTGTCAATCAATATCTTATCTGGAAGATTAACTCCCACTTGATTCAAGCGATTGTAGTACCCAGACATTCTGAGCACATGCTCACTGGTTAAGCTATTCTCCTCCATCTTGTAGGCAAAGTACTTGTCAGAGGTCTCATACCTCTCGACACGGGCATGAGTCTGAAATACCAATTTCAGCTCTTGGAACATCTCATATGCTTCGTGGCGTTCAAAACGTTTTTGAAGTCCCGGTTCTAAGCCGTAAAGCATGGCGCACTAAACTATTAAGTAGTCATCATATCGAGCTTTGCCAAACGTTCATAACTTCTGCATCTGCTCCTGCAATAGGTCTATCACCTAGCGGTGCATCAAGGACATAATTCTTCTGTGCAGCAATGAGGATAATCCTCAGATCATGGACCCAGTCCGCATCATTGCTACTATCATCTTTCAACTTATTTTTCTCTAGGAACACATCAAAAAATAAGGGAGCTATATCGCGAGCTATTGATCTACAACATAGATTTGCAAATACTATCAAGACTAAGTTCATGATAAATTAAGTTCAATTTAATCAAATTACTAATGAACTCCCACTTAAATAAACATCCCTCAAGTTATCTAAGTGATACGTGATCCAAATCAACTAACCCATGTCCGATCATCACGTGAGATGGGGTAGTCATCAATGGTGAACATCTCTATGTTGATCATATCTACTATATGACTCACGTTCGACCTTTCGGTCTCCAGTGTTCCGAGACCATGTCTGTACATGCTAGGCTCGTCAAGTTTAACCCAAGTATTCTGCATGTGCAAAACTGTCTTACACCCGTTGTATGTGAACGTAGAGTCTATCACACCCGATCATCACGTGGTGTCTCGAAACGACGAACTTTCGCAACGGTGCATACTCGGGGAGAACACTTATATCTTGAAATTTAGTGAAGGGATCATCTTATAATGCTACCGTCGTTCTAAGCAAAATAAGATGCATAAAAGATAAACATCACATGCAATCAAAATATGTGACATGATATGGCCATTATCATCTCGTGCTTTTGATCTCCATCTCCAAAGCATCGTCATGATCTCCATCGTCACCGGCTCGACACCTTGATCTCCATCGTTGCGTCGTGGTCGTCTCGCCAACTATTGCTTCTACAACTATTGCTAACGCATGGCGATAAAGTAAAGCAATTACATGGCGATTGCATTTCATACAATAAAGAGACAACCATAAGGCTCCTGTCGATTGCCGATAAATTACAAAACATGATCATCTCATACAATAACGTATATCACATCATGTCTTGACCATATCACATCACAACATACCCTGCAAAAACAAGTTAGACGTTCTCTACTTTGTTGTTGCAAGTTTTACGTGGATGCTACTGGCTTCTAGCAAGAACCGTTCTTAACTACGCAAAAACCACAACGGTGATTTATCAAGTTTGTTGTTTTAACCTTCTTCAAGGACCGGCCGCAGTCAAATTTGATTCAACTAAAGTAGGAGAAACAGACACCCGCTAGCCACCTTTATGCAAAATTAGTTGCATGTCTGTCGGTGGAACCGGTCTCATGTACGTGGACATGTAAGGTTGGTCCGGGCCGCTTCATCTTACAAAACCGCCGAATCAAAATAAGACGTTGGTGGTAAGCAGTATGACTATCACCGCCCACAACTCTTTGTGTTCTACTCGTGCATATCATCTACGCATAGACCTGGCTCGGATGCCACTGTTGGGGAACGTTGCATGGAAAACAAAAAAATTTCTACGCACACGCAAGATCTATCCATGGAGATGCATAGCAATGAGGGGGAGAGTGTGTGTCTACGTACCCTCGTAGACCGTAAGCAGAAGCGTTTGACAACGTGGTTGATGTAGTCGTACACCTTCACGATCCGTCCCGATCAAGTACCGAACATACGGCACCTCCGCGTTCAGCACACGTTCAGCTCGATGACGTCCTCGCCTTCTTGATCCAGTAAGACGGGCGAAGTAGTAGATGAGTTCCGGCAGCACGACGGTGTGGTGATGGTGTTGGTGAAGAACAATCTCCGCAGGGCTTCGCTAAGCACAACGGAAACTATGACAGAGGTTAAACTAGAGGGGACGGGGTTACCGGCACACGGCTTGGTGATTCTTGATGTGTCTTGGGTGCTAGCCCTGCCCCTCTATTTATATGTTGAGCCTTGGGGTCGAAACTTGGAGTAAAGGCCTCCTCAAAGTCGGTTTTACCCGAAAGGCAAGAGTCCTTCTCGGACTCCAGGACCAGACGCCAGGGTTCCCGGCGTCTGGGCCCAGACGCCAGGGTCCCTGGCGTCTGGCCTCTGGTCTCCGCAAAACTTCCTTTTGCTCTTTCCGAAACCCTCGTGGGCTTTCCCCTTTGGCCCAAATAAAGTGTTCTCGTACCCAAACATTTCGGGAAACATCCGAAACCCCTTTCGGTGAATTCCGGAACCCTTCCGAAGACCAAACACTATTATCCCATATATCAATCTTTACCTCTGGACCATTCCGGAGCTCCTCGTCATGTCCGTGATCTCATCCGGGACTCCAAACAACATTCGTTCACCAACATACACAACTCATATAATACTATATCGTCAACGAATGTTAAGCGTGCGGACCCTACGGGTTCGAGAACTATGTAGACATGACCGAGACGCCTCTCTAGTCAATAACCGATAGCGGAACCTGGATGCCCATATTGGCTAATACATATTCTACGAAGATCTTTACAAGGTGTGAAGTTGAGTCAGACTCAAAGCCCGACCACTGCAGAAGATAGAGAGAAAATGAAAGTCATTCCCTATGCCTCAGCCATAGGTTCTATCATGTATGCTATGCTGTGTACCAGACCTGATGTGTGCCTTGCCATAAGTCTGGCAGGGAGGTACCAAAGTAATCCAGGAGTAGATCACTGGACAGCGGTCAAGAACATCCTGAAGTACCTGAAAAGGACCAAGGATATGTTTCTCGTTTATGAAGGTGACGAAGAGCTCATCGTAAATGGTTACGTCGATGCTAGCTTCGACACTGATCCGGATGACTCTAAGTCACAAACCGGATACGTATTTATATTGAATGGTGGAGCTGTCAGTTGGTGCAGTTCCAAGCAGAGCGTCGTGGCGGGATCTACGTGTGAAGCGGAGTACATAGCTGCTTCGGAAGCAGCGCATGAAGGAGTCTGGATGAAGGGGTTCATATCCGATCTGTAATACCTAGTGCATCGGGTCCAATGAAAATCTTTTGTGACAACACTGGAGCAATTGCCTTGGTGAAGGAATCCAGGTTTCACAAGAGAACCAAACACATCAAGACACGCTTCAACTCCATTCGTGAAAAGGTCAAGGATGGAGACATAGAGATTTGCAAAATACATACGGATCTGAATGTAGCAGACCCGTTGACTAAGCCTCTTCCGCGAGCAAAACATGATCAGCACCAAGACTCCATGGGTGTTAGCTTCATTACTATGTAATCTAGATTATTGACTCTAGTGCAAGTGGGAGACTGAAGGAAATATGCCCTACAGGCAATAATAAAGTTGTTATTTTATATTTTCTTATTCATGATAAAGGTTTATTATTCATGCTAGAATTGTATTGATCGGAAACTTAAATACATGTGTGAATACATAAACAAATACCATGTCCCTAGTAAGCCTCTACTAGACTAGCTCGTTGATCAAAGATGGTTAAGGTTTCCTAACCATAGACACGTGTTGTCATTTGACAACGGGATCATATCATTAGGAGAATGATGTGATGGACAAGACCCATCCGTTAGCTTAGCATATTGATCGTTCAATTTATTGCTATTGCTTTCTTAATGTCAAATACGTATTCCTTCGACTATGAGATTATGCAACTCCCGAATACCGGAGGAATACCTTGTGTGCTATCAAACGTCACAACGTAACTGAGTGATCATAAAGATGCTCTACAGGTATCTCCGAAGGTGTTTGTTGAGTTGGCATAGATCAAGATTAGGATTTGTCACTCCGAGTATCGAAGAGGTATCTCTGGGCCCTCTCGGTAATACACATCATAAGCTTGCAAGCAAATGACTAAGGAGTTAGTTACGATGTGATGTATTTCGGAACGAGTAAAGAGATTTGCCAGTAACGAGATTGAACTAGGTATGAAGATACCGACGATCGAATCTCGGGCAAGTAACATACCGATGGACAAAGGGAATTACATATGTTGTCATAACGGTTCGACCGATAAAGATCTTCGTAGAATATGTAGGAACCAATATGGGCATCCAGGTTCCGCTATTGGTTATTGACCGGAGAGGTGTCTCGGTCATGTCTACATAGTTCTCGAACCCGTAGGGTCCGCACGCTTAACGTTCGTTGACGATGTAGTGTTATATGAGTTATATGATTTGGTGACCGAATGTCGTTCGGAGTCCCCAATGAGATCACGGACATGACGAGGAGTCTCGAAATGGTCGAGAGGTAAAGATTGATATATAGGACGATGGTATTCGAACACCGGAAGAGTTTCGGGATGCACCGGGTAGTCATCGGGTCACCGAAAGGGGTTCCGGACACCCCCGGTAGGTATATGGGCCTAATGGGCCAAGGGGGGACAGATCAGCCCACAAGGGGGCTGGTGCGCCCCTTCCCTGGCCGGCCGGCCCTATGGGGAAGGAAAGGGGAGGGGTGGCCCCTCCTGCCTTTCCCTCCTCATGGGAGAAAGGAAAGGGGGGGGGGGGCGCCACCTCCTCCTGCCTTCCTCCCGCACCTATATAAGGAAGGGGGGGTGCCACTTGGGGAGGACCCCAAGTAGGATTCGGCCTACTTGGGGGCGCCTCCTGGCTGCTCCCTCCTCCCCCCACCTATATATATGTGGGAGGGGAGGGGGAGCCTAGCATAACCACAACAATTGCTTAGCCGTGTGCGGCGCCCCCCTCCACCGTTTACACCCTCGGTCGTATTTTCTTAGTGCTTAGGCGAAGCCCTGCGGAGATCACTTCACCATCACCGTCACCACGCCGTCGTGCTGCCGGAACTCATCCACTACCTCGCCATCTTGCTGGATCAAGAAGGCGGATGACGTCACCAAGCTGAACGTGTGATGAATGCAGAGGTGTCGTACGTTCGGTACTTGATCGGTTGGAGCGCGAAGAAGTTCCACTACATCAACCGCGTTACTAAATGCCTCCGCTTAGGGTCTACGAGGGTATGTAGACACACTCTCCCCTCTCGTTGCTATGCATCTCCATGGATAGATCTTGCATGTGCGTAGAATTTTTTTTATTTTCCATGCAATGTGTCCAGTCGTCACCATGTGTTGCATGCTGGGGCCTCCCTCTGGATTTCGTGTTTTATTTTTCTCTACATGTGTTTCGGCTTTGAGATGTTTTTTTTTTCTTTTCGGTTTACGCCTGGTTTTCCCTAGCTTTTGGAGAAAAAAACTGTAAAAATTTTCTTGCGCGAAGAAAAAATTTGTGCTTCCAAGGAGCGCAGATTTGCTTTTCGTGGAGGCTAAGATTTGTGTCCGCGAGAAGCACAGGAAGGAAAAAAATTACGAATTATTTTCTTTCACGGGAAGCACGGACTTGCTTTTCGTGGAGGCACAGATTTGCGTACGCGAAAAGCACGGAAAGGAATAAAATTACGAATTTTTTTCTTTCACGGGAAGCACAGATGCTTCTCGTAGAGGCACTGATTATGTTTTTTTGCTTTCACGAGAAGCACAAATTTACTAATCGTGGATGTACAAATTTGCTTTCGCGCACAACTATGCTTATAAAGAAAGCAAAAATAACTCAGGATTATTTTGTGCAATTTTTTTCTTCCACGAAAAACACCGATTGGCTTCTTGTGGAGGTGCGGACTTGCTTCCTTGAGAAGTACATCCATGCTTCTTCGGAAAGAGAAAAATGTCATGAATTATTTTCTGTGTTTTTTGTGTGTGCTTTCGTTAGAAGCACAGATTTGCATCTTGTGGAGGCGCAGATCTGTGCTTCTTGAAAAGATAAACAAAATCATGCATTCGGCTCGGTTTTTTGTGTGAACAAAATAGTTCATTGAAACCTGTTAACATGGGATCTAGTTGTGAATATCTCGATGCGAGAAATCCAACCGTGAATATGGTTCAAAAGATAAAACGTTTTGAAATTACGAATCTACAAAAAAGGAAAACTCAGGCTGCGACAAGTGTCAGCGCCTGTAAAGGTGAGAGTGACTTTTGCAAGGGGTACCTCTTAACTGATGATTTTTAGAAAAAGAAATAAAGAAGATTTAGAGAAGTGTGGTCCATTTATCAGCGATTGAGAAATTTGAGAGTGACCTTTACAAACGGTATTTCTAACTAGCGATTTCGGAAAAAGGAAGGAAGCAGATTTAGAGAAGTGTGGTTCATGGCCTAGTAGTCGGCAAAGGGCCGATCCGGCCTGGTCAGTCCAACACCTTCAATGGGCTAAATCCCAAATCAAATTTTGTCTACGTCTAAGCCTGGCCCAGGAACCGCTTAAGCACGAGACAGGTCCACCGCTTCCCCACGGTGGACGAATCACGAAACGCAACGGCCACGCTTGCCGCAAAATATCTCCATCGCGCGGCTCGTGGCGCCCCACCTGTCATCACCTACGGGAAAGAACCCATGTTCCCACCTGTCAGTGGCCCACGGCCTAGGGTTTCATCCCCAGCGTCGTAACTACATAAACCTCTCGGCCCCGGACCTCTCTTCCCCCTCTTTTCCCGGCTGCGCATCCCTTGCCAGCCTCCCACCCTCCCCACCCCCGCCGCCGCCGCCCCCTCCCGTCGATGCCTTCCATCGCCGCCATCCCCGAGCCCATGGCCGTCGACGACTCCGCCTCCAAGAAGGCCAAGCGCAAGCAGCTCAAGGCCGCCGCCGAGGCCGAGGCCGAGGCAGCCGCCGCCGCCTCTGGCAAGAAGGAGAAGAAGGAGAAGAAAGACAAGAAGCGGAAGACCAAGGAGCTCCCCTCCTCCGACGAGGAGGGCCGGAGCAGCACCAGCTCCGACTCGGAGCCGGCGCCCGCCGCCAAGAAGGCCAAGAAGGAGAAGAAGGAGAAGAAGGCCAAGGCCGAGCTCGCCGAGGAGCCGGCCAACGACGACGGGGAGCTCACCGCCAGCGGCGAGGAGGAGGAGCCCGCCGACCCCAACGCGCTCGCCAACTTCCGGATTTCCGAGAAGCTCAAGGATAAGCTCAAGTCCAAGGGCATCAACGCTCTGTTCCCCATCCAAGCCACCACCTTCGCCCTCGTCCTCGACGGCAACGACCTGGTCGGCCGCGCGCGCACTGGACAGGTGACTGTTCCTCCCTTCTCTGTCTCATTTGATTTGTTGATTTGTCATGTAGGAACTGGTTAGCTGGGTTGTAGTTTCATCTGCGTTTAGATTTAATAACAAGCTTGCTTCGCGAATTTGACACGATCAATCCCATATTATAAGTAATTTTAAAGAGAATAAATCTTTAATTTGTTACCATGATCATTGTCAGAATTCCATGGATTAGGAGAGAAGAGTTGTTCCTGTCACACAATTGCACGCCTTCTATTCACATGTGGTCATTTTTATGTAGTTCATGCTAAAAATAAGTGTTAATACTTAATAGGCCATAAGGTCTGTGCAACATTGCTTGTAGTTATCGTTTTTGGTGTCCTGACCCTAAAAACAACCATTTTGGGGGCCTAGACATGAAGATCAGTTTGTCTTTGTGATCATGTGATGTCTCCTGAAAACATTGTGTTCATTTTGATTGTAGGGCAAAACGCTGGCTTTTGTTCTACCCATATTGGAATCATTGGTTAATGGGCCACACAAGGCAACGAGAAGGACTGATTACGGCAGGCCTCCAAGTGTTTTGGTTCTGCTGCCAACCAGAGAGTTGGCCAATCAGGTATGTACTACTCTCTGATTCTCAAGAAAGATGGATCCTTGCTCTAAATCCTCTGTGATCTGACATTCCCAACAAATTTCAGGTGCATGCAGACTTTGAGTTTTATGGTGGAACGTTTGGGCTTTCTACATGCTGTGCTTATGGAGGTTCACCCTACCGTCCTCAAGAGAATGCACTGAGACAGGGGGTCGACATTGTTGTTGGGACTCCTGGCCGTGTCAAGGTATTTCCCCCCTCTGTTTATCCTGGTTCATTTGCTCTATAGCTCTCTTAATTTTGTTCTAATGCTCGCTGCATCACTTTCTTGCCCAGGATCTTATTGAAAAGCAAAAACTAAACTTGAGGTGCTTGAAATTCCGTGTCCTTGATGAGGCTGATGAAATGCTTAACATGGGGTTTAAGGACGATGTCGAGCTTATTCTTGGTATGTCTAAATCTTTGTTATACTAGATTTTCATTCTACGAAGTTGTCTGTATGGTGTTACACGAGTGAATGCCTGACTTTGCATTTACTTGCCCAACTTAACCCAAATTCCTTTACTGCTTTAAACAGGCAAGGTTGAAGATGTTACGAAAGTACAGACACTTCTTTTTAGTGCTACTCTACCGGACTGGGTAAAAAAGGTATGGACCACTTTGGCCAGATATGTTACTTCTATTGATAATCTTCTTTTTGACAAGCATGTGAACTGACTATACTGTGGAATGATTGTAGCTCTCAATGAGCTTTCTGAAAGCTGACAGGAAAACAGTTGATCTTGTTGGCAACGAGAAAATGAAAGCTAGTGCGTCTGTTAAGCATCTTGCTCTTCCTTGCAACAAGGCTGCTAGGTCACAGATTATTCCGGACATCATAAAATGCTACAGCCAGTATGTACTTCTACCAAATGATCATCCTGTTGGCAGATAGACTAATGCAATTCTCACAAGTTCTTACTGTATTTTTAATCTTTGCGTTCAGTGGAGGACGGACCATTATTTTCACTGAGACTAAAGAATCTGCATCTGAGCTCTCTAGTTTGATTCCTGGATCCCGTGCCCTGCATGGAGATATCGCACAAGCTCAACGTGAAGTAAGTGATTCTGTTTTGAGTTTTGACCATGCTCTTGCCCAATGTGCTTGAAGTGAACTAATGTGCTGTTCTCTCTGCAACTATCTTTCTAACCAACACATTTTGATTGAGCTCTATGAGAATATATCATTTATATTATATATGCTAGTTGACTTGGATATTATAGTATTTCAGAGTACTGATTCTAGATGTTTGCTTGTTCATCCATTTGTAATATGCTTATAACTGTCAAACACAGCAATTGAAGTGTACTGATTACCGGATGGTTATGCAGGTCGTCATTGCTGGATTTAGGAGTGGGAAGTTCCTCGTTTTAGTTGCTACAAATGTGGCAGCAAGAGGCCTTGACATTAATGATGTGCAGCTTATCATTCAGGTATGCCAATAACTGCAGTTGATTAACTTCTCTGATAATTAGCTCCCTCACTGATCATATTCCAAATCTCTAGTGTGAACCTCCACGGGATGTTGAAGCCTACATACATCGGTCAGGTCGGACAGGGAGGGCTGGCAATACTGGCATTGCAGTCATGCTTTTTGAACCCAGATATAAATTCGGTGTGACCAGAATAGAGAGAGAGTCTGGGGTGAAGTTTGAACATATATCTGCACCGCAGCCTACTGATGTGGCACAATCTGCTGGCAATGAAGCAGCAGAGGCCATTGCAAGTGTGTCTGACAGGTAATGTATTTTAACTAATTAATATCTGGGACTAAACAGATTCCGTGTTAGATTGAATTGTGCCATTAACTACGTGGGTGGATACATTGCAGTGTTATTCCTGTTTTCCGGCAACAAGCAGAGGAACTGCTAAGCAACTCCAGCATGTCTGCAGTGGATCTACTAGCCAAAGCACTTGCAAAGGCAGTAGTAAGTCTGTTTGTAGTTCTATATTTGTTCTGATCATACTGGCTGTTAATGGGGTAATTAACAGAATGTGCTTCTTTAGGGCTACACTGACATAAAGAAGAGATCTTTGCTTTCATCTATGGAGAACCATACTACACTACACCTTCAAACTGGCCGACCGTTGTACACACCATCGTGAGTAACTGCTGCGCGTGCTGGTTTTGTGTCTTGTGTCTTGTTGGATGTTGGATTGATTCAAAAATGCATCTTGTGTGCAGGTTTGTTATTAGTACATTGAAAAGGTTCATGCCAGAAGATAGACTTTCAAGTCTACATGGTATAACCCTGACCACTGATGGGACAAGCGCTGTATTTGATGTTCCTTCAGCAGAGGTTCAAGACTACATTCAAGGTAAAATACCCTTTCTATACTGTTCCACTTGTACAGTTGTTAGTTATATTTGACTGAATTTACATTCGAATGCATTTCACCTCTTTGTGCATTGGGTATTACAACCTCACCTGCTAAAAAATTCTTCAATGATTCCCTGCAGGCGCGGAGAACGCGGCCGGGGTGACAATCGATGAAGTCAAGCAACTGCCAGCCTTGCAAGAGAGGGAGCAGTCGAGGGGTAACTTTGGCGGGTCGAGGTTTGGCGGCCGTGGAGGCGGTGGAAGGAGGTTCGGTGGGGGCGGAGGTGGACGATTCGGTGGTGGCGGTAGAGGCAGGGGAGGCGGCGGAGGCAGGTTTAACAGGAGGTGAAGACCTAGAAGAGTATAATCTATTTTTGACGGGAGTTTGAGAGATGAAAGAAGGCACAGGGAATCGTCAAAGTTTTGACTGCGCCGTGTATCGGGTTTTTTGTTTTATTTGTTACAAGTGTTCTGTCCCCCGAGATTATGACGATCAAGTTTGCCAACGGAAGTGTGTAAAATATTGATCTGATACTGATACTCAGCCACTGTTATGAACGAATGAAGCTATGTGTGTTGTTTTGAGACAAACAGCTTTAGTAATCAGCTCTTGCAAATCTATTTTTTGGTTGCTATTCTGTCTCCTGATATTCAGATGGAGCAAGTGATAGTTCTTTTACTCCCTTGTCATACGGTGCTGGTTGTAGCAGTAGCACATCGCTTTGAATGGTGGTTGTGATGACGGCTCATAGTTGCTCGTAGTAACAATCATGTAACGTGCTTCAACAAAACCAAACGTGCTGAGATGCATATTTTGATTGGATCCATATAAAAAACGGTTTCGCTAAATCTTAGGTGCCTGAGATTTTTTTGTTAAATCGGCGGGGACAACGATGCTGGGCCATGTACAAGTGGGAGCCATCGATAGGTGGGGGAGGCAAGTTTGAAACCTAACGGCGTGGTCGTCGGAGTTATTCATTGGGATCAGGCTTAGAGGGGGCGGTGGTTGATGAAGGACGGGGCGACAAGGAGGCTATAGCCGTCGACCACGAGGGCGAAGGCAGGTGGTTAGGGCTGGGTATGCCGCGGGGAAGGAGGAACCGTTGTGGTAGAGGAGCAAGTAGATATGGGAGAAAGAAAATGAACGGGTAGCGGTGCGCTTCTGACCGTTGAATCTTGATCCGATGACCAGAATAGAAGCGGCACGGATGGTCTTTTTCAGGTATGTGCTTCCAGAAAAGAACGTTTTGAGTTGTGAATTTTGATTGTATTTAACCGAAGGAATGAGAAGGACGCGGCTCTGTGTCATCATCGTATCGGTCATTTTTTCTCTGCGATGCCGAATCGTGTACGAGTGGGAGCCAACAACAAAAGGAGGGGGTTGCCGAGTTGTTCATTGCGACGGGGCTTAGAGGGATGGCTGTGGCGGTGGTTAGCATGGTGATGGGCGGAAGGGTGGTACTGTAGATGGTTAGGGCTCGGTAGGCCGCGAGGAGGAGGAACTGCGCGGGAAGGAGGAAGAATATGAACAGGTGGCGGCACACTTCTCACCGTCAGATATTGATCTGATGGCCAGAAATAGAAGTCACCGACACGAATTGTCTTTTTGAGGTACCTGACCTATAGGTGCTTCCAAGAAAAACGTTGCTTTGTGTCACTATATCGTATCGATGGTTCGCCGAACTGACAGATGACGCAACAACAAATTATTTGGCGCACGCGCGGGACGGCCGTCACATCACGTCGGTTGCGTAGGGGTCGAGGTGGAGGCCCACCGCCGACACTAGCGGCGGCCCGCGCCGCGCCGCGAACCAGATCTTCACCGTCCGCCCGGCGACGGGCCAGGCCAGCCGGTGCAGCCGCTTGTGCCCCACCGTCGTGCCGCGCGCCACGGCCACGCCGTCCACGTACACCTCGTGCCGCTCCACCCGCTGCCCCAGCGCCACGTGCTCCTGCACCCGCACCACGTTGAACGCCCGCGCCCCCGCCGGCCGCCGCAGCTCGATCCAGTACCCGTTCCGGCGCCCGTCCTCCGCCGTCGGCGCCCAGTACGTCCCGTCGCGCCCGTCCAGCACCTTGCCCGCCTCGAAGCCGCCGCCGCGCTCGCTGCTGGCCCGGGCCCTGCTGCCCTCCGCCAGGTCCGTGCCGAAGATGCGCTTCACGGCGGCGCCGAACTCGCGCAGCCTGGCGAGGTCGGCGCCGTCGATCAGGCCCGTGGCGTTGGGCGGCGCGTTCAGCAGCAGCACGCAGTTCCGGCCCACCGAGTTGTAGTATATTTTGAGCAGCTGGCTCAGCGGCTTGGCCGTCTCGTTCCGGTGCCAGAACCAGCCCGGCCGGATCGACACGTCGCACTCCGGCGGCACCCAGTCCGTGCCCCGCGGATCGCCCTCGTTCAGGTACCTGACAACCCGCCGTCAGTCAGCAACAGAACAGAGCAATTCTTTCCTTGGTCGTGCAACTGCTTCGTGGTATCACGTTGTATGTATGTGTGCGCGTACTTCTCGATGCCGGCGCTGCCGATTGTTATGGAGGATTGGTTGACGGCGGACCAGCAGGTGGTTCCGGCGAAGCCCTTCTCGTCGCCGACCCACCGGATGTCGGGGCCGGCGTCGGAGAAGATGTTGATGGAGCCCTGCAGCTGCCTCACGGTGTCGAACCACTCCTGGAAATGGTACGTCATCTTGGTCGCGTTCGCCCCCTTGTTGCCGTCGAACCAGATCTCCCACACCCTCCCGTACCTGCACATGCAACAATGATATGTCAACAATGGCCGGCCGGGGCCGGCGATGTATGGATCGACGTGCAAGCGCGCTCAGGCACTGACCGGGTGAGGAGCTCGTGGAGCTGGGCGAGGTAGTACTCGTTGTACGCGACCTCTTGGCCGTAGCGGCGGTCGTGGAGGTCCCACGGCGAGAGGTAGAGGCCGGCGTCGACGCCCCGGGCCCGCGCGGCGGCCGTGAACTCGCCGACGACGTCGCCGTTGCCGGCGTGCCAGGGGCTGGCGCGCACGGAGTGGGCCGTGTAGGCGGACGGCCAGAGGCAGAAGCCGTCGTGGTGCTTGGCGACGAGGATGGCGAGCGAGGCGCCGGCGGCCACGGCCGCATCCATCCACTGGGTGGCGTTGAGCGCGGCCGGGGCGAAGAGGGCCGGGTCCTCGGCCCCCGTGCCCCGCTCCACGTCCGTGAATGTGTTCATCCCGAAGTGGAAGAACATGATCACCTCGCGCCGCTGCCACGCCAGCTGTGCCGCCGTCGGGATGGGCAGCACCGGCAGCGGCGGCGGCACCCGCGTCGCCGCCGCCGACACCAGGCCAGCGGCGAACGCCAGGCAGTAGCACAGCAGCGACATCGACGGACCTCCCCCCATGTTGTCTCTCTCTCCCTCCCCGGTGTCCACTGTCCAGTCCTACATACATATACTGCCAACGCCACGGGCTGTAACGGACACGGGACTCCGGCGATGGAAGAGGGAGAAACGTGACACGACGAATGCGGACAGGCCAGTGGCGCATGTGAACCCGAGTGAGCTTGGATTTTTACCCGAGTTTCAGTGGCTACGCGCCCCGATCGATCCGGTACCTGACACCCTGATCGATCGCCCTCGATCCGATCCAGTCCATGTTACGGGACGAGGACGATCGGTCGGTCACGCTGGGGCTCAGTAACTTAAGTTGCTTTCAGTGGGTGGCCGGCCGGTCCGATAACGCACAGGCCTGCATGCCGGCTGCCATTCTCGGCATCTTGCGGAAGGACGGGAATATTGCTGCTGGAAGGAAGCGCATAGCTCGGGAGGATGGGCCTGAAGCTCCAGAACGCTCCAAGTCGGCAAGGCAACCCTGCCCTGGCTTGGCTTAATTGCTGTCGCTGGTCTGGAAGAAGATGCCATTTGTCGCCGCCACCAGGGCCGGGACAAGTGAACAACCATGGCGGCCGCCACAGGACACGGGACCATGGATGCAGGTGAATTGGCCTCTTCATTCAAGCAGCATCCACGGGCACGGTCAGCAGCGTAACTGAGGAGCACGCTGTGTTTGGACGTAGCTGCGCTGCTGCCGCCGCAGGGAGGGCGAGCGAGGTTGTGGCGTCGCTTTCGCTATCGCTGTCCCACTCCCAACCCCCGCGTGCTCGACGCTTCTCCGGGAACTCTCGATTCACAGGCACTACTCGCAGCTACTACTATGGCGAAATGACAACCGAACCAAGCAAAAGGAAAGTCGTGGTCAACATCGTCGAAATCCCCCCCGCAATTCAGAACAAGGGAGCAAGGTTCAGTCATTTTCGTGCCTTCACAAGGTAGCCTTTTGAATCCGAGTTTGAAACCAAACAAACTTCAACTCAGGAGGATAGATGGGGCAATTCAGTTAAGATTCCATGCAGATCTAACTTTCTGTTCGCTCATCGGATCTGGACGGTCGCGCGCGCAGGGGGGTAGGAGTGGGAGACCACGGCTTCTCTCTTCTCGAGAATTCATACATCCCTTATCAGTGTATGGGGAGCTATCTCTTGAGCACAGGTTGAGATTTGTCCTTAACGAAAAAAATGGAGCACCTAACAACGCATCTTCATGGATCAAGAACTACGAATCAACCCTTTCATTCTCGAGGTGACGGGGGGATCGTATTATTCGAACCTTTTATTCATGCTTTTTCAGGCGGTCTTGAGGAAGTAGCAACCAATAGGAATTTCCTAATACTCCCTTTGGGATATGTAAAGTACAAACCTGATGGTTGCTTGTTATCCCAGCTATTCTTTCTTGCCCTAGTACCGAGTAGGAAAGGGGTAATTTCTAACAAAGTTTTTCTCTTGTTGAAACACTTGCCTTTCACAATGATTTTTTTAATGTTTAGGACACGCGAAGCGAAATCAAAACTCGCTATGTGGAGAAGACTAGACAAGAGAGGTATGACCAAGAGGAACTGTCGTCTAGTTGAGTTTGATCATTCTCTTTTTTCTATTTCTCCTTCTTTCAAGAGCTGAACAAGGGCATATTCGCAAAGGAGTGACAAAAAGAAATCATTATAGAGGATAACTACTGTAGAGATAAAATGTAGGAAGGAGAAAGTTGGTTTCAATGACTCATGTGAATTGTAGAAGAAATAGGTAAACATGGCGGGTTAATATATATACGTTTAAGTAATTTCACTGGGTAGCCTTTTCGGGAAAAGAAGAAGGGGAGAGAATGTTGTCGTTGTGGGCCTCCTCCTGACTCAAGGCCAATCGAGATTCCTCCGGGGGCCCGCATGAAAGGGCGAACCTATGTCTCGATAAGCTTGCTTATTGCGCCGGCTGAAGGCGAGAGCGACACTGGGCCAGCCCAGCACGCAAGATTACATGCTAGAGATTCATTTTTTTCCTTTTCTTTTAATCATTTTTTATGTTTCTAAATGTATATATCACAAAAAAGAATTATCATAAAACATTGGAAAAACGTTAATCAATCATATAAAAAATGTTAAATGTGTATAAAAAAAGTTTCTCATATATACGAAAATTGTATACAATGCGTATGAAAAAAGTTGATCAAGTATTAAAAAAATGTTAATCAAGCATTTGAAAAATGTTGAAGCGGTATAGAAAAAGATGTTTCTCATGTATACAAAAAATGTTTACAAAAAATATACAATGTGTATGAAAATTTTCTGATCATCTATTAAACCATGTTAATCAAGCATTTTAAAATGTTACATCTATGAAGAAAAAATGTTTCTCATGTCTACGAAAAATCTATATGAAAACATATAATGTGTATGAAAAAATGTTTATCATGTATTTTAAAAACTATTAATTAGGCACTTAAGAATGTTAAATCTATGTAGACAAAATATTATTATTTATACGATTAATGTATACAAAAAATATACAATGTGTATGAAAAAAATGTGATCATGTATTTAAAAAATGTTAAACTTGTACTAAAATCATTTTTCTGATGTATATAAAAAATATATAATGTACGTTGAATAAAAGTAGATATCAAAAAACACATATTTGAAAAAGTTAATTCTGTATTTATAAATTTTGAACATGTATATGAAAATGTTCATATGTATATGAAAAATGTACATTGTGGGTGGAAAAATGTTGGTTCCCATTGGAAAAATATTCACCACGTATTAGAAAAATATTGATCCTGTATTTTCAGAGTTGTTCAGAACATGTATTTAAGAAAAAAATATACATCTTGCACTCCGTTCGTCTCATAATGTGTGTCAAAAAACATCTTACATTATGGGATGTAGGCAGTACTTAAAAAACAGTGAAAACCAAGAAAACTAAAAAGTTATAAAAGACAAGAAAGAAACAAAGAAAACTAATGAAAAATAATAAAGAAAAGAAAAGCCAGTGAAAATGACAAACGAACAAAAAAAGCGAAAGAAAAAACTAAGAAAGAAACAAAGAAAATCTTCGCCGACGATGACAAAAGTCGATGAAAAACAAATAAAAAAGGAAAAGTGAAGAGAAAAGGAAAAACACAAGAAAACTGGTGAAGAAATAAAAAACAAAAAAAAGCTGACCCGGAAACAGTGAAAACCTGTAAAAAAAAAGATAAAACCCGGTCCAATTTTTTTTTGGGGGAACCCGGACCAAACAGTAAAAAACAACAAAAACACGGAAAACAACCGACACTCTGTAACAATGATGGGCCGGCCCGGGTTTGATTACAAATTCAAAAAATTAGTGCCGGAAAAAGGAAGAACTTAAAGGTCCTGGATATTATTTGAACTTCGGACCTCCATGTATGGAGAAGAGCAGCTAACCAGTGGAGCTAGCAAACGCTAGTATAAAAAGGGGAGCGTGCTGGTATAAGAACTAATTCCAAAGTAGAATCCGGACTGTTTTTTGAATATTTTCAAACTTTATTTGGAAATTATGATTTTTTAACAACGAACAATGTTTGAAAATCCAATAATTTATAGAACAACCCGGAATTTTTTCAAATTTTCAAAATACAAAATAAAAATGTGAACATTTTTTGACAGAAAGAATTTCGAAATCCCTGAACATTTGATGAAAATGCGAACATTTATTAAATTTTGAGAACAAAAATTTGATAATGGGAACTGTTTTTGAATTGTTGAATATTTTTCAAAATTCTCGAACATTTTTTGAAAACACAAACAGTAATTGAATTTGTGACAATTTTTTTAATATTCTGAACAATTTTTTGATAATGGGAACATTTTTTGAATTGTTGAACAATTTTTGAGAAGCAGGAAAATATTTTGAAATTCCCGAACATCTTTTGAAAACACGAACATCATTGAAAACAGGGACAGTTTTTAATATTCTGAACTTTTTTTAAACATGAACATTTTTCAAATTTATGAGCAAAATTTTAAAACATGGACAAATTTTCAATCACGAATATATTTTCAATTTTTAGAGAAAAATTCTGAAAATACCAACAAATTTGAAATGCGAATAAATTCTGAATATGTGAACAAAAATTTGAAACTAATAACATTTTTTGAATTTGTAATCAAGTTTTGAATACAAGAACGTTTTTTAAATCCCGGTCATTATTTGAAAAGTTTTGATAAACTTGAACAAAAATATTCTGAACGGGAACATTTCTTGAAATTCCTGAACAATTTCTTAAAACTGCAAACTTTTTCTGAATTTTATGAGCAATTTTTGAAAAACACGGCCATTTTTACAAAAAAATTTGAACTTTTTTAAAAGGACGTACATTTTTTAAAGTTTCCGAACAAATTTCAAAACATGAACTCTTAAAAAAACTTGAAACATAAAAAGAAATAAAAAAAGAAAAAAGAAACAGAAAAAGAAAAGAGAAGAAAATAGAAAGAAATAAGAAAAAACCAAAATAAAAAAGAAAAGTAAAACCGGTTCAGGGAACCTTCTAGAAGGTTCACAAAACCAGATAAACGGTCTGTGAAACTCTAGAAGGTTCCAAAACCGGAAATTGCTGCAACACGTTAATGAGCCCGGCCCAGGTCATCGCCCGATCGTCACAGCTGTGCGAAAGGTCGACACTTTTGACGCAGTGTGCATCCAATAGGAAATTCCCTAGATCTGCCTAAAAAAAATCTCGCTATTAGATATAGTTCCCGTGTGCATGAAGCCAGAACGCTGCGCATTTGGTGGCCGATTGTGTGCATGCAGCCCAGCCTTACTTAGCCCATCATAAGAGCAACTCCAACGCGTCGGCCCAAACGGACATACGCTTTGTCCGTATTTTATCTGTTTGGGTCGGCCGACAGCTCCTCGCCCGCCCCCTTTTACGTTTGCGTCCGCCGTGCGTCCAACGCGCAGACCCATTTTCGCCCTCGCGGCCGGCCTGTCATGTTTTTTCAAACATAATTCAAACAAAATACAAATTTTTTACATAGTTTCACAACCAAACAAATATATCATAGTTCACGAGCCAAATAAATATATCATACTTTACAAGCCAAATAAAAATTAAATTGTCTCAAATACATTAAAAAAAGATACATCTATATGGTTGAAAACATGCCTAGTCATATGGAAACGGAGCCGAACTAGGTGATGTTTGAAGAGAGGGTTGGGTGTCTCGAAGTAGTCCTTCCAGAGAAGGAAATGGCCGCTCTCTCGGTTGCGATTCACCGCTGGAGTGTGCCTCGGGATCGAGCCTTGGAACAACAACGGCTGCCTACTAAGGTGGTCATGGACGACCAACACAGCAGCCACCATCTCATCATCGTCAAATGAAGAATCATCCGAGTCGCAAATGAAATTATAGAAAAAGAACTCGTTGGCGGAGTCCATTTGTACCTTGCGGGCAAACCGTCGAATAGCTTGCGGGCGTCGTCGAAGAAGCAGGCTGGCGAAGAGCCGCGCGCCTTCCCTGGACCAGGTAGCTGGCTGGAGGTGTCCGGCGAGCGTGGCGGCGTCAGACGAGTGTGGCGGCGTTATCGAAGGAGCTGGCCGGGGGCGAGGTGGTGCTGGCGGCGACGTCAGCGGAAGCTACGGTGGCCCGGCAGCGACATTGGAAGGTGGTGTGTTGCGGGGGAGGTATGTAGGTGCAGACGGCTGGCGAGGGCAACGGAACTGGGCGGCGGCGACGACGGGGTGGGGCGGCTGGGTGCTTGCTGTCGATGGGAGGAAGAGAATGGCTTACGTGCCACTCGGAGGAGTAGGCGGGCGTTGCGCGCGTCCGCGTCGTGTCTGCGGCGACCCAAATGGAACCCAAATTTGGGCATGGAATGGGTAGCCCGGCGGACGAAAAGTGGACGCGCGTCCTTTTGGGTCGGCGCATTGGACCGACTTTTGTGTCCGTTTTAACCCAAACGTACGTGCGCGGATGAAATGGATCGACGCGTTGGAGTTCCTCTAATCAGTAGCACTATACAAGGAACATACGCTAGGCCAGGTTCACAATACAAAGATGCAGACGTTCATAGAATGGCGAAAAATAACTTGTTAAGGGTGTCACTTGTAAAGGTCATCCTCACTTTCTCAGGTGATGACAAGTGATGCACAAGTATGCTTCTCGCGGAAGCAAATTATGCTTCTCATGAAAAACTATCTGAAACCCGAGAACGCATATAGAAAATAAAATAAAAAAAATAAAATTCCGAGGAAGCGCCCAACAGGTGACACGTGACGGTGGCTGCACACCATTTGACGAGCTCACATGTCAAGAAAGTGACCCTAGTGGGTGCCCTGCAAGGGGTAACCCTTGGATAGTTGATCTCCCATAACCAGATGATTCTTATTTAAACTGGAACACATTCATTATATTTTCAATATATTTTATTAAACATAAGCGTCTGGAAGTTAACCTACTGTAAATCTTGGTCGACGTCTGTTCTTCAAGTCCTTTTGTTTCCATGTCTAGCATCCTCGACGACTGTGAGCCCGGGAAGTGAAGCCTCGGGTCACCGGCGAGGAAGATTAGGACACAAGATATGGACTGGCCTATATGGGACATGAGGAGCCACCGTCTCCCATGTCCTACTCTTCCTCGTCAGAGTCCGCCGCCTGACCATCGTCGTTGGAGGTGAGATCGATGATGGACATGGACGGGCCAGTCTCGTGGTCGTAGCGGTGCCAATGGCAAGTAGCCGCCGACGCGAATGGCGTGCAACCGCCGACATTCCCGTCCATGATCGCCCGCGCGTTCGCTGTCGTTGCTTGAGCACTGCACGTGACCTCATGGAGCGCCCGCTGCTCTCGATGAAGTTCGGGCCCTCCACTGCTATGGCCGTCACGACCTCCGCGCTCGCGAACTCGTCGAATATTTGTCCCTTTGCCAACACGTGATGCTAGAGGAGGGCGGCGTTGTAGTGCCGCTCATCCTGCACCTACCAAAACGCTGACAATTGCCGCTCCTCCGGCCGCACATTCGTCATGATGGCAATGAAGTGCGCCTACGCCATGGTGAAGCTGGCATGGACCGGCGCGGGGAGGGGCGCCGGCTTGTCGTCGCTCACCTCCGGCGAGCATGCCGACAAGCCTGCTTGTATCCGACGCACACGGAGGCCCTGCTAGCCGGCCGCAAGGTCGGCCACCTTGTGCTTGTGCTTCATCGAGAGGCTCTACCACATCGCTCTAGAGCTCACAGTCATGGCGAAGGTGGTGTACCAAGGAGTATCGGAAGCGGTCGGGCTGTGGTGCAGCTCGTGCAAGGGAGGCCGCATTTAAATAGTGGGCGACATATAGGCGAAGCGGCGTGCTGTGTCAATGCAGGCGCCAGAGTGTGTTTTTCGGCTACCGCGCCTGTTTAATGCCGGTAGGCAGACAGAGGGCACCAGTCGTCCCATTCCATCTAGGTATTGGACATGCGTGGAGACTGAGACACGGCGTGGGCGGCTCTCTCGGCCAACACGCTGCTTCAATGTTGGCTCGAGTGAGAGATCGTGTCCGCTCTTTGCGCCGTCATGAATGCGGCGCTGACCGGTATGAATGTGCGGCAACTGCTTCGCGCGAGAGAGGGCGCAGGTGCAGAAGAGGTTTTTGGGTGGGTCCTGGGTTGCGGATGCGTACCTGGCAGCGGTCACCCGCAAAGCCCCCCTAATTTGCGGGATTTTGGACTAGTGCCTGGATCGATGGGGTAACGCGTTGGATAGCAAACTGTGCCCGGACAGCTATGTTTGGACATATGCAGACGTTTTGAGGGTCCGTGTTGGATATGCCCTTACCGGGAAGTTCGGTTTTGTTCAGTTCTTTTCAATGGTGACCACCCTGAGAATTTTAAACCGGCCTGGGGAATCCAACAGGGAGATCATATTTTTCCATATTTATTTCTGTTAGCTACTGAAGGTCTATCTTCTTTGTTGAAAGCTAGATGTGCACACTTGGAGGTAATTGGTTTGAAGGTGGCACCAATGGCACCAACGATGAGCCATTTTTTTTTCAGATGATAGTATCCTCTTTATGAGAGCTTCACCCCAGGCTGCCGATGAAGCTAGGGATGTGCTAAACTCAGCAGTGCTTCTGGTCAAAGAATGAGCCTTGATAAGTCATCAGTATTTTTGGTTGAAGGGTGCCCAAATGATCTATACGAGAGGCATTCCAATACCAGATCATTTTGTTAGCATCTGCGTTTCAATACCAGATGCATTTCGATAAGCATATCACTATTTTTTTTTTTGAAATATCGCACCTCTTTCAGCACCACATCAATGTTAATAACATGTATCTATTTTCAATCTCAGAAATTTTTAAAAAAATATTTCAATAAAAAAGTTTTAGATCTTTTAAATATATATTTAAACAAAACATATATTTCAAATTGATTGAGATTATTTATAATCTTTTCAATTGATATGATACAGAAATATGAAATTAAAATTTCACAATCTTACTGTCAATGAAACAGAAATAGTGAAAATTAAACGACTTTGAAATGTACTAAAATTGATGCATGCAACATTCCTTCTATGCAGCATCTCTTTCTCTTTCCTGACACAATGACAAAAGGCTGACATGCACCATGCATATTCTCATGTATCGCTTCTTTTAGGGCTAGAGCATCTCTAGCACACCTCTTATATCGCGTCGAACTGCAAAATAATCGTCAATTTACAGTTTGCGTGGAAAAAGCGGCCCGAACAAACACCTTAAACGCCCCCGACTCTTAATTTTTTTTGATTTGGCACGGTAAATTGCCCCCCCCTCCCCGACCCGCGAAAGCACAGTTTTCGCCCCGCCCCGTCGGTGCCTTGTATAGTGGAAAAGCAGTTGGCGGGAGGGACATTTCAGTCCGCGCGCGTTCCCCACCCTCATTCCGCAGCCACCCGCCGCCGTCGCCGCCCGCTCACCGCCTTCGATTCCGGCCATATCCGCCGGCGGAAACACACCGTCGGGCCGCTGTAGACCCAGGTCCACCGCGTCGCTTCGTCGGCGCTCCGGATCCGCCGCACCGCTTCGCCGGGGCCTCGGATCCGCCGCTCCCGGGTCGCCGCCGCCCCGGATCGATCGCCGCCTAGTCGCCCCCACCCCGGATCTGCCGGTTAGTCCTTTTCTACCCCTTCAAGTTAGATTTAGCGAACGGTTTCCATTCATGCGAGCTCCGCTGCGATTTTTAGATTGATTTGAACCCTTGCGAGGAATTTTTGCTTGAGGATTCTGTTGGAAATATGCCCTAGAGGCAATAATATTTGTATTATTATATTTTCATGTTCATAGTTAAGAGTTTATATTTCATGCTATAACTGCTATGATCCTGGAATATGTGATTCAGTGGAAAACTCATATGCATGTGTAAAATGATAAACGATTAGGAATAGGTTCCCGGTCTCGCCTCTAAGACTAGCTCAAGTGTTGTTTGTGATCACGTTTTCCGGATCTTAGGATATCGTTAAGTGTAACGATAGTCCTAAAACAACATTGAGGGTATGATGTTAGAAGAACGATCATATTGAATCGACCCAATACTTGTCTATTATACTTTGTGGTTATATTGTCTAAAATCATCTGTTATAATACGGAGTGTTAGCATGTGTTTTAGTTCCTCAAACCATGAGACTGTCTCGGTCACTTCCTACCAGATGGTTGACTTTGGGGTTGCTCAAACGTCATCTGTAACAAGGTGATCATAACAACAACTTTCAGATTCACCGAAAAGTTTGACAAGTGACTAGATAGCTCGAGAGTGGGATTTGCTCATCCACGATGGAGAGATATTCTTAGGGCCCTCTCGGTGTGACGACATCCTTCATCATCTGGCCAGACACAGGTGACTACGTCATGGGGATGCCGGAACACGTTAACGAGAAAGAAGAACAAAACCGGTAACGAGAGCAACGATATAGTGAGCATGGTGATGACTCAGGAGGATACCGATGCACACCGGGTTTTGTAAAGTATCATGAAGCAAAGGGAACATCACATGATAACCAAAGGTTCACTCGAATATCATTCGTGTAATCACAGGGACCGATATGGATGTCCATAGTTCCGCTATCGGTCATTGAACGAAGGGGTTTCGTTCATGTCTATGATTTACCGAACCTACGGGGTCACAAGCTCAAGGTAATCATGATCTGCTGAGTGTTAGTGGTACGAGAGTAATGAGAATATATTTGTGAAATTATTTCATTAATATCCGCAATAGTTTCGAGAGGTTCCGGAAGCGTTTTGGGGTCACCGGAAGGGTTATGGTGAATATCGGGTAATACCGGGTATTATCGATAAATATATATAGGTGGAAAATGTTTTCGAAGATGTTAAATCATATATATATATATATACATATATATATATATAATGTCCTGAAAATATTTTGAATATTTTATATTTAATTTAAATATCAATGGGCCTTAAAAGACCAAGAGGTGGAAGGCAACTTGGGCCACAAGGGCCCAAGTAGGAAGGCCCCCTCCCTTTCCTTGTAGGGGGGGGGGGGGGGCTGAATTGGACTTGGGGAGGAGTCCTACTACTCCCCCTATGGCCGGCGCCCCAAGGGGGACTTTCCCCCCTTGGTGGCTGCCCTCTCCCTCCCCTCCAAACCTATATATACTACGTTTTTTTGCTCTATTGGATATACAAGTTTTGGAGCCTCATCTAGTTGATCTAGTTCTAGTTCTAGTTGCTCCTAGTTGACTAATTAGAGCTATCCCTTGGCACCTCTAATCCTCATAATTATAAGCCCGTGTGGTTCTAATCTCCTCCCTCTATTTCTCCAGCGACGATTAGCTCTGGACTGTGAAGCGCTGCCGGATCGTGAAGACCGTATGCTTGCAACCAAGTAGAGAGGTCGTGCTTTCGGTCTTCCATTCAAGGGCGGTTCTCGGAATCATCATCGACGTTCGAGGGCTCCAAGCATGATCTACACTGACTCGTCTACTTCTTCTGTACTCAGGAGTCAGTAACGATCATTGATCCAAACCCGATATGCATCTTCATATTGTTCTTGGGTGTTCGTAGGGCGATCTTTTGGTTTCTACTATGTTTCCCAACAATGGCATCATGAGCGGTTCTATGAGTAGATGCATG
This sequence comes from Thinopyrum elongatum, assembly GCA_011799875.1. NCBI lineage: Eukaryota > Viridiplantae > Streptophyta > Magnoliopsida > Poales > Poaceae > Thinopyrum > Thinopyrum elongatum. The sequence goes on from CM022301.1 coordinate 411,115,358, forward strand.
TTTCGATCTAGACCACATTTGATTGTGAGGGCAATGTTCTTGCTATGCTTCCCTCGAGTGTTGCTTTGGTTCAGTTCATTGACGGCATGGTGTCGCTTTTTACAAGGTTCTGACAATCGCTCGGTTCTGGTTGTCGACGATCTGCTAACAGTTCCTTGGGCTTCACCATAGTCAAGAATAGTGAACCATCGCATACGCAAGAGGGTGATGAAGATGGATGATATTCTAGGGGGTCACGTGTATTAGACGAAGTTTAGTGTGGGGGAATGAGATTTTTCATTAAGTCTCTTCTTTCACACACCCCGAAAGTTAATCTAGCAACAAGGATTATCACTTTATGGCGTGCACGTAGGTCGCTAGGTTTATCCGGAAACCCTAGTAGCCACGTAATTAAAATTTTCCAAACCGATTAGAGGACGTCTAACTTGGCTTTGCAGGGTTTGCATATAATGTGGTATAGCCTTCGTCATGATAATGAGTTTATGTATGAGATGTTTATATGTTGTAATGTTAAGTAGCGTGCGCGTCACGGCATGATGGCTGGAGCCACGAGATTGCCACCTTAATGTAAATAGCATAGATATAGGTTACAGGTGACGGTGGCAAGATGTACACGGAGGACCCCGACAAGGAGAAGGTGTACCAGGCGCGGGACGACGAGCTATAATTTCGTGTCACGGTGGAATTTCAGATTTTGGTGCCACAACAATGTTTTCTGAAACGGCCGCCACGGCAACATTTTCTGAGACTGCCGCCACGACAATGTTTTTTAAAACGATTGCCATAGCAACGAAATATTGGCCGTCACGTCGCTTCAAATGGAGATTGCAGACAAACATGGAGAACTCCCGGCGCCCAGGGCTATAACATATCATGCTATTATGAATTGCCTAAGATTTTATCCCTTTGTTGTTTGCACCCTTTTTGATCGCTGTGACACCCCTATAATTAAGCTACAGTAAACACTGACAAATGATGTCAAGTCACCCCTTTTTATTAAGCTTAATTGACTCTTATTTAAAACCAATTCAAATTCAAATGCAACTTGAAAATTTAAAAGTTTCAAAAGGTAAAATAAAAATGTAGGATAGTTGAAAATATTCACTAACAAATTGTCATGTAAGAATCAACATTTTACAAAGTATTGAAATGCCCCTTAGCTATTTGAAACTAGTCCAACAACTTTTTAATTAACCAACTTAATATAAATAAATGAGTAGACTAATCAAAATAAATTGAAACCTTGTGGATCACTTCAAAATATTGCAATGAATTTATGTGCCAAGTTTCATTAATAACAAAGTTCTATTGCTATTTAAATAAAAGGCAAAATAGTAAAGAATAAAAGAATCAGAAAAAGAAAAAGAAAAAGAAAAGAGAAAAGAAAAGAAAAACAAAAGGTGGCACTCTGCCACGGCCCAGCCACAACACAGTGCCGACCCAGCCCAACACTCCCTCGTACCCTTCCTCCCTGTTCACGCACCCCCCCGTGGACGCAGCGCACCCGTCCACGGCGCCGATGGCCACGGGGCGGCCATCCGGTGGCTCCCCGACGCCCTCAAGTCGTCGGCGTCCCCCCTAGCGCAAACCCTAACCCTAGCACCCCCCTTTCTCCCCCTCGCTCTCCCCCGCGCCACTCCTCTCCAGCCCGAGCACGCACCCGAGAGCGTCATCGCCATTCACCGCGCCCTGAGCTCTTGTCCACGAGCTCCGTCGTCCTCGTCCGCATCAAATGCGTGCACCAGATCGTGCTCCTTGCCCCTACGACGTGCGGATCGAGCTCGTCCTCGTCCTCTGACCCACCGATGTTCTTCTCCGAATCCGGCGCCGCTGCTAGTACTATTCCTCGTCGGGCCATCTTGTGCCCCCGCTGTGAGCCCCCTCATCCTCCCCTCTCCCCCTAAGCTCCGACTCCCCCCTAGCTAGCCCCGCCATCGCGTCCGAGATCTCACCGCCGCCGTGCACCTCGCCATCACAGCCACGACGAGCAAAGCTCGCGTCCGAGCTCGTTGACGTGCTCCATGGCTCCCCAGGATCCCGTAGCAAGCCCTAGCTCGTTCCCCCGTGCCCCCTAGCACCCCGGTCGAGCCCGTGCTCGGGCCGCCGCCGCGAGCTCGTGTCCAGCGAGCTCCATGCCTCCCAGCTGCCGTCGCCTACAGGAATTGGATGCACTCGAGCCTGGTCATCCCGTAGATAGCCTCCGCGCGTCAAATGGTCGTCGAAGACCATTTTCCGGCCACCATCGCCGCGTTCCGCCTCGCCGGAGGTTCGTCGCCGGCGCGCGCAGTCAAACACCCCCCCTGGGCCACTGTAGGTGGGCCCAGGCCATCAGGCCGATTAGATTAGCCCTAGTGGCCCGCTGCCAGCCAGGCCTCACAGCGCTAATTAATCAATTGATTAAATAAAACCTTTAAATAAAATGTCTCTATGACATGTGGGCCCTGGTGCACTATTGAAATGGATAAGATGAGTCCAGTCAGCTGCTGACTCAGCTGACTGGGACCCACTGTCAGCCTCTGTTACATATTGATGGGTACACTTTCTGTGTACCCATAGCAATTTAATATTAATAAATTTTCGAATTAAATTGAATCCAGTAAATTAGAAAATCATTTAAACTTCAAAAAATCATATGAATTAAACCGTAACTCGGTTTAAAATAATTTATATATGAAAGTTGATCAGAAAAATATAAAAAATCTGTTTATGCTATCCACATACCTGCCACACCCCTCTAACATGGCTAACATCGACATTTTGCCCCTGGACCAATATACCAAAAACACCTGGAGCTCGAAAAACCGAATGTTTTCCCTCTTCTTGTAAAATGCCCATGGATGCGTTAGAGCATATTATCATCACATGCTGCCATGACATGCTTTGTGCTACATTTGTTTGCTCCATTATTTATCTGTTTCCCCCTCTTCCCTGTTCTTTCGGTAGACCCGAGACTGCCAGTGACACCCAGTACGACTACGACATCGACGACCCATCCTTCTCAGCAGAGCTTTGATATGTCTCCAACGTATCTATAATTTTTTTGTTCCATGCTATTAAAGTACCATTCTTGGATGTTTTATACCCATTTACTAGCAAATTTATATCATTTTTTAGGACTAACCTATTGACATAGTGCCCAGTGCCAGTTGCTGTTTTCTGCTTGTTTTTTTACTTTGGAGAATATCAATACCAAACGAAGTCCAAATACCATGAAACTTTTTGGAGATTTTTTCTGGACACAAGACACCCAGGGGGCCAAGGAAGTGCACCAGAGGAGCCCCGTGGGGCCCACTAGGAACCAGGGCGCCCCAGAAGGCCCATGCGTGCCCTGGTGGGTAGTGGGGCCCACGGGAGGCTTCTCCACCAACTACCATCTCTATAAATACTCTAAAATCCCAAAAACCCTAGGGAAGTCGGCAAAACACAATTCCAGCCACCGCAAGTTCTAGAACCACGAGACCCAATCTAGAGGCCTTTTCCGGCACTCTGCCGGAGGGGGCAACGATCACGGAGGGTTCTTCATCATCACCCTTGCCCCTCCGATGATGCGTGAGTAGTTCACTACAGACCTACGGGTCCGTAGGCAGTAGCTAGATGGCTTCTTCTCTCTTTTTGATCTTCAATACAATGTGCTCCTCGATGTTCTTGGAGATCTATTTGATGTAATGACTTTTTGCGGTGTGTTTGTTGGGATCCGATGAATTGTGAGTTTATGATCAGTTCTATCCATGAATATTATTTGAGTCTTTGTTGAACTCTCTTATGCATGATTGTTATAGCCTCGTATTTCTTTTCCGAAACTTTGGTTTGGTTTGGCCAACTAGATTGATTTTTCTTGCCATGGGAAGAGGTGCTTTGTGATGGGTTCGATCTTGCGGTGCTCAATCTGAATGACAGAAGGAGACATGACACGCATGTATCGTTGCCATTAAGGATAAAAAGATGGGGTCTATTCCTACATGAATAGATCTTGTCTACATCATGTCATCGTTCTTATTGCATTACTCCATTTTTCCATGAACTTAATGTTGGGAAACGTTGCATTGAAAACAAAAAAATTTCTACGCACACGCAATGATCTATCCATGGAGATGCATAGCAACGAGGGGGAGAGTGTGTCTACGTACCCTCGTAGATCGTAAGCGGAAGTGTTTCACAACGCGGTTGATGTAGTCGAACTTCTTCGCGCTTCAACCGATCAAGTACCGAACACATGACACCTCCGTGTTCTGCACACGTTCAGCTCGGTGACGTCCCTCGCCTTCTTGATCCAGCAAGATGTCGAGGTAGTAGATGAGTTCCGACAGCACGACGGCGTGGTGACGGTTATGGTGAAGTGATCTCCGCAGGGCTTCGCCTAAGCACTACGAAAATATGACCGGGGGTGTAAACGGTGGAGGGGGGCGCCGCACACGGCTAGGCAATTGTCTGGGGTGTGCTAGGTGCCCCCTTCCTCATATATATAGGTGGGAGGGAGAGATGAGGTAGCCAGGAGGCGCCCCAAGTAGGCCGAATCCTACTTGGGGTCCTCCCCAAGTGGCGCCCCCCTGCCATATTTATCCGAGGGGGAAGGAAAGAGGGGGGGGGGATAGGGAAGGAAGGGGGAATCCTATTCCACTCTTTCCTTCTCCTCCTAGGCCGGCCCATATGGGGGGCGCACCAGCCCCTTGTGGCTGGTGCATTTCCCCTCTTGGCCCATAAGGCCCATATCTTTTGCCGGGGGTGCCCGGAACCCCTTCCGGTGACCCGATAAGTACCCGGTGACCCCCGAAACACTTCCGGTGTCCGAATACCATCGTACTGTATGTCAATCTTTACCTCTCAACCATTTCGAGACTCCTCTTCATGTCCGTGATCTCATCCGGGAATCCAAACAACATTCGGTCACCAAATCACATAACTCATATAATACTATATCGTCATCGAACGTTAAGCGTGCGGACCCTACGGGTTCGAGAACTATGTGAACTATGTAGACATGATCAAGACACCTCTCCGCTCAATAACCAATAGTGGAACCTGGATGCCCATATTGGCTCCTACATATTCTACGAAGATCTTTATCGGTCGAACCGTTATGACAACATACGTAATTCCCTTTGTCCATCGGTATGTTACTTGCCCGAGATTCGATCGTTGGTATCTTCATACCTAGTTCAATCTCATTACCGGCAAGTATCTTTACTCGTTCTGTAATACATCACCTCGTGACTAACTCCTTAGTCATTTGCTTGCAAGCTTATGATGTGTATTACCGAGAGGGCCCAGAGATACCTCTCTGATACTCGGAGTGACAAATCCTAATCTCGATCTATGCCAACTCAACAAACACCTTCAGAGATACCTGTTGAGCATCTTTATGATCACCCAGTTACGTTGTGACGTTTGATAGCACACAAGGTATTCCTCCAGTATTTGGGAGTTGCATAATCTCATAGTCGAAGGAATATGTATTTGACATGAAGAAAGCAATAGCAATAAAACTTAACGATCATTATGCTGAGCTAACGGATGGGTCTTGTCCATCACATCATTCTCCTAATGATGTGATCCCGTTATCAAATGACAACACATGTCCATGGTTAGGAAACCTTAACCATCTTTGATCAACGAGCTAGTCTAGTAGAGGCTTACTAGGGACACGGTGTTTGTTTATGTATTCACACATGTATTTAAGTTTCCCATCAATACAATTCTAGCATGAATAATAAACCTTTATCATGAATAAGGAAATATAAAATAACAACTTTATTATTGCCTCTAGGGCATATTTCCTTCACTTAATACACTAGACCTGGCTCTGATACCACGGTTGGGAAATGATGCATTGAAAACAAAAAAAAATTCTACGCACACGCAATGATCTATCCATGGAGATGCATAGCAACGAGGGGGATAGTGTGTCTACGTACCCTCGTAGACCATAAGCGGAAGCGTTTCACAACGCGGTTGATGTAGTCGAACTTCTTCGCGCTTCAACCGATCAAGTACCGAACGCACGGCACCTCCGTGTTCTGCACATGTTCAGCTCAGTGACGTCCCTCGCCTTCTTGATCCAGCAAGACGTCGAGGTAGTAGATGAGTTCCGTCAGCACGACGGCATGGTGACGGTGATGGTGAAGTGATCTCCGCAGGGCTTCGCCTAAGCACTACGAAAATATGACCGGGGGTGTAAACGGTGGAGGGGGGTGCCGCACGCGGCTAGGCAATTGTCTGGGGTGTGCTAGGTGCCCCCTCCTCATATATATAGGTGGGAGGGAGAGAGGAGGCTGCCAGGAGGCGCCCCAAGTAGGCCGAATCCTACTTGGGGTCCTCCCCAAGTGGCGCCCCCTGCCATATTTATCCGAGGGGGAAGGAAAGAGGGGGGAGAGGGAAGGAAGGGAGAATCCTATTCCACTCTTTCCTTCTCCTCCAAGGACGGCCCATATGGGGGGCGCACTAGCCCCTTGTGGCTGGTGCGTTTCCCCTCTTGGCCCATAAGGCCCATATCTTTTGCCGGGGGTGCCCGGAACCTCTTTCGGTGACCTGATAAGTACCCGATGACCCCCGAAACACCTCCGGTGTCCGAATACCATCGTCCTATATATAAATCTTTACCTCTCGACCATTTCGAGACTCCTCGTCATGTCCGTGATCTCATCCGGGACTCCGAAAAACATTCAGTCACCAAATCACATAACTCATATAATACTATATCGTCATCGAACGTTAAGTGTGCGGACCCTACGGGTTCGAGAACTATGTAGACATGACCGAGACACCTCTCCGGTCAATAACCAATAGCGGAACCTGGATGCCCATATTGGCTCCTACATATTCTACGAAGATCTTTATCGGTCGAACCGTTATGACAACATACGTAATTCCCTTTGTCCATCGGTATGTTGCTTGCCCGAGATTCGATCGTCGGTATCTTCATACCTAGTTCAATCTCGTTACCAGAAAGTCTCTTTACTCGTTCTGTAATACATCACCTCGTGACTAACTCCTTAGTCGTTTGCTTGCAAGCTTATGATGTGTATTACCGAGAGAGCCAGAGATACCTCTCCGATACTCGGAGCGACAAATCCTAATCTCGATCTATGCCAACTCAACAAACACCTTCGGAGATACGTGTAGAGCATCTTTATGATCACCCAGTTATGTTGTGACGTTTGATAGCACACAAGGTATTCCTCCGGTATTTGGGAGTTGCATAATCTCATAGTCGAAGGAATATGTATTTGACATGAAGAAAGCAATAGCAATAAAACTTAACGATCATTATGCTAAGCTAACGGATGGGTCTTGTCCATCACATCATTCTCCTAATGATGTGATCCCGTTATCAAATGACAACACATGTCCATGGTTAGGAAACCTTAACCATCTTTGATCCACGAACTAGTCTAGTAGAGGCTTACTAGGGACACGGTGTTTGTTTATGTATTCACACATGTATTTAAGTTTCCGATCAATACAATTCTAGCATGAATAATAAACCTTTATCATGAATAAGGAAATATAAAATAACAACTTTATTATTGCCTCTAGGGCATATTTCCTTCACTTAATACACTAGATGCATGCTGGATAACGGTCGATGTGTGTAGTAATAGTAGTAGATGCAGGCAGGAGTCGGTCTACTAATCTTGGACGTGATGCCTATATACATGATCATTGCCTTGGATATCGTCATAATTATTTGCTCTTCTATCAGTTGCCCAATAGTAATCTGTTTACCCACCGTATGTTATTTTCTCAAGAGAAGTCTCTAGTGAAATCAACGGCCCCCAGGTCTATTTCCTATCATATTATTTTCAGATCTATTAATCCAAAAATCCAAAAATACCTTGCTGCACTTTTTCTTTACTTATTTTATTTTGTGTTTTTGCTAGATCTATTTATCCAATCTCATACAATTTAATTTATCTCAATACCGGGGAGGGATTGACAACCCCTCTTACGCGTTGGGTTGCAAGCTTTTGTGGTTTGTGTGTAGGTGCTGTTTACATAGTGTTGCTTGGTTATCCTACTAGATTGATAACACTGGTTTCATAACTGAGGGAAATACTTACCGTTGCTGTGCTGCATCATCCTCTCCTCTTCGGGGAATTACCAACGCAGATACAAGCAATCAAGCTTCCAGGTAAGCAAATCCCCCTTGATCATTCCGATATCGCCTATTCTTTCCCTCTACTTCTTGCATTAGAGTAGTGTTACTGTTACTGCCTTATCGATTGATCCTATTCTGCTGCATAGCCTGTCCTCGCTACTACTGTTGATACATACCTGTTATCCTATATGCTTAGTACAGGTTTGCTAGTATTCCACCAGTGGCCCTACATTCTTGTCCGTCTACCATGCTATACTATCGGGTCGTGATCCCTTCGGGCCGTGATCACATATATATTATATACACTATACATGATACCTGTTATGATTATAGTCGGGTCGGCTCAGAGAGCACCCGCGAGTGATTCATGGACTGGGGGCTGAAAGGACATTTTTCCTGATGGCCCCTGAGTGATTCTTTGTGGCGGAACGACAGGGCAGGTAGAGACCCACCTAGGAGAGAGGTGGGCGTGGTCCCTGGTCGGCGTCCGCGGTCACTTCATAATAACATGCTTAACAAGTTTGGGTATTTGATCCGAGCTGGCTGCTGGCCTATACGCACTAACCGCCGCGCGGGATAATGGTATATGGGACCCTCGGCGTCGTACGTTCCTTCCGAAAGCGATGTTACAGTTCAGAGATGCGGGCTGATTGTTGGGGTGGACGGTAACCGCCTGCGCTTGTATAAGGAGGTGGGTCTAGTCCCCGGCTAGTCACGCAATGTGCAGGAGTGCTTAGGGTGATGGACCCATGACCTCTTCGCACTTAGGTTTTAGACTAGTGTGTTGACCTGTCTGGAGAGCCTAGGTTGGTCTACGATGTGTTGATCATCCGAGTCCGGGCATTACCCAGAAAAGTGTGTTCGGCCAGAGGTAATCGAGCGTATCGGGTAATGTGGTGCACCCCTGCATGGAAGTTTATCTATTCGAATAGCCGTGTCCACGGTAACAGGACGACTTGGAGTTGTATTCCGACCTCTTACAACTAAAACCGGATACTTTATAAAATACACCCAGATAAGTGACAGATACAACCCGGCGATCGCTTTCCCTCAGGGAGACGAGGAGAGGATCTCCGGGTAGGATTATTGCTATAAGTGTTGGGGAACGTTGCATGGAAAACAAAAGTTTTTCTACGCACACGCAAGATCTATCCATGGAGATGCATAGCTACGAGAGGGGAGAGTATGTCTATGTACCCTCGTAGACCGTTTAGCGGAAGCGTTTATCAACGCGGTTGATGTAGTCGTACAGCTTCATGATCCGCCCGATCAAGTACCGAACGTACGACACCTCCGCGTTCAGCACATGTTCAGCTCGATGACGTTCTCGCCTTCTTGATCCAGCAAGACGGGCAAAGTAGTAGATGAGTTCCGGCAGCACAACGGCGTGGTGACGGTGGTGATGCAACTATCTCCGCAGGGCTTCGTTGAGCACTACGAAAATTATGACCGAGGACGAACTAGAGGGAGAGGGGCGCTGCACACGGCTTGGGAATCGTGGTGTGTGTTGCCCCCTTACCTCCTCACATATATATAGGTGGAGGGGAGAGGAGGCAGCCCTAGGCGCCTGCCTAGCCGCGCCCCCCTTCCATATATGAACATGGGGGGAAGGAAAGGGGGGCTGGCTGCCTTAGGGCGCCTCCCCCTTCCTTCCCTCCCTTCCTTGGAGCGTGGGCAAGGGTGGAGGGGAGCGCCAGCCCCCTTGTGGGCTGGTGTGCTTCCCCCCTTTGGCCCATAAGGCCCACCACTTACCGGTGGCCTCCAGGAACCCCTTCCGACACTCCAATGAATACCCGGTACATTCTGAAACCTTTCCGGTGACCAAATAGCATCGTCCTATATATCAATCTTTACCTCCGGACCATTCCGGAGCTCCTCGTCATGTCCGTGATCTCATCCGGGACTCCGAACAACATTCGGTCACCAACTCACATAACTAATATAGTACTATATCATCAACGAACGTTAAGCGTGCGGACCCTACGGGTTTGAGAATGATGTAGACATGACCGAGACACCTCTCCAGTCAATAACCAATAGCGGGACCTGGATGCCCATATTGGTTCCTACATATTCTACGAAGATCTTTATCGGTCGAACCTTCATGACAACATACGTAATTCCCTTTGTCTGTCGGTATGTTACTTGCCTGAGATTTGATCGTCGGTATCTCCATACCTAGTTCAATCTTGTTACCGGCAAGTCTCTTTACTTGTTCCGTAATACTTCATCTTGCAACTAACTCCTTAGTCACTTTGCTTGCAAGCTTCTTGTGATGTGTATTACCGAGAGGGCCCAGAGATACCTCTCCGATACATGGAGTGACAAATCCCAATCTCGATTCACGCCAACTCAACAGGCACCTTCGAAGATACCTGTAGAGCATCTTTATGATCACCCAGTTATGTTGTGACATTTGATAGCACACAAGGTATTCCTCCGGTATCCGGGAGTTGCACGATCTCATGGTCGAAGGAATATGTATTTGACATTAAGAAAGCAGTAGCAATAAACTGAACGATCATATGCTAAGCTAACGGATGGGTCTTGTCCATCACATCATTCTCCTAATGGTGTGATCCCGTTAACAAATGACAACTCATGTCTATGGTTAGGAAACCTTAACCATCTTTGATCAACGAGCTAGTCTAGTAGAGGCTCACTAGGGACACGGTATTTGTTTATGTATCCACACATGTATTTAAGTTTCCGGTCAATACAATTCTAGCATGAATAATAAACCTTTATCATGATTTAGGAAATATAATAATAACCATTTTATTATTGCCTCTAGGGCATATTTCCATCAATAAGTTGATACATGATACCATATAAGCTGCTCTCTTCTACTGCATCAAGAGGGTGGCTGCCACAAGATGTAGCCTTCGATAGGATGAGTTTCTCCCCCTTTATTCTGGCATTCTGCAATTTAGTCCATAGATACTACACCATTTCTTTGATATCGATGCATATGTAGTGTAGATCAGATGTAAGTCTTGCGAGTACTTTGGATGAGTACTCACGGTTGCTTTGCTAACCCTTTTCTTTCGAACCGTTGCTGCAACAGATGGTAGAAACACGGATGCAGGTTACCCCAGCGGAGCCTACTACATGGAGACCGACGACCAGGAGTAGTCCGGAGGTCCCAGGCAGGAGGCCTCACCTTTCGATCTAGTTTCGCTGTTTTGCTCAGCCTTCTTAAGGCAAACTTGTCTAACTATGTCTGTACTCAGATAATGTTTGCTTTGATGACTTATGTATTTGGGTCCTCGTGAACCCTGGCTTGTAATATAAAGATTTATGTTTATCCTTGGGGTCATAGAGTTGTGTTGTGATATCTTCCCGTGAGTCTCTGATCTTGATCGTGCATGTTTGCATGTATGATTAGTGCATGATTGAATGGGGGCGTCACAATCGCGCAGTAGTCAATTATTAGGGTAATCTCTCACAGTAAATATCAAGTTAAAAGGTGCTCTTCCTAGTGTTGCAACCGTCTATAACACATAGCGTTCTGGAGTGCGTCATGTCCACATGAGTACAAACGGGACGTGAGGTGCAAGACGGGGATGGTCAGACTATGAATGCAGATAGCACTCGGTTGTCTTGAAGTTCGAGCAGAATCATTCTGAGCTCGGAGCACGAAGCATAGAAAGATGAACAAGAGTCATACGAAGATATGATCGGCAAAAGTTTGCCCACCGGCCAAAATTCTCGTCATGAGTGATGTCCACATCAATGGCTGAGACCTAGATTTGGATCTTGAATCACTTAAAATCAATTATGAGAGATAATGATTTGAGTGGGAGCACAATTATGTATTAACTTAGTTTAATCACTAGTGCAAATTAATTATGAATAATTTCTATGTGTAGTTTGCATTATAGTTGTAGAATTATGGCTCACAGTTCCACCTTTGTTATAGAAATTGATTGACTGTTATTTATCTAGGTGAATCTTTATGATTGAGAGGATTGTCCTCTAAGAAGTGCCAAGAAGGATTTTTGTCCTACTGCATGCTTGCAATGCTCTCCTGCTAATGCCATGGATGATGAGACTCACGTCCTTCGATCCGAAAGCTAGAATTGCATTATGGTCTACTTGCTTTCGAGAAAACCAAACTTAAAAAATGGTTGGGATAGTGATACATCTTCGTCGTATCTACTTTTCCTAACGCTTTTCCTCTTGTTTTGGACTCTAATTTGCATGATTTGAATGAAACTAACCCGGACTGACGCTGTTTTCAGCAGAACTACCATGGTGTTGTTTTTGTGCAGAAATAAAAGTTCTCGGATTGGAACAAAACTTCGCGAGGATTTTTTATATAATAAAAGAGATTTTCTGGAGCCAAGAACCACAGGAGGGGGGCACCTGGGTAGGCACAACCCACCAGGGCGCGCCCCCCCTCTAGGCGCGCCCAGGTGGGTTGTCCCCACCTGGTGGCCCCGCAGACTCCAACCCTGATGCTATAAAGTCATATTTTCGGAGAAAAAAAATCAGGGAGAAAGAATTATCGCGTTTCACGAGACGGAGCCGCCGCCACCTCCTGTTCTTCATCGGGAGGCCAGATCTGGAGTCCGTTTGGGGCTCCGGAGAGGGGGATCTTCGATCTTTGTCATCGCCAACCCTTCTCCATCGCCAATTCCATGATGCTCCCCACCGGGAGTGAGTAATTCCTTCGTAGGCTCGTTGGTCGGTGAGGAGTTGGATGAGATTCATCATGTAATCGAGTTAGTTTTGTTAGGGCTTGATCCCTAGTATCCATTATGTTCTGAGATTGATGTTGCTATGACTTTGCCATGCTTAATGCTTGTCACTTTGGGCCCGGGTGCCATGATTTCAGATCTGAACCGTTTATGTTATCACCATCATATCTATGTTCTAGATCCAATCTTGCAAGTTATAGTCACCTACTACGTGTTATGATCCGGCAACCCCGGAGTGACAATAGTCGGGACACTTCCCGGTGATGACCGTAGTTTGAGGAGTTCATGTATTCACTATGTGTTAATGCTTTGTTCCGATTCTCTATTAAAAGGAGGCCTTAATATCCCTTAGTTTCCAATAGGACCCCGCTGCCACGGGAGGGTAGGACAAAAGTTGTCATGCAAGTTCTTTCCATAAGCACGTATGACTAATTACGGAATACATGCCTACATTATATTTATGAATTGGAGCTAGTGCTGTATCGCCCTAGGTTATGACTGTTATATGATGAATATCATCCAACTAATTCACCGATCCAATGCCTACGAATTTCTCTCATATTGTTCTTGCTAAGTTACTACTGCTGCTGTTACTATTGCACTTGCTACAAAATCATTGCTATCACTGTTACCACTACTATTCCTGTTGCTACTACTATCAAAACTATTATACAACTTTGCTACTGATCGCTTTGCTGCAGATAATTAATCTCCATGTGTGGTTGAATTGACAACTCAGCTGCTAATACTTGCAAATATTCTTTGGCTCCCCTTGTGTCGAATCAATAAATTTGGGTTGAATACTCTACCCTCGAAAACTGTTGCGATCCCCTATACTTGTGGGTTATCAAGACCTTTTTCTGGCGCCGTTGCCGGGGAGCATAGCTATATTTGTTGAGTCACTTGGGATTATTATCAAATTATCACTATGAAGAATATGAAGGATGCTAAGACTAAGATTTTTCCCTCTAAGACAAGGGGAGGTAAGGAACTGCCATCCAGCTCCGCTTTAGATTCACCTTCTGTTATAAGTAGACTTGCAACACCACATGCTATCAATTTTGATATGTCACAAGTTATTGATGATGCTACTTCTGCTATGAATGCTACTCATGATGATGCTAGTACCTTGCTTGATGATAATGTGCCACTAGGTGAATTTCTTGATGAACAACTTGCTAGAACTAAAGCTTTTGAGAATGCTGAAACTGATGAAATTGTTGAAACTGATGAAGAGCTTGAAACTGAAAATCTTGAAACACCTATTAGACCTAGTTCTCCTAGATATGAATTGCCTAAGATACCGAAAGGTTATGTTATGGATAAGGAGACAACTAGAGATTTTCTTGGTTGCAAAGATAGGGATGATCTGAAGAAGTTATTATGCAAACTGAAAGAGAAATCTTTGAATGCTAGAATGAAATGTGATCCTAAGTTTGCTACTTCACCTATCTTTGTTGATGATAAGGATTATGAATTCTCTGTCGACCCAGAGTTGATTACTTTGGTTGAATCTGATCCTTTCCATGGTTATGAAACTGAAACTGTTATGGCACATCTTACTAAGTTGAATGACATAGCCACCCTATTTGCTCATGATGAGAAAATTCGCCACTATTATATTCTCAAATTATTTCCATTCTCATTAAAGGGTGATGCTAAGGCTTGGTATAATACTCTTGCTCCTGGTTGTGTGCGTAGTCCCCAGGATATGATTTACTATTTCTCTTAAAAATATTTTCCTGCCCATAAGAAACAAGCTGCCTTACAGGAAATATTTAACTTTGCGCAAATTGAAGAAGAGAGTCTCCCACAAGCTTGGGGGAGGCTTCTCCAATTGCTTAATGCTTTGCCTGATCATCCTCTTAAGAAAAATGAAATACTTGATATCCTCTATAATGGACTAACCGATGCTTCTAGGGATTTCCTAGATAGTTGTGCTGGTTGTGTTTTCAGGGAGCGAACCGTTGGACAAGCTAAAGAATTATTGAATAACATATTGAAAAATTATGATGATTGGACTCTTCCCGAACCACCACTCAAACCTACTCCGAAGAAGAGGGGTATCTTATATCTCAGTCCTGAAGATATGCAAGAGGCAAAGAAATCTATGAAGGAAAAAGGTATTAAAGCTGAGGATGTCAAAAATTTACCACCTATTGAAGAAATACATGAGCTTGAAACACCACCACCACCTAAGGTGGTAGAGGTAAATTCTTTACTGAAGTTCGATGAAGGTGGTATTCCTTATAATAAACATCCTAGTCAATGCCTACTACTTCTTGAGCTTGCGTTGGTTTTTCCCTTGAAGAGTAAAGGGTGATGCAGCAAAGTAGAGATAAGTATTTCCCTCAGTTAGAGAACCAAGGTATCAATCCAGTAGGAGACAACGCACAAATCACCTAGCACCTGCACAAACAATCAAACAACTTGCACCCAACGCGATAAATGGGTTGTCAATCCCTTCACGGTTACTTGTGAAAGTGAGATCTGATAGAGATAGGTAAAACTAAACAAAAGATAAAGTAAATATTTTTGGGTTTTTTGGTTTATAGATCTGAAAATAAAAGATTGCAAAATAGTAGATCGGAAAGTAATATGATGGAAAATAGTAGATCGGAAACTTATATGATGGAAAATAGATCCAGGGGCCATAGGTTTCACTAGAGGCTTCTCTCAAGATAGCAAATAATACGGTGGGTGAACAAATTACTGTCGAGCAATTGATAGAAAAGCGCAAAGTTATGACGATATCCAAAGCAATGATTATGAAATATAGGCATCATGTCCGTGTCAAGTAGACCGAAACGATTCTGCATCTACTACTATTACTCCACACATTGACCGACTCCTGCCTGCATCTAGAGTATTAAGTTCATGAAGAACAGAGTAACGCATTAAGTAAGATGACATGATGTAGAGGAATAAACTCAAGCAATATGATGTAAACCCCATCTTTTTATCCTCGATGGCAACAATACAATACGTGCCTTGCTGCCCCTACTGTCACTGGGAAAGGACACCGCAAGATTGAACCCAAAGCTAAGCACTTCTCCCATTGCAAGAAAAACCAATCTAGTTGGCCAAACCAAACCGATAATTCGAAGAGAATTACAAAGATATCAAATCATGCATATAGTAATTCAGAGAAGATTCAAATAATATTCATAGATAAACTGATCATAAATCCACAATTCATCGGATCTCGACAAACACGCCGCAAAAGAATATTACATCGGATAGATCTCCAAGAACAACGAGGAGAACATGGTATTGAGAATCAAAGAGAGAGAAGAAGCCATCTAGCTACTAGCTATGGACCCGTAGGTCTGAGGTAAACTACTCACGCTTCATCGGAAGGGCAATAGAGTTGATGTAGAAGCCCTCCGTGATCGAATCCCCCTCTGGCAGGGTGCCGGAAAAGGTCCCTAGATGGGATCTCACGGGTACAGAAGGTTGCGGCGATGGAAAAGTCTTTTCGTGGATGCCTCTGAGGGTTTTGGAATATATGTGAATATATAGGATGAAGAAGTAGGTCGGTGGAGTCACGTGGGGCCCACAAGGCAGGGGCGCGCCCTACCCCCCTGGGCGCGCCCTACCCCCTTGTCGCTGCCTCGTGGCTCTTCTGACTTGAACTCCAAGTCTCTGGGGTGTCTTCTGGTCCAAGAAAAATCATCGCGAAAGTTTTATTCCATTTGGACTCCGTTTGGTATTCCTTTTCTGCGAAACTCAAAAGCAAGGAAAAACAGAAACTGGCACTGGGCTCTATGTTAATAGGTTAGTCCCAAAAATAATATAAAATAGCATAATAATGCATGTAAAACATCCAAAACAGATAATATAATAGCATGGAACAATCAAAAATTATAGATACGTTGGAGACGTATCAATGCCTTTATGAGTTTGATAATTACATTAGAAAACAAGATCACTTCAATGCAAATGTTATGAAACAATTGAAATACAATTCTGATATGATTGCTCGCTTAAGTGACTTGTTATTTAGAATCTCAAATGATGTTAGAGGTGTGGAAAAACATGCCTCTATGTTTCAAACTCAATTAGAACAAGTTGCTAAATCTCAAAGAGAGTTGCTTGACGAAATGAATAATAATATCAATGATCATGCTGTTAGAGTAATGACTAGAGGAGGTAGAATGACTCAGGAACCACTTTATCCCGAGGGACACCCAAAAAGAATTGAACAAGACTCTCAAAGAGTTGACACTGATGTACCTAGTCCTTCTAAAAAGAAAAAGAAGAAGAAAAATGATAGGACTTTGCATGCCTCTAGTGAACCTGAAGTTGAAAAACCTCCTGATAATGATAATGAAGTCTCTATCTCTGATGCTGAAACTCAATCTGGTAATGAACACTCACCTTCTGAAAATGAAAAAGACAATGACGAGGTTCATGAAGACACTCAAACAAATAATAAAGAACCAGATAATGATGTTGAGATAGAACCAGCAACTGATCTTGATAACCCACAAACCAAGAATAAAAGATATGATAAAAGAGACTTTGTTGCTAGAAAACACGGTAAGGAAAGAGAATCGTGGGTTCAAAAACCTATGCCCTTTCCACCTAAGTCAACTAAGAAGAAAGATGATGAAGAATTTGAACGCTTTGCTGAAATGCTGAGGCCGGTCTTTTTGCGTACTCGCTTGACTGATATCTTAAAAATGCCTCCTTATGCAAAGTACATGAAAGACATCATCACCAATAAGAGAAAAATACCAGAAGCTGAAATCTCCACAATGCTTGCTAATTATACTTTTAAGGATGGAGTACCTAAAAAACTTGGAGATCCGGGAATACCAACTATACCTTGCTCCATTAAAAGAAACTATGTGAAAACTGCTTTACGTGATTTAGGAGCTGGTGTTAGTGTTATGCCTTTCTCTTTATATAAAAGACTTGATTTGAATAAACTCACACCTACTGAAATATCTTTGCAAATGGCTAATAAATCAACTGCCATACCTATCGGTATTTGTGAGGATGTGCACGTTGTTGTTGCTAATGTTACTATCTTGACTGACTTTGTTATACTTGAGATGCCCGAGGACGACAACATGTCGATTATTCTTGGTAGACCCTTCTTGAATACTGCAGGGGCTGTTATTGATTGCAATAAAAGCAAGGTCACTTTTCATATCAATGGTAATGAGCATATGGTGCACTTTCCAAAGAAACAATTCCAAGTGAATGGTATTAATGTTATTGAAAAATCTCTGACAATCACTATTGGAAGTTTTCAACTACCCCTACCTACTGTTAAAAAGAAATATGAAATGCTTATTGTTGGGGACATTCATATCCCCATTGAGGTAACTTAGTGTTTTACGAAAGTTCTTCGGTTTCATGCTAATCGGAAGTGGTTGTTAATAAGACTTGATCAACCTTATTAATGAATCATTTTTGAGAGGTATGAAGTTGATGAATTTAGTGAGCACTACCTTCTGTCCCTACCTTTTGTTTTCTATTTTTATTAGTTAAATAAAATAAAATGCCATGCCTTGCCTGTTTTCTGAGTTTTCCGTGCAATAAAAAATGACCCAAAAATAAAAGTTTTCAGAATGCTCTAAAAATTTAATACGTTTTTTTTCTGAATATTTAAGAATTTTTTTTGCAAATAACATCAGAGGGAGGTGCTCCAGGTGGGCACAACCCACCTGGGCGCGCCAGCACCCCCAGGCGCGCCCTGGGGGGTTATGGTCCCCACGTGGGCCCCCTCACTTATCTCTTCATCCCACATCATCACCTACCTCCAGAAAAAAATCACCATTGCTCTCTCTCTCGTGTTCTTGCTCTCAAACCCACGGATTTCGATCTCTTTGCTCGAAGTTCCGTTTCCAAAACTGTTTTGGGAGATTGTTGCTTGGTATGTGACTCCTCCATTGGTCCAATTAGTTTTTGCTTTAGTGGTTTATATTTAGAATAATTAGCGACTCTTGGTGCTGCTGTAGATGAGCTTGCATGTTGAATTCTTAGAGTTCTAAGTAGTTTGAATGCTTGATATGGCCTCTATGCATCCCTATGAGTAGTTACTATCAATCTTGTGAAGTTTTGTTGAGAAAATTTTGTGAACTAAAAATTTCAGAATTTTGTTCATAGGAAAAAGATGAGTATCTTTAGGAAGTTTTCTTCCAAGAAGAACTCCAAGGGTGTTATTGGGGAGTCATATGACAGCGATCTCCGCACCCGAAGAATGGCGGAGGTACGGCCGTGCGAATGGCCGCATAACCCATTCATGGAAGGGGCCGGAATTCTTCAAGAGTTTGCACAATATGCTGCTAATGCCGGCCTCACCAACTTCATCGCAGCTGAATGTGAACAGTATCATCTCCTCACAAATTCCTTTGTGCAAAGTTTTCATTTCCTAGTTAAGAATAATCCCCCTGAGGTGCAGTTTAACTTATATGCCGAACCCCATCAGATACCGCTTACTGAATTTTTTAACATATGCTTGCTCCCTTCTGATGGTGGTTTAGTAGAGCCTAGGCCCACGGAGTTTGATGGTTTTTACCATACTCTGACAGTGGGGGATGAGAGAGGGGTGTCAGGTGTCACCGCCACTAGCTTACACTTTCCTGCTGTGCATTATTTTGCTCTATTCATTGCGAAGTGTTTGCTTGTTAGAGAGAAGGTAGGTGCACTCAGTGCGCCTGACTTTGTTGTTTTACGTTGTGCAATTTACGGTGACAACACTTATAGCTTGGGAGCTATTGTGGCACGTCGCCTCCACATTAACAGATCCAAGGGTAAGATACATGGTGGTATTTATGCTACTCGCTTGGCGAGTCACTTTAACATTCAGATACGCCGGCATGATTATCCTTTGCCCAAGGTTTATTTAGATCGTCAGGCTATGGCACACCACCAGTTTATTGATAGCGAGAACACCACTATGGATGTTCCATATAACTTGGTCTTCAGCGAGATTACCCGTGATGTTATTCCTTTGCCTGCACCTGCTTTGTTTGATCCTATTGTCAGGGGCGGATACAGGATTATGCCTGAGGACATTGTCGCCTACCGGAACAACCTGGCTGCAGCACAGGAGGAGCCTCAGCAATGGGACCTTCAGGTGCCCACTCCCCAGCACTTCAACATAGGACCCCATGGCTTCTTCGAGTGGTGATTACCAAGTTACAAGTTAGGCCAAAAGCCTAAGCTTGGGGGAGTACGTATTTCCACTGACATTACTTTCATGTTCACATATTTCATTCCAGTTGTCGGTGTCCACACTTTTTCATTGTATTATCCATGCTAGATTTATTTTCTCGCCTTTTTCTTGTGTGTTTAAAAAAAAACTTTGAGAAAATACAAAAATATTTCCTGCTTCTTTCTAGTATAACTAGCTGTAGTATTTAAAAAAGAAAACCCAAAAAGATTTCCTTGTTCTTCTTTTGCTTGTTGGGAGCTCTCCCGTGTAAATAGTTTTTCTCGTTTTTGTTTTCCTTTCTTAAATTTGCTTTCTTTCAGAAAAATCAAAAAATCCAAAAATATTTCAGTGTGTTTCTCTGAATTTCTTTTTATTGAGTCATACCGAGGAGAAGACCACGATGAAAATGTTGAGTGGCTCTCATATGCATTGTTGTTGATCTAACAAGGATCCCATATTACCTTGTTTTCTTCTTTTTGAATAAAATGTTTGCAGATTCCAGCTTAGTCCACGGCACTCTTGCACTATTATTATTTTCATATTGTTAGGTCGTGCAAGTGAAAGGCAATAATGACGATATTTGATGAACTGGCTGTGGCAGAGAGAAACAGGTATGAACTCAACTTGTTCTGTTTTTGTAAATATGTTTAACCTAGTATCCATGATTCAGCTCATTATGATCAAACATGTTTGCAATGACCCTTAGAGATTATAGTTTCTCATACCATGCTTAAGTAGCTAGGAGTGGATAATGATTTATCTTGGATGTCAACATTGTGTTAAAATAATTGTGATGTAGTATGATGATATGGTATCCTCCTTTGAATGTTCGAGTGGCTTGACTTGGCACATGTTCATGCATGTAGTTGAATCAAAACCAACATAGCCTCTATGATATTTATGTTCATGGTGTTCATATCCTACTCATGCTAGTATCCAATGTTACTTATGCATAATGCATGTTCATGACCATTTTCGCTCTCTAGCTGGCCGCTTCTCAACCTAATTGCTAGCCTTCGCCTGTACTAAGTGGGAATTCTGCTTGTGCATCAAAACCCTGAAACACAAGTTATTCCAGATGAGTCCACCATACCTACCTATATGCGGTATTACCCTGCCGTCCTAAGTAAATTTGCATGTGCCACGTCTAAAAACTTCAAATAAATATCCTTTTTTGTGTGCCTGGATTGTTCATAGAGCTACAGGAGGTAGTCAGTATCTTCCATGCTAAGCGGGTTATTCTCATGATGAGTGTTTATTCACTCGTCCTTGCACGAGTGGGGCGGTAATAGGGATTCCCAGTCCCGAATTCAAATTGCAAATAATTAAACAAAACTCCCCCAGGACTGTTGTTGGTATAGATGGCACCCGTTGTTTCGGACAAGCCGTGGAGTGTGATTGTTGGTGGAGGGGGAGTAAACCTTTACTTTTATCGCTTGGGAACCGCCACTAATGTGTTTAGCATGGAAGATACCGATAACTGATGGTCGCGAAGTAAATAAGAAGGGTGCATTTCTCAAAATTTCATTTACTCTGTTTTAAAACTTGAGCTCTAGCACCTCTGCAAATCACTGCTTCCCTCTGCGAAGGGATTATCTATTTACTTTTATGTTGTGTCATCACCTTCTCAAATAAGCGCCAGAACCTGAGAGCACTATTGTCATCCTCATGCATTGTGTGTAGCTAATGTTGGGTGCATCATGACTGGATCTTTTCTACCATGAATTACAATGTTTAGTCGCTGCTCAGACTTTGGAGGTGCTCTGCATTTATGTTTTGCGGTCTCAGAAAGGGCTAGCGAGATACCACTATTGTCATATTATATCATGGTTGCTTTGACAAAGTGTTGTTGTTTGAGATATCTTATCATTGCTCGCTAGTTGATTATGCCATTGTTATGAGTTAATATAATTTTTAAGAGTTATTGTCGACATGGTTAGTTATAATCTATGCTGAAAACCTGGGTGCTACTTAAGCTTATTTATGTAAACAAGAGCAAAAGAGTTCGTAAAAGTTTTTCTTTTTCACTTTCAGTTTATCAACTGAATTGCTTGAGGACAAGCAAAGGTTTAAGTTTGGGGGAGTTGATACATCTCCATCGTATCTACTTTTCCTAACGCTTTTCCTCTTGTTTTGGACTCTAATTTGCACGATTTGAATGAAACTAACCCGGACTGGCGCTGTTTTCAGCAGAACTACCTTGGTGTTGTTTTTGTGCAGAAATAAAAGTTCTCGGATTGGAACAAAACTTCGCGAGGATTTTTTATATAATAAAAGAGAATTTCTGGAGCCAAGAACCACAGGAGGGAGGCACCTGGGTGGGCACAACCCACCAGGGCGCACCCCCCTCCAGGCGCGCCCAGGTGGGTTGTCCCCACCTGGTGGCCCCGCAGAGTCCAACCCTGATGCTATAAAGTCATATTTTCAGAGAAAAAAATCAAAGAGAAAGAATTATCGCGTTCCACAAGACGGAGCCGCCGCCACCTCCTGTTCTTCATCGGGAGGCCAGATCTGGAGTCCGTTTGGGGCTCCGGAGAGGGGGATCTTCGATCTTCGTCATCCCCAACCCTTCTCCATCGCCAATTCCATGATGCTCCCCACCGGGAGTGAGTAATTCCTTCGTAGGCTCGCTGGTCGGTGAGGAGTTGGGTGAGGAGTTGAAACAAAGATGCTTGTATTTACAAGAAAGTAAGTGGGAGCATGATAATATTTCTAAACACTGGGTGTGCATGACACATTGTTGATTGGAAATTATACAATTTTCTTGACATGGATTAAGATTTTATTGAAAATAGTTTTCCAGTAAAGTACTTAGGCAATATAGTCCTTGTATTAGACATAATAATCTATGGAGATAGTACTGTCTAATCGGGCTTAGCCAAAATACATATTGACAAAAATACTATAAGAATTTAGTATGAAAAATGTCAAGAAGAGTTTTCTTGTCAAAGTCACATGGAAGGAGTTCTTAGCAAGAATTGGTATCTTGAAATACTGATGAGTGAAATACATGATTTCAATCACACTTGTGTTAATTCCATGGTATGTAAATAACCAGATGTGTCCAAGTACTCCAATTAAGTTGTGAGTAAAGTTACCAGAATGATCAAATTGTTGATCATAGGACACCAGTGAAAATATCGTTAAGTATTAATGACATGTTTCTCGCATATGGAGAGAATGAAGAGATTGTTGTAAGGAGTTACATCAATACATGCTTGATGTAAGTAGTACATCGACAAAGATCTTCAATTGGTGCTCTAAGCAAATTTCAATTTAAATAATTTATGGTGGCAAAATAAATTGGAATTGGTCCAAGAAAGTTACTATGGTGAATTCTATAACAGAAAGTTAAGTATATTGTTGCTTTAGAAGCAACAATAAAGGGTGATGAATCAAAAGTTCACTTATGAACTTGGCATGGTTTCTGGATGATGGAAAGATATTCTGAGGGCCCTCTCGGTGTGATGGCATCCTTCATCGTCTGGACAGACACAGGTGACTACGTCACGGAGATGCCGGAACACGTCAACGAGAAAGAAGAACAAAACTGGTAACAGGAGCAACGGTATAGTGAGCATGGTGATGACTCAGGAGGATACCGATGCACACCAGGTTTTGTAAAGTATCATGAAGCAAAGGGAACATCACATGATAACCAAAGTTTCACCCGAATATCATTCGTGTAATCATAGGGACCGATATGGATGTCCACGGTTCCGCTATCGGTCATTGAACGAAGGGGTTTCGTTCATGCCTATGATTTACCGAACCTACGGGGTCAAAAGCTCAAGGTAATCACGATATGTTTAGTTTTAGTGGTACGGGAGTAATGAGAATATATTTGTGAAATTATTTCATTAATATCCGGAATAGTTCCGAGAGGTTCTGGAAGCGTTTTGGGGTCACTCGAAGGGTTTCAGTGAATATCGGGTAATATCGGGTATTATTGATTAATTATATATAGGTGGAAAATGTTTTAAGAGATGTTAAGTCATATATATTTAATGTTCTGAAAATATTTAGAACATTTTATATTTAATTTAAATATCAATGGGCCTTAAAAGGCCAAGAGGTGGAAGGCAACTTGGGCCACAAGGGCCCAAGTAGGAAGGCGCCCCCTTTCCTTGTGGGGGGGGGGATTGGACTTGCCTACTCCTCCCCCTATGCCCAGCGCCCCAAGGGGGACTTTCCCCCCTTGGTGGCTGCCCTCTCCCTCCCCTCCAAACCTATATATACTAGACTTTTTTGCTCTATTGGATATACAAGTTTTGGAGCCTCCTCTAGTTGATCTAGTTCTAGTTCTATTTGGTCCTAGTTGACTAATTAGAGCTAGCCCTAGCCACCTCTAATCCTTATAATTAGAAGCCCCGTGTGGTTCTAATCTCCTCCCTCTAATTCTTCGACAACGATTAGCTCTGGATGGTGAAGTGATGCCGGATCGTGAAGACCGTATGCTTGCAACCAAGTAGAGAGGTCGTTCTTTCGGTCTTCCATTCAAGGGATCGTTCGAGGGCGGTCCACGGGATCGTCATCGACATTCAAGGGACTCCAAGTATGATCTACACCAACTCTTCTACTTCGCTGTACTCCGGAGTCGGTAACGATCATTGATCCAAACCCGATATGCATCTTCATATTATTCCTGGGTGTTCTTAGGGCGAGTTTTTTGTTTTCTACTACGTTTCCCAATAGATTCGTCCTCGTCTGATGACTCGGACATAGAGACGCTGCTCGAGAACAATCGGCATCAGATGGTGGTGGTGGTTCTCGTCGTGAGGGAGCTCGAGGATAGGAATAGAAAGAAAGGGCGAGGATTATCCGTCGGTCGTCTTTGCATCCCTCGCAACCGCCATCTCGAGAACATGATGCTCATGCAAGACTACTTTGCGGCGTCACCTACGTATCCGCCACACCTCTTCCGGAGAAGGTATTGAATGCGCCGATCCCTCTTCGTAAAAATAGTAGAAGCTTGCGAGGCCAATTCTCGTAAAGGTTTTTAGCGCATATCAAAAAATCTCAGCAGCTATGCGAGTGATTGCATATGACATTCCGGCTGACTATACCGACGAATATCTTCACATTGGCAAAGATACTACAATCGAGTCAGTGTGTAGGTTCGCCAAAGTGATCATCCGTGTCTTTGGTCCTGTCTATCTTCGGGCACCCAACGAGGAAGACACGAAAATGTTGATGGCAACAAATGAGAAGCGAGGTTGGCCAGGCATGCTAGGAAGCATTGATTGCATGCATTGGACTTGGAAAAACTATCCGAAGGCATGGCACGGGCAGTATTGTGGCAAGTCTTGTGATGCAACAATTGTGCTAGAGGTCATTGCATATGAGGATTTATGGATTTGGCATTGCTTGTTTGGTTTGTCGGGTACTCTCAATGACATCAATGTGTTGCATTGGTCTAATTTGTTTGCTAGACTTGCTAGTGGTGATTCTCCTCCTTGCAACTACACGGTGAATGGGCATCGGTACACAAAGGGCTACTATCTTGCTGATGGTATTTACCCTTCTTGGTCTACATTTGTCAAGACCATGAGAAAAGCCGAAAATAGGAAGCAAGCTGAGGCTGCCCGAAAAGATATTGAAAGATCCTTTGGGACTTTGCAAGCTAGGTTGGCCATTGTTCATGGTCCTGCTCATTTTGGGACAAGCAAACCCTGAACAACATTGTTGACACTGGATTTTGGCATGGTGAAAAACTTAATTAAGATGACCACAAATGGAAAAGGATCTTCTAGTTTGTATGCAAAAGTCAAAGGCAAACACTTTGCGGACTGGTCCTGAATAAAAAGATGACGCGAGGGACCAGACACTTACCTGGATGGTGTCTGATGAGTCGCGTAAGTTATTCGGCCTTTGTCGGCTGAATAAAGCTTGCCGGCCTCGGGAGTCTTGCCGAATCTGAAAGAAGAACTTGCCAGCAAGAAGCTTGCCGGCGAGAGGCTTGCCGGGTCTGAGTAAAAGGCTTGCCGGTTCTGAATGCTTGCCGGTCTTAAGTGCTTGCCGGTTCTGAATGCTTGCCGGTCTTAAGTGCTTGCTGGTTATGAATGATCTTGCCAGCAAGAAGCTTGCCGGCGAGAGGCTTGCCGGGTCCGAGTAAAAGGCTTGCCGGTTTTAAGTGCTTGCCGGTTCTGAATGCTTGCCAGTCTTAAGTGCTTGCTGGTTATGAATGCTTGCCGGTCTTGAGGCTTGCTGGATCTAAAAGAAGAACTTGCCATCAAGAAGCTTGCCGACGAGAGGTTTGCCGGGTCCGAGTAAAAGGCTTGCCGGTTATGAATGCTTGCCGATCTTGAGGCTTGCCGGGTCTGAAAGAAGAGTTTGCCGGCAAGAGGCTTGCCAGGTCTGAGTAAAAGGCTTGCCAGTTATGAATGCTCGCTAATCTTGAGTGCTTGCCGGTTCTGAATGCTTGCCGGTCTTCAGTGCTTGCTGATTTGGAAGGCTTGCCGGATTTAGTGAAGGTCCAACCAGAAGTTGGAGATGGGCCCTAAAAGTCATAAAGACGGCCTTAAAAGAAGAAGTGGCACGTGTGGTATTATGCAGATCGTCGAGACGGACAAGTTTGATGTTGAATTAACTCCATCCGAGTTAGTATGTGATTTCTACATCCCACGCAAAAGCAAGACAGAAGTATGGGATAGATCTTAGCCAAATCCGAGTTGGACTAGAACTAGGACTTTTTAGGACGTGAATTGATGTAATATTCTTGTAAGGAAAGCCTAGATGAATACTTTACTTGTACGGGAAGTCCAGCCGCCTCTTATATATGTTGGGGGTGACGGCCGATTGAACAACACACAATCGAACAAATCAATATACTACTTTTTCATCTACGTTTTATCTCTCCACCATTTTATCTCTCATTCTTTGCTGTTCCTCGAGTTTGAGAGCTACGAATCCCGAGGCTCTAGGGGTGAGCGAATCGACCTAGGGCAGCCCATAGCCTCCGCACTCCCTGACAGGGTCTCTCCCGGGTGTGCGGGGTTTTGGGTCTGCAAAAGCGCCCGCCGACTGTCTTGCATATCGCGCTATCGGTCGGGTCTCCTTCGACGTGAGCTGTGGTGCATCACCCCTAGCGTCGAGGTACATGTGACGTGTTCATGTGTCAACGCACTTTTTGGCGACTCCGCTGGGGACTAAAGATCAATCATCATCATCTTTCATCATGTCTGGCAACGACAAGATTACCAAGCCCTCGGAAATCAACGCCGATAACATAATCAAGCCCAATTTTGAGGAGTTATCGGAGGAACATCGCCAAGCTTATGAGGAGTACAAGAAGGCACGTGAAGAGAAGGAGATGCAGGAGTTCCTTGCTAAGTTCAAGAAGGATCGTCAAGGCAATATCACTCCGGTTGGAGAAATCAAGTTTCCCCCTCTTCATGATGAACATGTTAAACCCCCTGTGAGTAATACCTTCTCTCCCGAGGTATGGGCTGAAATTGATAGTCGCATTACTGATAGCAATAATCTTTTATACCAAATTTTCTTGGAAAATAGTAATGCTCAAAAAAGTATGCCTCAATTATCTATTGGTAATGTTGGTGTGCCTGTTGCCACAGAAATCCCTAATCCAACTTTACCTATTTCATCGACGCCTCCCATGCCGATGAATTTTTATCCTAGCCCAACAAATCAAATTGTTGCTGCACCCATTAATCCTATCATGAGTATGCCAGGTTCGGTGGTGACGCCGAACCAAACCCTACCTACAAGTGCAAATGCTGTTAGATCATCGCCGAATTACAATTCGGCATATATGCCACAATTCACACCTGCAACTACTAATCCTACTCCTCCTATGCCACTGACCCAAGCTTCATTGTCCACTGTGGATGATGGTCTAGCTAATCTTAGAGAGGAGATGGCTAAGATGCTCCGAGAGAATTTTGGAGTTGAGTTACCAAGGAACCGTATTTACCAAAAGCCATATACAGAATACTTTGATGCAATTCAATGCCCTTTGGGATATAAAATTCCAGATTTTGTTAAGTTCAATGGAGAGGGCACAAAAACCACATGGGAGCATGTTAGTGAATACTTGGCACAATTGGGTGAAGCGGGCTCACTAAATGAATTGAAAGTGCGTTTATTTCCTTTATCTTTAACCGGTACCGCATTTTCATGGTTTGCCGCTTTACCACATGGTTCTATTCGTTTATGGTCACAACTAGAACAAAAATTTCATGATCATTTTTATAGTGGCGATAATGAGCTTAAGTTATTACATCTTACATCGGTTAGACAAAAGCATGATGAACCGGTCTCCGATTACGTCAAAAGATTTAGAGATATAAAAAACCGGTGCTATAGTTTGGTGATAACTGAGAGAGATTTGGCTGATCTTGTGCTTAGTGGTTTGAGAACTCACATTAGAGAAAGGCTAGAAGGCTATGAATTTTTAAATTTCAACCAAGTCTTACAAAGGGCTTTGGCTCAAGAAAGCCGAAGCAAAGATCTTAAAGAGGTGAATAGATATAAAACTGATCGTCCTAAGATGAATATGGTTGAGTATGACAGTGAGCACTCGGACGATGAGGGTGATATTTATGCTACTGAATTTGTTTGGCCATCTAAGGCCAAACCATTTACTTGCAATGATTTAAAGCTGATTCATAAGAATCGTGATGAAGAGATAAAATTTACTTTCAACATTGCTAAGTGTGATAGAATATTTGATGCTTTATTGCAAGCGAAGATTATTAGAATATCTCATACTTTACCACCGTTTGAAGAGCTGAAATGGCGTGCTTATTGCAAATATCATAATTCTTTTTCTCATGCTACTAATGATTGTAATGTTTTTCGACGACAGATACAATCGGCCATTAATGACGGATGATTGAATTTTTCTGAGATGCAAGTTGATAAGCAGCCTTTCCCAATGAACACCATGGATTTGGAGGGGAAGAAGATGTTAATTCGGCCCAGTATAGCCGAATCAGCTAATAAGAACAATATTGTCATTGGTGAGCCCAAGGAAAATAAGGAGAGCGACAAGGTCTTGGGGAGACAAGTTGTGCTTGACAAGCAACCCGATGGCAAGGAGATAATCAAGATCACCATCAAGAATCCTACACTCGGGGGGCAACCACAAGTGCAAGAGAACACTCATGTCAAATTTGTTAAGCCCAAGAGTCCAGAGGTTGGTAAGTGGAAGACGAATGAGGCTAAAGTGCATCGCAAGAGAATCAAGCCAACTTTTGATATGTTGTTGTCCAAATATGTCAATCAAGCGGCCGGTTCTAGCTATAACTGGTCATCAAATTTGAAGCACACAAGGTCACCTCCTCGAGAAGAATTTCAGCATCATGCAAGGCCATATGGGTCGTGGGCACCGGGACCATGGATGGCGCCACCTCCCTATGCGCCATACTACATGGGAGACTTCAATGGAGGATGGGGGCAGCCCCCAATGGCCCCTTATGCTTTTCATCCGGGTTGGGCAGAACAAAGGAGGCCCATTCATGAGAGGCTTTCTTATCCCACACGAGGCCGTTTGAACAATGGTGTCAATCGGCCAATGCAAGATAATCAAAAAAGGGTTGGCAAGCAAGTGTGGCGTGTTAAATCACCAAGTGCTGAAATTTCAGAGCCTAGCAAGCAAAAGGAGAAGAATACTAGTGCTGAAACTATTATGATAGGCACTAGAGAATTAACAATCAAAGAGCCGATTATTGTTGAAAATCTGGCTGATTCTAATAAAGATGTGGCTGCTGTCCAGCAGGGTCCCATGGCTAATGATCATGAAGTTAGCACAAGCAAGGCCAAGTCGAGGGATCCAAAATATACTCAGCCTAAGTGGTGTCCTTCCGGTCTGACCAAGGCACAAAAAAGGAGATTGCAGCGCATGAGGATCCACGAGAAGGAGGAACAAGAAGCAGAGAAGCAAAGGGATAAATTGTTCAATGAAACCCGTCCCATGGTGCCACCAAAACAAGTGTGGAAGCCTAAGCAAAAGGAAAACATAGCAGCTTCTGCATTGATCATAGTAACACCTACACCACCAACGGAGGACGATGCGGCTGCTATTACATCGTCCACATTGCCTATTACTTCCTCTTCCCTTGGAGCTATTTTGGAGTCAGTGGACATGCTTGAGGAAGGAGATGAAATGCTTGATTATGAGTCTACACCGGTTCATGAAGGTATGGATATTAATATGGTGTATTACTTACCCGCTGAATTTCGTGCTATAGATGAAGAAGGGGAAGTAGCTCAGCTAGATTTTGGCCCTAAAAATGCTATATTCGAGAAGCCAAAAGAACCGGTGACGCACTTGAAGCCATTGTTCCTTAAAGGTCATATTAATGGATCGCCGATTACTAGAATGTTTGTCGATGGTGGTGCTGTGGTGAATCTTATGCCATATTCGGTCTTCAAAAAATTGGGGCTGCGTGATGAAGAGTTAATAAAAACCAACATGGTGCTCAATGGATTTGAAGGCAAAGAGAAAACTAAAGCCAAAGGTGTAATGTATGTGGAGCTTACGATGGGAAGCAAAACTTTGGCTACCGCATTCTTTGTCGCTGAGGTGCAAGGTAACTACAATGTGATATTAGGCCGCGATTGGGTTCATGCAAACCAATGTGTGCCATCTACTATGCACCAATTTTTGATTCAATGGGTTGATGATGAAGTGGAGGTCATTCATGCGGATAATTTGGCTTGTGTTGCTTTGGCCGATGCATCGGTGGATTGGCAACATCCTAATGCTACTTGCTTGATGGGGCGTGACTTATCAGAATTTGATTTTCTTAGCGCCACAAAAAGTGGTTTCGTGCCCGTTTCTTTAAAGCCGGTTGGCGATAATCGGCTCCAAGGTATGATGCATTTAAATGGATCCTAACTCAGAGTGGTTACAAAAGCGTCTTGTAGAATATCGGTCCAATGAGAACGATATGTATGAGTCCATAGAAGAGTTAGATGATATGGATAAATTAGGACAAGGTTTTATGTCGGCTGATCCATTAGAGGAGATAGACATAGGGGATGGTTCAATTCCTAGGCCGACATTTGTAAACGAAAATTTAAGAGCCGATCATAAAGCTAAGTTGATCGAGCTATTGAAAGAATATGTTTGTTGCTTTGCATGGGAATATCGTGAGATGCCAGGTTTAAGCCAAGAGCTAGTGGAGCATCGGTTACCTATAAAGGCTGGTTTTAGACCATACAAGCAATCGGCCATAAAGTTTAATCCAAAAACATATGACCGGATCAAGGAAGAGATCGGTCGTTTGCTTAAAGCTAATTTTATTAGACCTTGCAGGTATGCCGAGTGGATTTCTAACATTGTACCAGTAGAGAAGAAAGGCTCCGGCAAGTTGAGGGTGTGCATTGATTTTAGAGATTTGAATAGAGCTACACCTAAAGATGAGTATCCCATGCCAATAGCCGATATGCTTATTAATGATGCTTCTGGACATAAGGTCATTAGCTTTCTTGATGGTAATGCGGGGTATAATCAGATTTTTATGGCCGAAGAGGACATGTCCAAAACGGCTTTTCGATGTCCCGGTTTCCTTGGTTTATTTGAGTGGATAGTGATGACCTTTGGATTAAAAAATGTCGGTGCCACGTATCAAAGGGCTATGAATTTAATTTTTCATGATTTACTTGGTGTTATACTTGAGGTTTATATTGATGATATTGTTGTCAAATCGGATGCTTTTGAATCTCATCTAGCCGATTTGCGCTTAGCTTTTGAGAGAATGAAAAAATATGGACTAAAGATGAATCCTTTGAAGTGTGCTTTTGGTGTATCGGCTGGAAAGTTTTTGGGTTTCATTATTCATCAAGATGGCATAGAAATTGATCCCAA
Source organism: Thinopyrum elongatum (assembly GCA_011799875.1). Classification (NCBI taxonomy): domain Eukaryota; kingdom Viridiplantae; phylum Streptophyta; class Magnoliopsida; order Poales; family Poaceae; genus Thinopyrum; species Thinopyrum elongatum. The sequence continues at coordinate 411,147,160 of CM022301.1, forward strand.
AAAGATAGAAGCTGAACAAAAGGTGAAGGCTCCAACATGCAAGAGAGATATGCAAAAGTTCCTTGCAATGTCAATTATTTGAGAAGGTTCATAGCTAATCTGTCACGAAAAGTTGATGCATTTACTCCTATCCTTCGGTTAAAAAATGATGTTGATTTCACTTGGGGGGCAAAACAGCAAGAAGCATTTGATATGATCAAGAACTATTTGTGCACTCCTCCGGTGATGAAAGCGCCCAAGCATAGGGAACCCTTTAAGCTTTACATTGCAGCAGAAGAAGGTGTTATTGGTGCTGTTTTGACTCAAGAAACTGAAGGAAAAGAGCATGCTATTACATATTTGAGCAGGCGTTTATTGGATGCCGAGACAAGGTATACATTTATTGAAAAACTATGCCTATGGTTATATTATGCTTGCACAAAATTGAGACATTATTTAGTGCCGAGTGCTTGCATAGTAGCTTGTCAAACCGATGTCATTAAATACATGTTGCATAGGCCAATTCTTAGTGGTAGAATTGGCAAGTGGGCTTATGCTTTGATTGAATATGATTTGGCTTATGAATCTCTAAAATCCATGAAAGGCCAAATTGTTGCTAATTTTATTGTTGAGCATCGGATTAATGACAAGCATGATGTTGATATAAACCTTGTTTCATTAGTACCTTGGAGATTATATTTTGATGGTTCAGTTTGTAGCAATGGCCAAGGTGTTGGTATTGTTTATATATCTCCTCTTGGTGCTATTTTTATAGCCTCATGCCGCTTAGAATATTTTTGCACAAACAATCAAGCCGAATATGAAGCATTATTATTCGGCCTAGAGATGTTACTTGCTATAGGTGTTAAACATATTGAGGCTTATGGTGATTCGTTACTAGGGGTGCAACAAATATCCAAGGTCTTTCAGTGTTTGGACGAATCACTTAATGTTTATCTTGATAAATGTCTAGATATAATTTCTACATTGGATTGTTTTAGCATTGCTCATATATCTAGGCATGACAATTGGAGAGCAAATGAGTTGGCATAGCAAGCATCCGGCTATCATGTTGATCATGGCATGTTTCATATTTCTCAAAGACCGATGTCTTGTCTTGCCAATATAGGAGAGGCCGAACCAGAACCCACTGATTCGGCCATTAACAAAAAATCTAGTGCAGGTGACAATACCGACTGGAGGAAGCCCATTGTTGCTTACTTGCGCAATCCGAGTGAAAGGGTGGACAGGGCTGTTCGGCGTATGGCTTTCAAATATACAATGAGGGATGATGACCTTTATCGCCGAACAATTGATGATGTTCTTTTGAAGTGTTTAGACGAGGACGAAGCAAGAGTTGCTATGGGAGAGGTACATGAAGGCATTTGTGGCACTCACCAGTCGGCTCCCAAGATGAGATGGTTATTGCGGCGTGCTGGGTTTTATTGGCCGACTATGATTAATGATTGCTTCAGATATTATAAAGGGTGTGAAGCTTGTCAAAAATTTGGTGATATTCAATTAGCTCCTGCTGCTATGTTACATCCTATTGTCAAGCCGTGGCCTTTCAGAGGATGGGGTTTAGACTTTATTGGAGAAATTCACCCGTCTTCCTCAAAGGGGCATCGGTTCGTGTTGGTGGCAACCGATTATTTCACTAAATGGTCTGAGGCAGTACCTCTCAAGAACATGACACATACAGAGGTAATTCGATTCATAACTGAGCACATTATTCATAGATTCGGCATTCCTCAAACGTTAACTATAGATCAAGGTTCATCTTTCATGTCACATCAAGTCAGAGAATTTGCCGAATCTTATAACATAAAGTTGCTCAATTCCTCTCCGTATTATGCCCAAGCTAATGGACAAGCTGAGTCCAGCAATAACATTTTAATCAAGCTTATCAAGAAGAAGATTGAGGATAATCCGAGGAGATGGCATGAATTGTTGTTTGAAGCTTTGTGGGCACATAGGATCTCAAGGCATGGTGCTACGAAGGTGACTCCATATGAGCTAGTATATGGTCAAGAGGCTGTTTTACCGGTGGAAGTAAATTTGAATGCTTTGAGAATAGCCAAATGTGACGACCCCGGCTTAATCGTGCACTAATCATACACGCAAATGCGCATGATCAAGCCTAAGGACTCACTTGAAGATATCACAACACAACTCTGAAACATAAATAAAGTCATACAAGCTTTATATTACAAGCCAGGGCCTCGAGGGCTCGAATACATAGCTCGATGGCATACAAGCGTCAGCGGAAGCATCAGATATCTGAGTACAGATATATTACAGAGAGAGAAATAGGCCTTCACAGAGGCGGGGTAAAATAAAATACTACGATCGAAAGGCGTAGGCCTCCTGCCCTGGACCCTCCGATCCTACTCCTGGTCGTCAAACGGCTCCTCGTAGTAGTAGTACTCGCCAGGCGGGTAGTAGTACTGGTCGTCGGCTGGGACGTCTGGCTCAGGGGCTCCGACGTCTGGTGGCATCAAATGGAATATGGGGGAAAAAGAAAGTAAAGCAAACGTGAGTACTCATCCAAAGTACTCAGCAAGCAAGGATCTACACTACATATGCAACATTGTCAAAGGAATGGCTGTATATGTGGACTGGGCTGCAGAAATGCCAGAATAGAAGGGGAAAGCCTAGTCCTATCGAAGACTAGCATCTTCAACAATCTCCAGCAGTCTTGCAGCAATAGAAGAGAGCAGATGAACATAATGTAAAGTAGTAGTAGTATCATCAACCTCGTCCTGAGATTCTTTCTTGACTCCCTGCGAGAAAGCAATCCCAGAGCCGTACTATCCAGTTCTCATCACATGTTCTAGTTGTACCGATCGGGATACAACTCCGAGTGTCCGTTACCGTAGGACAGGCTATCGATAGAAGTTTCTTCCCTGCAGGGGTGCACCAACTTACCCACCACGCTCGCTTAACTCCGGCCGGACACACTTTTCTGGGTCATGCCCGGCCTCGGCTAAGCAACACGCCGCAACCCGACCAAATACCTAACAGAGAGGTCAGCACGCCGGACTAAACCTATGCGCCCAGGGGTCTTGGGCCTTCGCCCCGGGAACTCCTGCACGTTGCGTACGCGGCTGAAAGCAGACCTAGCAACCCCTTATACAAGCGCGATTGCGTTCCCAGTCCAATTTAGCGCGCGCCGCTCAGTCGCTGACGTCTATTAAGCTCCGGCTGAAGTATACGACGCAGAACGCCCATACTATGCCCACGTGATGGCTAGTGCTATCAGGCCAGAGGCCCCTCGGATCAAATATCCAAACCGTGGTGGATTAGGAGCGCGCAGAAACGAGCAGAGACTCACGATCGATGTGACCCCGTCGCCCCGTCTCGAGGACTTGCGGCAAGGGCTAAGAATGCCCGGCCACGCCTCATAGTTATCTCGCGGGCACCATCCAGGTCAACCCGACTCCACATCACTTCGCAATAAGCTCGCGCGGGTACCCCTCAGGGCCGACCCATCTTTAGTATCATGGTTTAGTGCAAGTCAACTCAACAACAGTATCTGTGTGTCTGACACCAGGGGAGCCCTGAGGAATCACCCTCGATGGAATTCCCGCTCGATGTTGTCATCAAGGTGAACGAAGGAGGAATCACCCTCGAGGTCCACACTTGAGAGGTTGCACGACGATGTCGTTATCGGGGGTGGTGTAGGAGGAATCACCCTCGCTTACCACGACCGAGTAACTAACCTACAAGGTTAACATCAGAAGTGCTGACGAGGTATCACCCTCGGCATTCGACGGTAACCTAGTAGTGTCGGCAACTAAGGGGGATAGTGATGTGCGGTGCCAGGGTCTAGTCTTCAATCCCGATGAGCGGGTCTTCTGATATCCAGCAGGGCAGTCGGGATCAGGTGGGGGTCTCTGTCGTGTCTCTACCCAGCCTATTCTAAACAGTTTAGGATATCCAGCAAGGTAGCAAGGCAGGTTACAATAATCAGGCTATGCAGCAGATATAGGAAAACAGTAGCAATAGCAGTTCTAATGCAAGCATAAGAGAGAAGAGATTAGGCGATATAGGCATGCTCAAAATGGGGGTGCTTGCCTGTTTGCTCTGGGGCAAGGGCAAGGTCGCCTGTGGTGTCGTCGGGGATGTAGTCATACTCCTGAGCCGCGTCTGCCTCGGGAGCTACGTCAACGTCGGGGTCTACCGAGAGAGAAGAGGGGGAAGAAACAGGTACACATAATGCAAACAACTGCAATACGGTGCGTGCTATGCTATGATGCAGTGCAGGGTTGCCTAAATATGCATCTAAGTCATTTTAGTTATTTTTAGAATTAATCTGGGATTTATTTACCGAAGTGTGTGCACTATTCATCTGCCGGATACGGGTCCGGAGTTACGAGTTCTTCTACGTAGGGGGTTCTGACAAAGAAACGGACGGCACGATCAGACTCGTCTCGTCGTTCTGAGCAAATTTCATGTTTTAACTTTTTCGATCCGAGCTACGGTTTAAAAGTTATTAATTTTTAAAGATTTATTGATTTTCTGGAATTTATTTATTTTATCTGAAAAATGAATTATGACGTCAGCATGATGTGGGCATGGCGTCAGCGTCGGCTGACCAGTTGACCAGTCAACTGTGGCCCACCAGTCAGTGACTGGGGCTGCCCAGTCAGCCATTGACCTGGTCAACTGGGCCCGCGGGGCCCAGCAGTCAGCGGCTCAGGAGGTGCCACGTCGGCGCCAGGTCATCTCCGGCGACCGGAGCAGCGCCGGCGAGCCGAAACAGTAGCGGAGCTCGCCGGACTTGGTCGGAATCTCGCCACAGTGGTCCAAATCGCGCGGGGTTACTCGTGCTCGACAGCCAGGGCTCGCGCGCATCCGAAGGAACTAACGGCGGCGGCTGGGACGACCTACAGTGGCGGCGGCGTGGATCGGAGCGGCGGCCGGAATCGGTGCTACGCGGATCCGAGCAACGGGGCTCGTCCGCGTCCAACTGGAGTGCCCACGCGCTGCCTAGGTAGCCCAGCAGCATGCCCGCGCATTTGGTTTGTCCAACGGCCGGGTGCAACGGCGACAGCGAGCTCCGCGGCGGAGCTAGGCTCGACAAAGGCGACGGCGTTGCGGACAGCTAACTATGGCACGGAAGAGAGCGAACCGAAGGAAGGAGGGGAAGCGGAAACTTACGGCGCCTCACGGTGGCCTTTGCGGGGGTTTAGTAGCGCTGAGGTGGCCGAATCGACGGCAACGACATCCGGCGACTGTGGCGGGGAAGAAGCTCGAGGCGGGCACTGGTGGCCCTCAGCACGGTCCAGCGGCACCAGTCGACGAGGACGACGACGCTGGAGCTTCTGGGCACGTCGGCGGGGCCGGAGGGGCTCGGTGGCCGCATGGAATGCGGCGGGCGGCGACGGTGGCGCGCTGTGGAGGGGATCTGGTGGAGTGGAAGAGCGACGGCAAGCGAGAGAGAGAGGGGGGGAATGGAGGAGGACCAGGGGGAAGGCTCGGGGACGAGCTTATCCCCTCGCCCTGCCTGCCCTCGTCGTGGTGGCGAGCGGCAAGTGGTGCGCCAAGTGCGGCCATGGAGACGGCGACACGGCGACGAGGAATAGTGGAGGGAGTGGGCTGGCCGGGCCAGCGCCAGGTAAGTGGCTTCGGCCTTTTTCTTTTTCTGTTATTTTCTTTTATTTATTAAACAGAGGGGGAAAACAATTAATAGGGCACCCATTTCACTTAGGAAAAATATGGGAAGGGTACCATTAAATCCATAGTGATTTTAGACAGTGCCACAACATGTTTTGAGAATTTTGGAATCTGTCTATATTTTTCCATAAATGAGATAGCATTTTAAAAATGCAGAAATGCTCTGAATTAATTGCCACTGCTCATTTTACCAGCAAGGTGATATTGTATTCCTTAACAAATATTGTTTTGGATTATTTGCTAAGTGGTGAACATTTTTGCAGCAATATCTGACCAACTTTAATTTGCACTGAAGTTGAATTTGGATTTAATGGCAGAGTTTGATATGAGTTGTTTAACCTCTGTGATCATGCAATGCAACTGATGATGACTTGGCATGATCAAGAGGAATTACTGTAGTGTGATGCTGGGGATGTTACAAATCTCCTCCACTACAAGAAATCTCGTCCCGAGATTTAAGTGGGGAAATAAGGAGTAACTTCGAGAGAACTGATCCTTATAGGATCGATTAGCTGATGGACAGTTCAGGGAATACGGCAAAAGTTTCTTCCGAGTTGAAACTTAGGAAATATCGAGAGCAAGGTATGAAGGTTCAATAAGAAGTATCAATCGATTGGACATACAATCGATACCTGAACAAGGTGTGAACAGGGGTTCAGGGTATCGGAAGTAGATCATCTCTCGAGGGGTGACTCAGGATAACACACATAGTCAAGGGCAAAGGATGCCTTAGAATCAAGGATGCTACAGGAGAGTCAGGTTCCGATCCTGTGGGACTGTGGAGGGGTGCCGATCAAAGTAGGGAGAATGGTGACATCTTACCGGTCACGACAACAAGGTATGTCAGAGAATAGTCTGTCAGTTATGTCGTTGGCAGCATCGGTACCAAGGGCGAGGGACGAAGAGAACCATTTTCCTGCTCGTTGAACGAGGCGGGCCAAAAGGCAAAGTTCTCGTCCATCGGGGGTTACCGGAATGTCATCAACAATAGTAACAGGATCACACGGTCAGAGCTGTTGACCGAGGTGTTTTATAAGCAGGGATTCGTTTCTGCTTGCATTATATAGAACACAGGAAAGGTTAAACAAAACAATGGAAAGGAAAATGAAATTATCGGATTCAACAGACCAATGAAAAGGATATATGTGCCTATACACAAGAATTAGGGGTATATCCATTCCAGGGAAAAGTAGAACACGATATACCTGAACAGTTCAGCCGGTACAAAACCATTTAGATAAAGGGCGAGGGAGAAATCAAGATGTTACCCGCACAATGGTGTCCGGATAATAGATCCAGAAGCTTTTGGCAATGTGCCTCCAATGTTCTTGTTGATATTCGGAAGTCCACAGTCATGCTTCATTGCGGCAATGATATCGTGTCAAGTAATAGATTGGGTTCGAAGATATCCAGAGGTACCGAAAAACATTTACAAGGGTATCTCGGGACGTAAGGAATAACCATACACGACCAGGTTTGTGTTGGTCGGAAGTCACGATGTCATCGGTGATATCACAAATCATCGAGGGGCAGGGATGGTATTTCTCAACATGAATTCGATCGATATCCTGAATGAGCTCGGAATGTTGATGATGATCACGACACATTTGTCGAGAGGTTTCAAGAAGATGTAATCGGTCAGCGATGACATCAAGAGAAAGGAATGCCGAGGCGAAAGATTATTGGATCCACGGATACGACACAAGCTCGAAATCAAGCTTGTTGTTTGAGGTGATATGACAAGATGAGGAAGGTCGACGTGAGCTTAACTCATCATCGAAAATTGTGCTTCGGGAAGAAGGGCCAGGTAGCACAGTTAAAAGTTAGCACGATAGGGATATAGCTGATCCGGCTAGGAATGTTGTAATGGGGTGTTAGACTTCCCAGTAACAAGTACTAGGGGTAACACCGGAAGGTAAGTCGGAGCAGAGGTTGGACGGGGAAAATGATCTGCAGAGGACAAGTATTTTAACTTATCCGGGAAATGAACCCAAAGAGGAAATATAGTCGGAACCATGTTTTCAAAGGATCAATTCTTAGATACAAGATGAACTTGTACCAGGGGAATAATTATTCTTACGAGCAGCTTCCATGATAAGTTTTACATCGGGTCCATGGGCATGAACACAAAGGTTCAAGGTCGACCCCCACTTCTTCGATGCATAACCTTTCATTCACTTCTCGTTTTTGAAGAAATTGTAGTGCTGAAGAATTATCTGGTGAAGCACCAGAAGAGTATGACTCACAAAAGTTTCTACGTTCTCGCAGATGGCAGAAGCATAGATACAACTCATCGGGACATTTTACGAATTTATACAACCATCAATCAAAGTAAGGGTTGCGAGTTCGAAAGCAGAGTATCGAAGTCAAAGCAGGTGATACAATTTACCGGAGGTATCAAGTACCAAGAAAAGAGCTCACAGAATGTTTGAGTATGAAAGATACTGTCGGATATTAATCTAACAAAAGATCAGGTAGACGACATAGGATCTGGCGTGAGTAGCGGCACTCAACCATAAGAGGAAGGATGTGACGGCATAGGATTATAGAAACATCGGAATAATCCGACGTTTAAGTACAAGGGATTCATGGTTCAGAAACGAAGGATCAGAAGCAAAAGCTCTGATCAAAAGATGAGTAGGTTGAATAGAACTAGATGGACAACTTTGGTATTCCGCCTTGCAGAGATCTCCAACCATGTTTACGGGACATGTTCTGGTCAGTAGTCAGTCCCAAGTTAATATGGAGAAGGAATGCACTGTCTCTCCGTGCCATGCAAGCTGGGCGGATATACAGTCGGCAAGAAGTAGAGGATGCTTCGGTGCCAAAGGCAATGTCAACGGGGAAGGAACCGTTAAGGTTCTTAGGATAGAAAAGAATCGATCAGATAATTGTCCTCAAAAGAAATCAAGTGATCCGTGAGAGCTAACGGGGTAAGGTTTTAACACCTGGTTCCCCTTGAGAGTCCTCCTGAGGAAAATCGGGAGGCAAGCACATCGAATTAAGGAAGCACTTGAACAACTCAAGTATAAAAATTCAGAGGGTTCACGATTTCCAAAGTCAGGAGTGACAATTAGTTCACCTGGGCAGAGGGACGAGTGATTTGTACATGCTTAGTTGGACAATCAATCAATGCTTGATTGGCCGAGATCCAACTCATGTCCGAAATGATGACTGGGCCGGAAGGATGATTTAGTAGGGAAGAGCTGATGATTGCGAGTATTCGCACACATGTTGAATCAATAGGATCGAAATGATAATGACAAGGGATATCAACAACAATTACTTGACATATGGAGCTAACCTTAATATAAGCTAGGAAGAATTTCAGTAGTAGTAGGATGCATGGGATTCTCGGAAGATAAGATGATATTTCAAAGTGTTTTAGGAATCACAGGAACAACTGGGGATGATCGGATCCCCGGTACTATGAGTAATTAACCGCAGTGCGAAAGAAGCTGCACAACAGTAGGTTCAAAGGATTCCCGGTTTAACGAGGAGTATTACGGGGTACCTCGTACATACGTGAGTGACTGGTCATGATGATATAACGGCAAGGATGTGTAATTAACCACGGAGATTATCGGTGTTAGTAAACTGCAAAAGCAGCGGTTAAAGAGTCTCGGAAAACTTTGGGAAGTAACTTCGAAGTCTTCTGATGATGACACACCATCTTCTGGAATGAGGGGGCTCTCCGGGAGGAAGTGGTTACGAGATCCTAAGTGTCGGTGTTAGTAAAATCATTTAACCCGAATAGAAGAGAGATCAGAGTCCCAGAGTATAGACGAGGAATAAAAGATCCTAATACCACCCAGTTGGCGACGTGGGCCCCTAAGCCACAGGTCCCAGGATCGAAACTTGGCTCTGATACCAACCTGTGATGACCCCGGCTTAATCGTGCACTAATCATACACGCAAATGCGCACGATCAAGCCTAAGGACTCACTTGAAGATATCACAACACAACTCTAAAACATAAATAAAGTCATACAAGCTTTATATTACAAGCCAGGGCCTCGAGGGCTCGAATACATAGCTCGATGGCATACAAGCGCCAGCGGAAGCATCAGATATCTGAGTACAGATATATTACACAGAGAGAAATAGGCCTTCACAGAGGCGGGGTAAAATAAAATACTACGATCGAAAGGCGTAGGCCTCCTGCCCTGGACCCTCCGATCCTACTCCTGGTCGTCAAACGGCTCCTCGTAGTAGTAGTACTCGCCAGGCGGGTAGTAGTACTGGTCGTCGGCTGGGACGTCTGGCTCAGGGGCTCCGACGTCTGGTGGCATCAAATGGAATATGGGGGAAAAAGAAAGTAAAGCAAACGTGAGTACTCATCCGAAGTACTCAGCAAGCAAGGATCTACACTACATATGCAACATTGTCAAAGGAATGGCTATATATGTGGACTGGGCTGCAGAAATGCCAGAATAGAAGGGGAAAGCCTAGTCCTATCGAAGACTAGCATCTTCAACAATCTCCAGCAGTCTTGCAGCAATAGAAGAGAGCAGATGAACATAATGTAAAGTAGTAGTAGTATCATCAACCTCGTCCTGAGATCCTTTCTCGACTCCCTGCGAGAAAGCAATCCCAGAGCCGTACTATCCAGTTCTCATCACATGTTCTAGTTGTACCGATCGGGATACAACTCCGAGTGTCCGTTACCGTAGGACAGGCTATCGATAGAAGTTTCTTCCCTGCAGGAGTGCACCAACTTACCCACCACGCTCGCTTAACTCCGGCCGGACACACTTTTCTGGGTCATGCCCGGCCTCGGCTAAGCAACACGCCGCAACCCGACCAAATACCTAACAGAGAGGTCAGCACGCCGGACTAAACCTATGCGCCCAGGGGTCTTGGGCCTTCGCCCCGGGAACTCCTGCATGTTGCGCATGCGGCTGAAAGCAGACCTAGCAACCCCTTATACAAGCGCGATTGCGTTCCCAGTCCAATTCAGCGCGCGCCGCTCAGTCGCTGACGTCTATTAAGCTCCGGCTGAAGTATACGACGCAGAACGCCCATACTATGCCCACGTGATGGTTAGTGCTATCAGGCCAGAGGCCCCTCGGATCAAATATCCAAACCGTGGTGGATTAGGAGCGCGCGGAAACGAGCAGAGACTCACGATCGATGTGACCCCGTCGCCCCGTCTCGAGGACTTGCGACAAGGGCTAAGAATGCCCGGCCACGCCTCGTAGTTATCTCGCGGGCACCATCCAGGTCAACCCGACTCCACATCACTTCGCAATAAGCTCGCGCGGGTACCCCTCAGGGCCGACCCGTCTTTAGTATCATGGTTTAGTGCAAGTCAACTCAACAACAGTATCTGTGTGTCTGACACCAGGGGAGCCCTGAGGAATCACCCTCGATGGAATTCCCGCTCGATGTTGTCATCAAGGTGAACGAAGGAGGAATCACCCTCGAGGTCCACACTTGAGAGGTTGCACGACGATGTCGTTATCGGGGGTGGTGTAGGAGGAATCACCCTCGCTTACCACGACCGAGTAACTAACCTACAAGGTTAACATCAGAAGTGCTGACGAGGTATCACCCTCGGCACTCAACGGTAACCCAGTAGTGTCGGCAACTAAGCGGGATAGTGATGTGCGGTGCCAGGGTCTAGTCTTCAATCCCGATGAGCGGGTCTTCTGATATCCAGCAGGGCAGTCGGGATCAGGTGGGGGTCTCTGTCATGTCTCTACCCAGCCTATTCTAAACAGTTTAGGATATCCAGCAAGGTAGCAATGCAGGTTACAATAATCAGGCTATGCAGCAGATATAGGAAAACAGTAGCAATAGCAGTTCTAATGCAAGCATAAGAGAGAACAGATTAGGCGATATAGGCATGCTCAAAATGGGGGTGCTTGCCTGTTTGCTCTGGGGCAAGGGCAAGGTCGCCTGTGGTGTCGTCGGGGACGTAGTCGTACTCCTGAGCTGCGTCTGCCTCGGGAGCTACGTCAACGTCGGGGTCTACCGAGAGAGAAGAGGGGGAAGAAACAGGTAAACATAATGCAAACAACTGCAATACGGTGCGTGCTATGCTATGATGCAGTGCAGGGTTGCCTAAATATGCATCTAAGTCATTTTAGTTATTTTTAGAATTAATCTGGGATTTATTTACCGAAGTGTGTGCACTATTCATCTACCGGATACGAGTCCGGAGTTACGAGTTCTTCTACGTAGGGGGTTCCGACAAAGAAACCGACGGCATGATCAGACTCGTCTCGTCGTTCTGAGCAAATTTCATGTTTTAACTTTTTCGATCCGAGCTACGGTTTAAAAGTTATTAATTTTTAAAGATTTATTGATTTTCTGGAATTTATTTATTTTATCTAAAAAATGAATTATGACGTCAGCATGATGTGGGCATGGCGTCAGCGTCGGCTGACCAGTTGACCAGTCAACTGGGGCCCACCAGTCAGTGACTGGGGCTGCCCAGTCAGCCATTGACCTGGTCAACTGGGCCCGCGGGGCCCAGCAGTCAGCGGCTCAGGAGGTGCCACGTCGGCGCCAGGTCATCTCCGGCGACCGGAGCAGCGCCGGCGAGCCGAAACAGTAGCGGAGCTCGCCGGACTTGGTCGGAATCTCGCCACAGTGGTCCAAATCGCGCGGGGTTACTCGCGCTCGACAGCCAGGGCTCGCGCGCATCCGAAGGAACTAACGGCGGCGGCTGGGACGACCTACAGCGGCGGCGGCGTGGATCGGAGCGGCGACCGAAATCGGTGCTACGCGGATCCGAGCAACGGGGCTCGTCCGCGTCCAACTGGAGTGCCCACGCGCTGCCTAGGTAGCCCAGCAGCATGCCCGCGCATTTGGTTCGTCCAACGGCCGGGTGCAATGGCGACAGCGAGCTCCGCGGCGGAGCTAGGCTCGGCAATGGCGACGGCGTTGCGGACGGCTAACTATGGCACGGAAGAGAGCGAACCGAAGGAAGGAGGGGAAGCGGAAACTTACGGCGCGGCTCACGGTGGCCTTTGCGGGGGTTTAGTAGCGCTGAGGTGGCCGAATCGACGGCAACGACGTCCGGCGACCGTGGCGGGGAAGAAGCTCGAGGCGGGCACTCTGGTGGCCCTCAGCACGGTCCAGCGGCACCAGTCGACAAGGACGACAACGCTGGAGCTTCTGGGCGTGTCGGCGGGGCCGGAGGGGCTCGGTGGCCGCATGGAATGCGGCGGGCGGCGACGGTGGCGCTCTGTGGAGGGGATCTGGTGGAGTGGAAGAGCGACGGCAAGCGAGAGAGAGAGGGGGGAATGGAGGAGGACCAGGGGGAAGGCTCGGGGACGAGCTTATCCCCTCGCCCTGCCTGCCCTCGTCGCGGTGGCGAGCGGCAAGCGGTGCGCCGAGTGCGGCCATGGAGACGGCGACACGGCGACGAGGAACAGTGGAGGGAGTGGGCTGGCTGGGCCAGCGCCAGGTAAGTGGCTTCGGCCTTTTTCTTTTTCTGTTATTTTCTTTTATTTATTAAACAGAGGGGGGAAAACAATTAATAGGGCACCCATTTCACTTAGGAAAAATATGGGAAGGGTCCCATTAAATCCATAGTGATTTTAGACAGTGCCACAACATGTTTTGAGAATTTTGGAATCTGTCTGTATTTTTCCATAAATGAGATAGCATTTTAAAAATGCAGAAATGCTCTGAATTAATTGCCACTGCTCATTTTACCAGCAAGGTGATATTGTATTCCTTAACAAATATTGTTTTGGATTATTTGCTAAGCGGTGAACATTTTTGCAGCAATATCTGAGCAACTTTAATTTGCACTGAAGTTGAATTTGGATTTAATGGCAGAGTTTGATATGAGTTGTTTAACCTCTGTGATCATGCAATGCAACTGATGATGACTTGGCATGATCAAGAGGAATTACTGTAGTGTGATGCTGGGGATGTTACACCAAACAAAATGATTTATCGGCAATAGACTTTTATAACTTGATGATGGACAATATTGATGAGGTTGCCGATAAATGTTTGGCTGCTTTAAAGGCCATAGAGAGAGACAAGTTGAGGGTAGCAAGAGCTTACAATAAGAGATTTAAGTTAAAGAATTTTCAAGTTGGCGATCTCGTCTGAAAAGTGATTCTACCGATTGGTTCAAGAGATAGAAAATTCGGGAAGTGGTCTCCGAGTTGGGAAGGTCCTTTTAGGATTACAAGAGTAGTTCCCGGAAACTCTTATTTGGTGGAATCCGTACAAGGGACATTGTTACCTCGAGCTCTCAATGGCAAGTACTTGAAGAAATACCACCCGAGTGTGTGGCAAGAAGCCTAAGTAGGCAATGGCCGATATACGATTATCGCCCTTAGCACAAACATGGCCGATACATAATTATCTCCCTGAGAAAAATAAATGGCCGATGGAGTGTTGACATCGTCCTTAGAACAAACAAGGTACAAATTATTTTTTGGCATACAAGTTTTGCCGAAAAACAGGGGGGCATGTGTTGACACTGGATTTTGGCATGGTCAAAAACTTAATTAAGATGACCTCAAATGGAAAAGGATCTTCGAGTTTGTATGCAAAAATCAAAGGCAAACACTTTGCGGACTGGTCCTGAATAAAAAGATGACGCGAGGGACCAGACACTTACCTGGATGGTGTCTGATGAGTCGCGTAAGTTATTCGGCCTTTGCCGGCTGAATAAAGCTTGCCGACCGCGGGAGTCTTGCTGAATCTGAAAGAAGAACTTGCCAGCAAGAAGCTTGCCGGTGAGAGGCTTGCCGAGTCTGAGTAAAAGGCTTGCCGGTTCTGAATGCTTGCCGGTCTTAAGTGCTTGCCGATTCTGAATGCTTGCCGGTCTTAAGTGCTTGCTGGTTATGAATGAACTTGCCAGCGAGAGGCTTGCCGGGTCCGAGTAAAAGGCTTGCCGGTTCTAAATGCTTGCCGGTTTTAAGTGCTTGCCGGTTCTGAATGCTTGCCGGTCTTAAGTGCTTCCTGGTTATGAATGCTTGCCGGTCTTGAGGCTTGCCGGATCTGAAAGAAGAACTTGCCAGCAAGAAGCTTGCCGATGAGAGGCTTGCCGGGTCCGGGTAAAAGGCTTGCCGGTTATGAATGCTTGCCGATCTTGAGGCTTGCCAGGTCTGAAAGAAGAGCTTGCTGGCGAGAGGCTTGCCGGGTCTGAGTAAAAGGCTTCCCGGTTATGAATGCTCGCTGGTCTTGAGTGCTTGCCGGTTCTGAATGCTTGCCGGTCTTAAGTGCTTGCTGATTTGGAAGGCTTGCCGGATTTAGTGAAGGTCCAACCAGAAGTTGGAGATGGGCCCTAAAAGTCATAAAGACGGCCTTAAAAGGAGAAGTGGCGTGCGTTGTATTATGCAGATCGTCGAGACGGACAAGTTTGATGTTGAATTCGACTCCATCCGAGTTAATATGCGATTTCTATAGCCCACGCAAAAGCAGGACAGAAGTATGGGACAGATCCGAGCCAAATCCGAGTTGGACTAGAACTAGAACTTTTTAGGACGTGAATTGATGTAATATTCTTGTAAGGGAAGCCTAGATGAATACTTTACTTGTACGGGAAGTCCAGCCACCTCTTATATATGTTGGGGGTGACGGCCGATTGAACAACACACAATCGAACAAATCAATATACTACTTTTTCATCTACATTTTATCTCTTCACCGTTTTTTTCTCTCGTTCTTCGCCGTTCCTCGAGTTTGAGAGCTGCAAATCCCGAGGCTCTAGGGGCGAGCGAATCGACCTAGGACAGCCCATAGCCGCCGCACTCCCTGACGGGGTCCCTCCCGGGTGTGCGGGGTTTCGGGTCTGCAAAAGCGCCCGCCGACTGTCTTGCGTATCGCGCTGTCGGTCGGGTCTCCTTCGACGTGAGCTGCGGTGCATCACCCCCGGCGTCGAGGTACACGTGACGTGTTCGTGTGTCAACAAACATCATGACATGTGTGATTCTTCACGACATGATCATCGAAGATGAAAGGGACATGAACTTGAAGTTCTTCTACGACAATGTCGGTAGCCGTGTGAAGCCATTAAGAGACCCTGACCACATACAGGCATTCCTTCATGTATACCGGAAAATTGAAGACTCAAACACCCACCACGAGCTTCAACACGATCTCATTGAGCCCCATTGGCAAAGGCATGGGCAGTAATAAATTCATGTGTGATTTGTCCCATTGTTGTATTCGAAACAATTCTTGTATTCAATTATAAGTTTAATTCTTAGATTTGAATAATTATTGTAATTTGGATGATTGTTGTATTGTAATATTCATATTTTAATTTATATTGATGTCATATTCTACGTAATATGACATGCTAATATTCTGTTTTACTGTTCGGCCTTGCGGGGTCTGTTCGGCCGCAACCCGCGCCAACCCTCAAAACACGTTTTCCGCGGCCATTATACTCACTTTAAAGGTCGGCGCAGTAAGGGGTCTGCTAGAGATGCTCTAACACCTATATACATGTAACGGAAACCTTATCCCGCGGATGTCAACCAGAGACGTTTTGCCAAGGAACTGCCCCTAAACCGCACGATCTTCATCCGATGGATAACATTTTTCACAAAACCACTCTGAATAACCTCTTAAAAGAAGGAACTGCCATGACAGTCAAAATGCCGGCAACCAGGGGTTCACAACTGCCACCCTAGCCGGCGAACGTTCGCCAACTATGGGGTTCACATGTAAAAGGTTGCATGGATCTCTAAAAGATGCACTACTGGAATTTTCGTATACGTCGGGTGTGGGTGTCTTCGCCGAGAGCCAAAACGCGGGCACTCGGCAAACTAAACGACGCCGAGAGTGGCACTCGGCAAACCTGGCCTCATGGCAACTACTTACTTTGCCGTCACTGGCTCACAGCGAACAAGCACCGAACGGCAAATGGCGCAGGCGCCGAGAGCCGCGCACGACAAAGAGGAGCCACGTGGCATGTCCGTTCGCACCAGACGGCTCCGTCAGTTAGTTCCAATATTACCGAGAGTCGTTTCCCGACACTCGGCAAAGTGTATGCCACATCATCCTATTTTCCTTTTTTGTGTGTGTGTTCTTTTGCCCTCTCTATTTTCGTCTGATATTTCATATCTTTTAATGACTAAAGATTCAAACTGCCATGACTTGTCTTTTGTGTTAGATTTTTTCAAATCTCAACTTCTAAGCACTACTACCTACATTCCTTTAAATAAGGCATACTATTTTTGCCACAGTGCCCAAGGCACAAAATTATAGCGTATTTAGGACGAAGTTATCCTTGGCTAATTTGTTTGTTAGTGGCAAGTAAATAAATTAGGCCAGGAAAGAAAAATTGATACTTGCAATAGGGAGAAAAAATCTTACCGAGCACGGCCACAAACGGTGAAGACCCCTAGACCTAGGGTTACGACCTGTACCGAGAGGGCTCTCGGTACATGCAGCTATTATCGTAAATGGTTATCGACCCTCGATACTGAGTAAGCCACATCATATTTACCTTTTTTATTTTTGTGTGTATCTTTGCCACTCTCATTTTGTGTCTGATATTTTATGTCTTTTAATGACTCAAGTTTCAAAATGACATGACTTTTGATGACTTGTGTTTTGGGCTAGATTATTACAAATCCCAACTTCTAAGCACTATAAAGTAAAAGAATGAAAACAGAGACATGTCGTAACACGGAGAAGCAGGTATTCATCAACCCCTACCCCCTCTCGGTGCATGTCAATGTTGTAGACTGTCCGGGCCCCCGTAAGGGCGCACGGCCGAAAAACCCCATCTTGATAAGGTGCTTTGCGAAGCATGTAAGAAAATAAAAGAAGATGTAAACAATAACAAAAGGAATAACACATATTTACCGAGAACGACTACGTATGGAGAGGATGTGCAGACCTAGGGTTAGAACCTTTACCGAGAGCCGTTTATCGACTCTCGGTAAAGGCCACATCATATTTTCCTCCCATTTGTCTGTGTTTCTTTGCCACTCTTTTTTCTGATATTTCATGACTTTTAATGACTAAAGATCCAAAATGCCATGAGTTTTGATGACTTCTGTTTTCGGTTAGATTTTTTCAAATCTCAACTTTTAATTAAGCACTACATATATAAAGTAAAAGAATGAAAACAGTGACATGCTGTAACACCGAGAAGCAGGTATTCACCAACCCCTATCCCCTCTCGGTGCCGGTCAACGCCACAGACCGCCGGGGCCACCGGTTGCGTGCTCGATCATGAAGCCGCCCGAGGGGGGGGGTCCGCCAACTGTCCCTGCATGCATGCGTGTGGCCAAGGCATATGTATGAAAGGGTGGTGTGGTGTACGAATAGCCAATGCACATCCTTGACGTGGCAGATGCCTCACAAACCGAACACATGCACTGGCACGAACGTCGAGGACTAGCTGCGTTCGTCACCAAGATCGAGCCGGCGGTGGGCAATCCTGTGAGGGAATAATGGACTAAAACTGGCTTCACGGCGAATGGGGCATTCACTGAGAGACACGCACGGCAAAGGTGTGACGCCCCCGGCTCAATCGTGCACTAATCATACACGCAAATGCACACGATCAAGCCTAAGGACTCACGGGAAGATATCACAGCACAACTCTAAAACATAAATAAAGTCATACAAGCTTTATATTACAAGCCAGGGGCCTCGAGGGCTCGAATACATAAGCTCGCATACAAGCGTTAGCGGAAGCATCAGATATCTGAGTACAGATATAAAAGAAAACACAGATAAGCCCTTAAAAGGCGGGGCAAAAGAAAACACTACGATCGAAAGGCGCAGGCCTCCTGCCTGGGACCCTCCGATCCTACTCCTGGTCGTCGGCAAGCTCGTAGTAGTATCCAACCTCAGGGTAGTAGTAGCGATCGTCGGCGTGGGCAGCTGTATCCGGGGCTCCGTCATCTGGTTGCATCAAAAGGATATGGGGAGAAAAAGAAAGCAAAGCAACCGTGAGTACTCATCCGAAGTACTCAGCAAGCCAGGATCTACACTACATATGTAACATTATCAAAGAACGGCTGTATATGTGGACTGGGCTGCAGAAATGCCAGAATAGAGAGGAGGCCTGGTCCTATCGAAGACTAGCATCTTCAGCGGTCTTGTAGCAATAGAAGAGAGTAGATCAGCACAGTATAATGTAGTAGTAGTGTCATCAACCTCACCCAGAGATCCTTTCTTGACTCCCTGCGAGAAAGCAATCCCAGAGCCATACAGTCATCAACCTCGTCCTGAGATCCCTTCTCGACTCCCTGCGATAAGCAATCCCAGAGCCATACTCATCACAAGTATCCAGTTCTAGTTGTATCGATCGGGATACAACTCCGAGCGTCCGTTACCGAGGATCCGGCTATGCATAGATTAGTTCTTCCCTGCAGGGGTGCACCAACTTAACCACCACGCTCGCTTAACTCCGGTCGGACACATTTTTCCGGGTCATGCCCGGCCTCGGCCAAACGACACACCACAACCCTACCTAGAGCTCAGCAGAGAGGTCCCTGCCGGTTTACATCCTAAGCGCTCGAGGGTCTTGGGCCATCGCCCCTCGCCCTCCGGGTCGTTGCGCACATGGCTCAGATCCAAGCACCACCTCTGTCGTGAATGGCGCCAATCACTCCATGCCGCACTGCTGAACTGGACGTCTGATAGAGCTTTCGGCTGATGCAACGATGCAGAGTGCCCATAACTTTTCCCGCGTGATGGTTAGTGCTATCGGGCCAGAGGCCCACTCAGATCAAATATCCAAATTGAAGTGTGTTGGTAGTGCGGTAACGAGCAGAGACTCACGATCGATGTGACCCCGTCGCCCCGTCTCGAGGACTTGCGACAAGGGCCAAGAATGCCCGACCACGCCTCGTATTCTCACTCGGGCACCATCCAGGTCAACCCGTCTTCACATCACACGTGGGTACCCCTCAGGGTCGACCCGCCTTCCAAGTAACAGTGTAAATTCCAATTATCCGTGTGTCCATAACATCAAGGGAAATCTGAGGTATCACCCTCGTTGGATTCCTACTCGATGTAACCGTCAAGGTGAACTTAGGAGGAATCACCCTCGATGGGTTCACACTTGAGGTGTTGCACGACAGCTTCGTTATCGGAAGTGGTGAAGGAGGAATCACCCTCGATGACCTTGACCGAATAGCTACTCTACAGAGTTAACATCAGAAGTGCTACATGAGGTATCACCCTCAGCACTCGATAGTAACGCTGCAGTGTCGTACAGATAAAAGGGGTGTGATGTGCGGTGCTGGGGCCTGGTCGTCGAGTCTTCCGATGATCCAGCGGGGCAACCGGGACAAGTGGGGTCACTGATAGGTCTCTACCCAGCCTATACTAGACAGTTTAGGATAAGCAGGTAAGGTTTCAATAGCAGGTTACAATAAACAGGCTATGCATCAGAATAGGTAAAGCAGTAGTAGCAGCAATTCTAATGCAAGCAAGAGAGAGAAAGAATAGGCGATATCGGTATGCTCAAGGGGGGGTGCTTGCCTGGAAGCTCTGCAGGCAGACACGGATCTTCAAACAAACTAGACGACCACCAGATCATCAGCGGTCTCGGGGTCTATCGCAGTATCAGGGTCTACCAAAAAAGAAGCAACGAAGGGGAAACAAATAAATAACAACGCAAACAATAGCATCACAAAGCATGACATGGCAATACGCGGCGACAGACGTGATCTAACGCAATGCCGGGTGATACTGGGGAAGGGGAATAACATCCGGGAAAGTATTCCCGGTGTTTGGCATTTTCGGACGGAGGGACCGGAGGGGGACGGTTGCATGTTCAGTATGTTAGGGACGTGTGGCGGACGAACGGACTGCGTATTCGGATTCGTCTCGTCGTTCTGAGAAACTTTCATGTATAAAGTTTTTCCATCTGAGCTACGGTTTATTTTATATTAATTTCTAAAGATTTAATCATTTTCTGAAATTATTATTAAAACTAAATGGAGTTATTGCATCAGCATGATGTTAGGGTGACATCAGCAGGTCAAGAGGTTGACTAATTCAAACCTGGCACATGGGGCCCATCCGCCATTGACTTAGGTAATTAAACAGGTTTAAATTAACTAATCTAGTTCATTAGGCTAATTAAGCAAGGTTAATTAATTTAATTAATTAACTAATTTTTTTATCTTTTTTTGTTTTGTTTTAAAACCAGGGGCTGGGCCCCACGTGTCTGTGGCCAGGGGGCCAAACGGGCGACGAGCGAAACAGGCAGCGGGCGCCCGAGAGGAAGGGGGCCGCGGCGGGGCGCAGGGCACAGGCGAGCCGGGCGAGCGTCCAGCACAGCGAGGACGAGGCCGCGGGTCGGGCGCAGGCGGCATCGAGTGGGGGTGGAGGAGGGCAGGCGTGAGCGGCTGGTGGCAGCGAGCAGCGGCAGCGCTAGGCGGCAGCGGGCAGAGCGTGTGCGGGACGAACACAGGCGCGAGGCAGGGCGCCTAGCATGCGCCGCGGGCACGGCAGTGCGACGGTGAGCGTGAGCGCACGAGGGAGAGAACACGAGGTGACCGCGGCGAGCAGCGGCAGTCGGGACCGGGGGCGAGCACGCGGTGACAGGAGCAAGGGGGAGACAGGAGGGGTTCTCACCCCCGTTGTAGATGAACAGGGGGCCGGCAAGGCTCGACGAAGCCGATGAGGGAGAGGTGAGGAGGCGAGGCGCCGGGCGGGGCGGGGCGGGGGATGGGCGCCGGCGTGGGGGCGGGGCGGCACGGGATCGAGCCCCTCCCCGATCCAGAGCCAGGCGAGTGGGGGGGGGGGTCGGGGAGGAGGATGAGGCGACCGGTGGAGAGGGGTTTCTCGGGCGGCGATGATGAACGGCGGTATAAGGCGCAGGGGGATCTCCCGTTCCAGAACGGGGGCGCGAGGAGGGAGAGATCGGGGGGAAGTGGGGGTGGGCTAGGGTTTCGGTAGTTGGGTGGGGGAATAAGTAGGCGGTGGGGTGGGCCGGCCTGGTTGGGCCAGTCGGCCTAGTAGGCCAGGGGGTTTTCTTTCTTATTTATTTTTCTTTTTTATTTGATTTCTTTTCTGTTTATTTTACTTTTATTTCATTATAGTTTATAAAACATAAAACTAGTAATATAATAGTTTTACTAAAAATACCAAGGCCTCATAAGTTTAACCCGAATAAAATATTTTAGTATTTATAAAATACAAAGGGCTTTATTTAATTGTTTGAACTACTGTTTTAATTATTTAAGTGCATTTAATTAATTTATAAAAAATGTGGTTTCTCCACCATAATTACTTATGATTTATTTGCCACAACTCAAACATTTTTGTTTTGATATCTGAAAACTTTATTTGTCTGACTTTATTTTAAATTTGAATTTGAACGGGGTTGAATCATCACGAGTTAACAACAGTAATCATGGTGACGTGGCATCAGTAACGTGGGATTACTGTAGCCTAACTACCGGGGTGTTACAAATCTCCTCCACTACAAGAAATCTCGTCCCGAGATTTAAGAGGTGGAGCAAGGGGAAAAGACTAGGTTACGAATTTCTAACGATTCTTCTCGTTCTTGGTTGCTCTTCTCGAAGAGGTCGACCCACTACGTTGATGTCTTCATTCCTTTGTTTCAGGTCCTCATGATGAAGTCGGCATCCTTTCTTCGGGAACTCCATGGTACTTACGAATAGGAAAGGGGCAACTCGACAACGATAGAAGGCTATAAGGGGTAATCATCGGGGGTTATCCCATGAATGAACACATGGGTATCTCTCGAGTTGATCAAATGAAACACATCGAGAGCCAAGCAAGAAGGTACAGTAAGAAGTTTCAAGCAGATAGACAATCATTCGATGTCAGAAACAAAGTGTGAAAGGGGTCTTCAGCAACGAGAATAAGTATTGCGTCTGATACCAGAATTGATGATCTCTGGGAAGGTGGCCCGTGAATTACATATGGAGTCAAGCGCGAGGAATAACTTTGGAGACAGTGGGGACAAGAGAGTCAGGTTTCAATCCTGTGGAACTGTGGGTTATGGGCCAACCATGTGGGTTAAAAGTAGGAAGGGCGCTGACATCTTGCACAGTCATGATAGCAAGACATGTTAGAGGATAGCTTGTCAGCTATGTCGGCAACCACGTCGGTACCAAGGGCGGGTGACAAAGAGAACCATTTTCCTGCTCGTTGAACGAGGCGGACCAATAGGCAAAGTTCTCGTCCATCGGTGGTTACCAGAATGTCATCAACAATAGTAACAGGGTCTTATTCACAGAGTGGTTCAACAAGGTGCTTACCTAAGCAGGGAATTATCGCTGCTTAGTTAAGTCAGATTACAAGGAAGGTTAAGCAAAACAATGGAAAGGAAAATGCGATTATCAGATTAAACAGAACAATGGAAAGGAAAATGTGTTTACACACCAGGATTGGGAGTATATCCTTCCCAAGGAATAGCGGAGCATGATATACATGATGGAACAGCAAGTTCAAAAGCATTTAGATAAAGGGACGAGGAAAGAATCGTGATATTACCCATACAACAGTGTTTGGATAACACATCAAAAACATTTGGCAATGTGCTTCCAATGTTCTTGTGGATATTCAGAATACCACAGTCATGCTTTGAGGTAGCACTGGTATGGTGTTTCAAGTAACAGTTGGGTCTGAAGATCACAAGAGATGCAAAGGAACGATTTCAAGAATAGCAAGGAACGTAAGGTATAACCAAACACAACCAGGTCTGTGTTGGCAGGAAGTCAGGAGTGTTGTTGAGGATACACAATTCATCGAGGGGCAAAGATGGTATTTCACATCATGAATTGATTTGATATCTCGGGAGGAGCCAAATTGTTGACATTGCTCATGACACATTTCTCGAGGGGTTTCATGAAGATAAAATCGAGCAGTAAGATGATCAAAGCAGATGGAATGAGGTTCAAGGTCAACGGAACCACAAATATGACGCTTGGATTCATATTGTGTAAGCAAAATGATGTAACGATGAGAGTCGACACAGGCTTAGCCCATTGTCAGCAGTGTGCACCAGAAAGGAGGTCCAGGTGGCACAGTTAACAATTTAGCACGATAATTATGTAACCGAGCAGGCTAGGAATGACGTGATCGAGTACAACTCGTAAGCAAAGAGGATTACCAAGAGTTGTTGAATCACAGAGCGGACCCAATTCACTTATCGGTGTTCTCAAGTGGTTAACCACTCAGAACCCAGGAAAAATTTGAATCGGTGGAATTTAGTACTTGATGAATACTCATAAGTAAGCAACATGATTCTATGATATTATCAGATACCAGAGGGTAGTACCCGAAGGTAGATTGGAATAGAGGTTGGACAAGTGAAATGATCTGCAGAAGACAAGTATTTTAACTTGTCCGAGAAATGGAATCAGGGAGAAAGTATGGTCGGAACCATGATTATGAAAGTTCAAACCATAGATACCAGATGAACATATGGCAAGGGGTAATTATTTCTACGAGCAGCTTCCATGATAAGTTCTACATCGGGTCCATGGGCATGAACACAAAGGTTCAAGGTCGACTCCCACTTCTTCAATGCATAACCTTTCATTCACTCCTCGTTTTCGAAGAAATTGTAGTGCTGAAGATTTATCTGGTGAAGCACCAGAAGAGTATGACTCGCACAACTTTTGAGTTCACACGAATTAGGGAAAGTATAGGTTCAACCCGTAGGGGTACCTTAGGAACATATACCACTACTTCCAGTGCATATAACATCAGCTCAATAGCAGAGCATGGTTGACAAGAATCCGAGGATACAATTTACCGAAGGTAATATGTATTAGGGGAAGAGCGCACAAGATTTTGAATATGAAGGACACTGCTGGATAATAATCCAACAAAGGATTCAGCGGTCCTCAATGGATCTGATGCGAGTATCTGTACTCAATTAGAAGAAGGAAAGAATGCAAAGGCATCAGATTATAGAAACAGCTGAATAATTCGGCGTTCAAGTTGAAGGGAACTAGGTGGACAATCAATTGCAACATGATTGGCTGAGATCCAACTCATGTCCAGAATGACGTCTGAGCAGGAAGGTCAAATTTCAGGGTTCGACTAATGATTGCGAGCATTCGTAGCAGATTGAATCAAGGGCTCAAAATGGTAATGACAAAAGACGTCAACGGAGATTACTAGACATAGGGAATTAACCATAAGGCAAGCAGGCAAGAATTTCAAGAGCAATAGGCTGCAGAGGATTTTCGGGAGATCAGATAGCAATTCAATGTGTTCTGGAAAGCATATGAACAACTGGGGATGAACGGACCCCGGTTAAGTGAATTATCCTTAGTGCAAAAAGAAGGTGTAAAGCCGAAGGCACAAAGGATTCTCGGAGCAACGGAGAGTACTAGGTGTACCTTGTAACAACAGGAGCAACTGGGGATGAAGGTACAAGTGGCAAGGATGTTATTCACGGGGATTACCGGTGGTCAGGAACTGCAAGGCAGTGGGCACAGGGTCTCGAGAAACATCGAGGAGTATCCGTAGAATCTTCTGGCGAAGCAAGCGATCATCGGTAATGTCGGGGCTCTCCGGGAGGAAGTGGGTACGAGAGCCTAAAGTCAGAGTTAGTAAAATGTTGAACCCGAATAGATGAGAGATCAGAGTCCCAGAGTATAGACGAGGAATAAAAGATCCTAATACCACCCAATTGGCGACGTGGGCCCGTAAGCCACACAGCCAAGTTAGTAAAACGGTTTTCATTATCTAGACTCAACTTCGGCCAAGGAGATGGAAAGGGGGTTCCTACAGGCAGTCGGCTCTGATACCAACTTGTGACGCCCCCGACTCAATCGTGCACTAATCATACACGCAAATGCACACGATCAAGCCTAAGGACTGACGGGAAGATATCACAGCACAACTCTAAAACATAAATAAAGTCATACAAGCTTTATATTACAAGCCAGGGGCCTCGAGGGCTCGAATACATAAGCTCGCATATAAGCCTCAGCGGAAGAATCAGATATCTGAGTACAGATATAAAAGAAAACACAGATAAGCCCTTAAAAGGCGGGGCAAAAGAAAACACTACGATCGAAAGGCGCAGGCCTCCTGCCTGGGACCCTCCGATCCTACTCCTGGTCGTCGGCAAGCTCGTAGTAGTATCCAACCTCAGGGTAGTAGTAGCGATCGTCGGCGTGGGCAGCTGTATCCGGGGCTCCGTCATCTGGTTGCATCAAAAGGATATGGGGAGAAAAAGAAAGCAAAGCAACCGTGAGTACTCATCCGAAGTACTCAGCAAGCCAGGATCTACACTACATATGTAACATTATCAAAGAACGGCTGTAAATGTGGACTGGGCTGCAGAAATGCCAGAATAGAGCGGAGGCCTGGTCCTATCGAAGACTAGCATCTTCAGCGGTCTTGCAGCAATAGAAGAGAGTAGATCAGCACAGTATAATGTAGTAGTAGTGTCATCAACCTCACCCAGAGATCCTTTCTTGACTCCCTGCGAGAAAGCAATCCCAGAGCCATACAGTCATCAACCTCGTCCTGAGATCCCTTCTCGACTCCCTGCGATAAGCAATCCCAGAGCCATACTCATCACAAGTATCCAGTTCTAGTTGTATCAATCGGGATACAACTCCGAGCGTCCGTTACCGAGGATCCGGCTATGCATAGATTAGTTCTTCCCTGCAGGGGTGCACCAACTTAACCACCACGCTCGCTTAACTCCGGTCGGACACATTTTTCCGGGTCATGCCCGGCCTCGGCCAAACGACACACCGCAACCCTACCTAGAGCTCAGCAGAGAGGTCCCTGCCGGTTTACATCCTAAGCGCTCGAGGGTCTTGGGCCATCGCCCCTCGCCCTCCGGGTCGTTGCGCACATGGCTCAGATCCAAGCACCACCTCTGTCGTGAATGGTGCCAATCACTCCATGCCGCACTGCTGAACTGGACGTCTGATAGAGCTTTCGGCTGATGCAACGATGCAGAGTGCCCATAACTTTTCCCGCGTGACGGTTAGTGCTATCGGGCCAGAGGCCCACTCAGATCAAATATCCAAATCGAAGTGTGTTGGTAGTGCGGTAACGAGCAGAGACTCACGATCGATGTGACCCCGTCGCCCCGTCTCGAGGACTTGCGGCAAGGGCCAAGAATGCCCGACCACGCCTCGTATTCTCACTCGGGCACCATCCAGGTCAACCCGTCTTCACATCACACGTGGGTACCCCTCAGGGTCGACCCGCCTTCCAAGTAACAGTGTAAAGTCCAATTATTCGTGTGTCCATAACATCAAGGGAAATCCGAGGTATCACCCTCGTTGGATTCCTACTCGATGTAACCGTCAAGGTGAACTTAGGAGGAATCACCCTCGATGGGTTCACACTTGAGGTGTTGCACGACAGCGTCGTTATCGGAAGTGGTGAAGGAGGAATCACCCTCGATGACCTTGACCGAATAGCTACTCTACAGAGTTAACATCAGAAGTGCTACATGAGGTATCACCCTCGGCACTCGATAGTAACGCTGCAGTGTCGTACAGATAAAAGGGGTGTGATGTGCGGTGCTGGGGCCTGGTCGTCGAGTCTTCCGATGATCCAGCGGGGCAACCGGGACAAGTGGGGTCACTGATAGGTCTCTACCCAGCCTATACTAGACAGTTTAGGATAAGCAGGTAAGGTTTCAATAGCAGGTTACAATAAACAGGCTATGCATCAGAATAGGTAAAGCAGTAGTAGCAGCAATTCTAATGCAAGCAAGAGAGAGAAAGAATAGGCGATATCGGTATGCTCAAGGGGGGGTGCTTTCCTGGAAGCTCTGCAGGCAGACACGGATCTTCAAACAAACTAGACGACCACCAGATCATCAGCGGTCTCGGGGTCTATCGCAGTATCAGGGTCTACCAAAAAAGAAGCAACGAAGGGGAAACAAATAAATAACAGCGCAAACAATAGCATCACAAAGCATGACATGGCAATACGCGGCGACAGACATGATCTAACGCAGTGCCGGAAGATACTGGGGAAGGGGAATAACATCCGGGAAAGTATTCCCGGTGTTTGGCATTTTCGGACGGAGGGACCGGAGGGGGACGGTTGCATGTTCAGTATGTTAGGGACGTGTGGCGGACGAACGGACTGCGTATTCGGATTCGTCTCGTCGTTCTGAGAAACTTTCATGTATAAAGTTTTTCCATCTGAGCTACGGTTTATTTTATATTAATTTCTAAAGATTTAATCATTTTCTGAAATTATTATTAAAACTAAATGGAGTTATTGCATCAGCAAGATGTTAGGGTGACATCAGCAGGTCAAGAGGTTGACTAATTCAAACCTGGCACATGGGGCCCATCCGCCATTGACTTAGTTAATTAAACAGGTTTAAATTAACTAATCTAGTTCATTAGGCTAATTAAGAAAGGTTAATTAATTTAATTAATTAACTAATTTTTTTTATCTTTTTTTGTTTTGTTTTAAAACCAGGGGCTGGGCCCCACGTGTCTGTGGCCAGGGGGCCAAACGGGCGACGAGCGAAACAGGCAGCGGGCGCCCGAGAGGAAGGGGGCCGCGGCGGGGCGCAGGGCACAGGCGAGCCGGGCGAGCGTCCAGCACAGCGAGGAGGAGGCCGCGGGTCGGGCGCAGGCGGCATCGAGCGAGGGTGGAGGAGGGCAGGCGTGAGCGGCTGGTGGCAGCGAGCAGCGGCAGCGCTAGGCGGCAGCGGGCAGAGCGTGCGCGGGACGAACACAGGCGCGAGCCAGGGCGCCTAGCATGCGCCGCGGGCACGGCAGTGCGACGGTGAGCGTGAGCGCACGAGGGAGAGAACACGAGGTGACTGCGGCGAGCAGCGGCAGTCGGGACCGGGGGCGAGCACGGCGGTGACAGGAGCAAGGGGGAGACAGGAGGGGTTCTCACCCCCGTTGTAGATGAACAGGGGGCCGGCGAGGCTCGACGAAGCCGACGAGGGAGAGGTGAGGAGGCGAGGCGCCGGCGGCGGGGCGTCACCGGGGATGGGCGCCGGCGTCGGGGGCGTGGGGCGGCACGGGATCGAGCCCCTCCCCGATCCAGAGCCAGGCGAGTGGGGGGGGGGGTCCGGGGAGGAGGATGAGGCGACCGGTGAGAGGGGTTTCTCCGGGCGGCGATGATGAACGGCGGTATCAGGCGCAGGGGGATCTCCCGATCCAGAACGGGGGCGCGAGGAGGAGAGAGATCGGGGGGAAGTGGGGGTGGGCTAGGGTTTCGGTAGTTGGGTGGGGGAATAAGTAGGCCGGTGGGGTGGGCCGGCCTGGTTGGGCCAGTCGGCCTAGTAGGCCAGGGGGTTTTCTTTCTTTTATTTATTTTTCTTTTTTTAGTTGATTTCTTTTCTGTTTTATTTTACTTTTATTTCATTATAGTTTTATAAAACATAAAACTAGTTACTATAATAGTTTTACTAAATATACCAAGGCCTCAATAAGTTTAACCCCGGAATAAAATATTTTAGTATTTTATAAAATACAAAGGGCATTTATTTAATTGTTTTAACTACTGTTTTAATTATTTAAGTGCATTTAATTAATTTATAAAAAATGTGGTTTCTCCACCATAATTACTTATGATTTATTTGCCACAACTCAAACATTTTTGTTTTGATATCTGAAAACTTTATTTGTCTGACTTTATTTTAAATTTGAATTTGAACGGGGTTGAATCATCACGAGTTAACAACAGTAATCATGGTGACGTGGCATCAGTAACGTGGGATTACTGTAGCCTAACTACCGGGGTGTTACAAATCTCCTCCACTACAAGAAATCTCGTCCCGAGATTTAAGAGGTGGAGCAAGGGGAAAAGACTAGGTTACGAATTTCTAACGATTCTTCTCGTTCTTGGTTGCTCTTCTCGAAGAGGTCGACCCACTACGTTGATGTCTTCATTCCTTTGTTTCAGGTCCTCATGATGAAGTCGGCATCCTTTCTTCGGGAACTCCATGGTACTTACGAATAGGAAAGGGGCAACTCGACAACGATAGAAGGCTATAAGGGGTAATCATCGGGGGTTATCCCATGAATTAACACATGGGTATCTCTCGAGTTGATCAAATGAAACACATCGAGAGCCAAGCAAGAAGGTACAGTAAGAAGTTTCAAGCGGATAGACAATCGTTTGATGTCAGAAACAAAGTGTGAAAGGGGTCTTCAGCAACGAGAATAAGTATTGCGTCTGATACCAGAATTGATGATCTCTGGGAAGGTGGCCCGTGAATTACATATGGAGTCAAGCGCGAGGAATAACTTTGGAGACAGTGGGGACAAGAGAGTCAGGTTTCGATCCTGTGGAACTGTGGGTTATGGGCCAACCATGTGGGTTAAAAGTAGGAAGGGCGCTGACATCTTGCACAGTCATGATAGCAAGACATGTTAGAGGATAGCTTGTCAGCTATGTCGGCAACCACGTCGGTACCAAGGGCGGGTGACAAAGAGAACCATTTTCCTGCTCGTTGAACGAGGCGGACCAATAGGCAAAGTTCTCGTCCATCGGTGGTTACCAGAATGTCATCAACAATAGTAACAGGGTCTTATTCACAGAGTGGTTCAACAAGGTGCTTACCTAAGCAGGGAATTATCGCTGCTTAGTTAAGTCAGATTACAAGGAAGGTTAAGCAAAACAATGGAAAGGAAAATGCGATTATCAGATTAAACAGAACAATGGAAAGGAAAATGTGTTTACACACCAGGATTGGGAGTATATCCTTCCCAAGGAATAGCGGAGCATGATATACATGATGGAACAGCAAGTTCAAAAGCATTTAGATAAAGGGACGAGGAAAGAATTGTGATATTACCCATACAACAGTGTTTGGATAACACATCAAAAACATTTGGCAATGTGCTTCCAATGTTCTTGTGGATATTCAGAATACCACAGTCATGCTTTGAGGTAGCACTGGTATGGTGTTTCAAGTAACAGTTGGGTCTGAAGATCACAAGAGATGCAAAGGAACGATTTCAAGAATAGCAAGGAACGTAAGGTATAACCAAACACAACCAGGTCTGTGTTGGCAGGAAGTCAGGAGTGTTGTTGAGGATACACAATTCATCGAGGGGCAAAGATGGTATTTCACATCATGAATTGATTTGATATCTCGGGAGGAGCCAAATTGTTGACATTGCTCATGACACATTTCTCGAGGGGTTTCATGAAGATAAAATCGAGCAGTAAGATGATCAAAGCAGATGGAATGAGGTTCAAGGTCAACGGAACCACAAATATGACGCTTGGATTCATATTGTGTAAGCAAAATGATGTAACGATGAGAATCGACACAGGCTTAGCCCATTGTCAGCAGTGTGCACCAGAAAGGAGGTCCAGGTGGCACAGTTAACAATTTAGCACGATAATTATGTAACCGAGCAGGCTAGGAATGACGTGATCGAGTACAACTCATAAGCAAAGAGGATTACCAAGAGTTGTTGAATCACAGAGCGGACCCAATTCACTTATCGGTGTTCTCAAGTGGTTAACCACTCAGAACCCAGGAAAAATTTGAATCGGTGGAATTTAGTACTTGATGAATACTCATAAGTAAGCAACATGATTCTATGATATTATCAGATACCAGAGGGTAGTACCCGAAGGTAGATTGGAATAGAGGTTGGACAGGTGAAATGATCTGCAGAAGACAAGTATTTTAACTTGTCCGAGAAATGGAATCAGGGAGAAAGTATGGTCGAAACCACGATTATGAAAGTTCAAACCATAGATACCAGATGAACTTATGGCAAGGGGTAATTATTTCTACGAGCAGCTTCCATGATAAGTTCTACATCGGGTCCATGGGCATGAACACAAAGGTTCAAGGTCGACTCCCACTTCTTCAATGCATAACCTTTCATTCACTCCTCGTTTTCGAAGAAATTGTAGTGCTGAAGATTTATCTGGTGAAGCACCAGAAGAGTATGACTCGCACAACTTTCGAGTTCACACGAATTAGGGAAAGCATAGGTTCAACCCGTAGGGGTACCTTAGGAACATATACCACTACTTCCAGTGCATATAACATCAGCTCAATAGCAGAGCATGGTTGACAAGAATCCGAGGATACAATTTACCGAAGGTAATATGTATCAGGGGAAGAGCGCACAAGATTTTGAATATGAAGGACACTGCTGGATAATAATCCAACAAAGGATTCAGCGGTCCTCAATGGATCTGATGCGAGTATCTGTACTCAATTAGAAGAAGGAAATAATGCAAAGGCATCAGATTATAGAAACAGCTGAATAATTCGGCGTTCAAGTTGAAGGGAACTAGGTGGACAATCAATTGCAACATGATTGGCTGAGATCCAACTCATGTCCAGATTGACGTCTGAGCAGGAAGGTCAAATTTCAGGGTTCGACTAATGATTGCGAGCATTCGTAGCAGATTGAATCAAGGGCTCAAAATGGTAATGACAAAAGACGTCAACGGAGATTACTAGACATAGGGAATTAACCATAAGGCAAGCAGGCAAGAATTTCAAGAGCAATAGGCTGCAGAGGATTTTCGGGAGATCAGATAGCAATTCAATGTGTTCTGGAAAGCATATGAACAACTGGGGATGAACAGACCCCGGTTAAGTGAATTATCCTCAGTGCAAAAAGAAGTTGCAAAGCCGAAGGCACAAAGGATTCTCGGAGCAACGGAGAGTACTAGGTGTACCTTGTAACAACAGGAGCAACTGGGGATGAAGGTACAAGTGGCAGGGATGTTATTCACGGGGATTACCGGTGGTCAGGAACTGCAAGGCAGTGGGCACAGGGTCTCGAGAAACATCGAGGAGTATCCGTAGAATCTTCTGGCGAAGCAAGCGATCATCGGTAATGTCGGGGCTCTCCGGGAGGAAGTGGGTACGAGAGCCTAAAGTCAGAGTTAGTAAAATGTTGAACCCGAATAGATGAGAGATCAGAGTCCCAGAGTATAGGCGAGGAATAAAAGATCCTAATACCACCCAATTGGCGACGTGGGCCCGTAAGCCACATAGCCAAGTTAGTAAAACGGTTTTCATTATCTAGACTCAACTTCGGCCAAGGAGATGGAAAGGGGGTTCCTACAGGCAGTCGGCTCTGATACCAACTTGTGACGCCCCCGACTCAATCGTGCACTAATCATACACGCAAATGCACACGATCAAGCCTAAGGACTCACAGGAAGATATCACAGCACAACTCTAAAACATAAATAAAGTCATACAAGCTTTATATTACAAGCCAGGGGCCTCGAGGGCTCGAATACATAAGCTCGCATATAAGCCTCAGCGGAGGCATCAGATATCTGAGTACAGATATAAAAGAAAACACAGATAAGCCCTTAAAAGGTGGGGCAAAAGAAAACACTACGATCGAAAGGCGCAGGCCTCCTGCCTGTGACCCTCCGATCCTACTCCTGGTCGTCGGCAAGCTCGTAGTAGTATCCAACCTCAGGGTAGTAGTAGCGATCGTCGGCGTGGGCAGCTGTGTCCGGGGCTCCGTCATCTGGTTGCATCAAAAGGATATGGGGAGAAAAAGAAAGCAAAGCAACCGTGAGTACTCATCCGAAGTACTCAGCAAGCCAGGATCTACACTACATATGTAACATTATCAAAGAACGGCTGTATATGTGGACTGGGCTGCAGAAATGCCAGAATAGAGAGGAGGCCTGGTCCTATCGAAGACTAGCATCTTCAGCGGTCTTGCAGCAATAGAAGAGAGTAGATCAGCACAGTATAATGTAGTAGTAGTGTCATCAACCTCACCCAGAGATCCTTTCTTGACTCCCTGCGAGAAAGCAATCCCAGAGCCATACAGTCATCAACCTCGTCCTGAGATCCCTTCTCGACTCCCTGCGATAAGCAATCCCAGAGCCATACTCATCACAAGTATCCAGTTCTAGTTGTATCGATCGGGATACAACTCCGAGCGTCCGTTACCGAGGATCCGGCTATGCATAGATTAGTTCTTCCCTGCAGGGGTGCACCAACTTAACCACCACGCTCGCTTAACTCCGGTCGGACACATTTTTCCGGGTCATGCCCGGCCTCGGCCAAACGACACACCGCAACCCTACCTAGAGCTCAGCAGAGAGGTCCCTGCCGGTTTACATCCTAAGCGCTCGAGGGTCTTGGGCCATCGCCCCTCGCCCTTCGGGTCGTTGCGCACATGGCTCAGATCCAAGCACCACCTCTGTCATGAATGGCGCCAGTCACTCCATGCCGCACTGCTGAACTGGACGTCTGACAGAGCTTTCGGCTGATGCTATGATGCACAGTGCCCGTAACTTTTCCCGCGTGATGGTTAGTACTATCGGGCCAGAGGCCCACTCAGATCAAATATCCAAATCGAAGTGTGTTGGTAGTGCGGTAACGAGCAGAGACTAATGATCGATGTGACCCCGTCGCCCCATCTCGAGGACTTGCGACAAGGGCCAAGAATGCCCGGCCACGCCTCGTATTCTCACTCGGGCACCATCCAGGTCAACCCGTCTTCACATCACACGCGGGTACCCCTCAGGGTCGACCCGCCTTCCAAGTAACAGTGTAAAGTCCAATTATCCGTGTGTCCATAACATCAAGGAAAATCCGAGGTATCACCCTCGTTGGATTCCTACTCGATGTAACCGTCAAGGTGAACTTAGGAGGAATCACCCTCGATGGGTTCACACTTGAGGTGTTGCACGACAGCGTCGTTATCGGAAGTGGTGAAGGAGGAATCACCCTATATGACCTCGACCGAATAGCTACTCTACAGAGTTAACATCAGAAGTGCTACACGAGGTATCACCCTCGGCACTCGATAGTAACGTTGCAGTGTCGTACAGATAAAAGGGGTGTGACGTGCGGTGCTGGGGCCTGGTCGTCGAGTCTTCTGATGATCCAGCGGGGCAACCGGGACAAGTGGGGTCACTGATAGGTCTCTACCCAGCCTATACTAGACAGTTTAGGATAAGCAGGTAATGTTTCAATAGCAGGTTACAATAAACAGGCTATGCATCAGAATAGGTAAAGCAGTAGTAGCAGCAATTCTAATGCAAGCAAGAGAGAGAAAGAATAGGCGATATCGGTATGCTCAAGGGGGGGGGGAGGGCTTGCCTGGAAGCTCTGCAGGCAGACACGGATCTTCAAATGAAGTAGACGACCACCGGATCATCAGCGGTCTCGGGGTCTATCGCAGTATCAGGCTCTACCAAAAAAGAAGCAACAAAGGGGAAACAAATAAATAACAACGCAAACAATAGCATCACAAAGCATGACATGGCAATACGCGGCGACAGACGTGATCTAACGCAATGCCGGGTGATACTGGGGAAGGGGAATAACATTCGGGAAAGTATTCCCGGTATTTGGCATTTTCGGACGGAGGGACCGGAGGGGGACGGTTGCGTGTTCAGTATGTTAGGGACGTGTGGCGGACGAACGGACTGAGTATTTGGATTCGTCTCGTCGTTCTGAGAAACTTTCATGTATAAAGTTTTTCCATCTGAGCTGCGGTTTATTTTATATTAATTTCTAAAGATTTAATCATTTTCCGAAATTATTATTAAAACTAAATGGAGTTATTGCATCAGCATGACGTCAGGGTGACATCAGCAGGTCAACAGGTTGACTAAGTCAAACCTGGGACATGGGGCCCATCCGTCATTGACTTAGTTAATTAAACAGGTTTAAATTAACTAATCTAGTTCATTAGGCTAATTAAGCAAGGTTAATTAATTTAATTAATTAATTAATTAACTAATTATTTTTATTATTTATTTTTATTTTAATTTTTTTATCTTTTTTTTTTAAAACCAGGGGCTAGGCCCCACGTGTCTGTGGCCAGGGGGCCAAACGGGCGACGAGCGAAACAGGCAGCGGGCGCCCGAGAGGAAGGGGGCCGCGGCGGGGCGCAGGGCACAGGCGAGCCGGGCGAGCGGCCAGCACGGCGAGGAGGAGGCCGCGGGTCGGGCGCAGGCGGCGGCGAGCGAGGGTGAAGGAGGGCAGGCGCGGGCGGCTGGTGGCAGCGAGCAGCGGCAGCGCTAGGCGGCAGCGGGCAGAGCATGCGCAGGACGAACACGGGCGCGGGGCAGGGCGCCTAGCACGCACCACGGGCATGGCAGTGCGACGGGGAGTGTGAGCGCACGAGGGAGAGAACGCGGGGTGACCGTGGCGAGCAGCGGCAGCCGGGACCGGGGGCGAGCACGGCGGTGACAGGAGCAAGGGGGAGACAGGAGGGGTTCTCACCCCCCGTTGTAGATGAATAGGGGGCCGGCGAGGCTCGACGGAGCCGACGAGGGAGAGGTGAGGAGGCGAGGCGACGGCGGCGGGGCGGCGCCGGGGATGGGCGCCGGCGTCGGGGGCGTGGGGCGGCACGGGATCGAGCCCCTCCCCGATCCAGAGCCAGGCGAGTGGGGGGCGGGGGGTCCGGGGAGGAGGACGAGGCACCCGGTGAGGGGGGTTTCTCCGGGCGGCGACGACGAACGGCGGCGTCGGGCACAGGGGGGATCTCCCGATCCAGAACGGGGGCGCGACGGGGAGAGAGATCGGGGGGAAGTGGGGGTGGGCTAGAGTTTCGGTAGTGGGGTGGGGGAATAAGTAGGCCGGTGGGGTGGGCCGCCTGGTTGGGCCAGTCGGCCCAGTAGGCCAGGGGGTTTTCTTTCTTTCTTTTATTTTTCTTTTTTCATTTGATTTCTTTTCTGTTTTATTTTACTTTTAATTCATTATAGTTTTATAAAACATAAAACTAGTTACTATAATAGTTTTACTAAATATACCAAGGCCTCAATAAGTTTAACCCCGGAATAAAATATTTTAGTATTTTATAAAATACAAAGGGCATTTATTTAATTGTTTTAACTACTATTTTAATTATTTAAGTGCATTTAATTAATTTATAAAAAATGTGGTTTCTCCACCATAATTACTTATGACTTATTTGCCACAACTCAAACATTTTTGTTTTGATATCTGAAAACTTTATTTGTCTGACTTTATTTTAAATTTGAATTTGAACGGGGTTGAATCATCACGAGTTAACAACAGTAATCGTGGTGACGTGGCATCAGTAACGTGGGATTACTGTAGCCTAACTACCGGGGTGTTACAAAAGGAAGGCCACATGGCATAACCTTTCAGGAGTGACGGCGTCGTTACTTGGTTCACCCTATACCGAGAGTTGCGACGTCACCCTCGGTAAGAACACGTCACACAAACATTTTTCTAAATTACATGTGGTTCCACTGGTCACATTTATCAGTAAAAGTTTCAAATTATTTGCTAAATATTTTTACAAAAAAAATAACGATGTCTTTGCCGAGAGCAGCGCTCGGAAATGCTTGTGACCAGTGGGACCGGGTGTCCCACATGGCAGCTGACTGTTTGCCGAGTGTCGCCCCGACCATCTTACTAGGCGGGCAGTCGAGCCCACAGCACTAGTGGGCCGGCGGCCGCCTCGACCGCCAACTCGCGGCGCACTACGCGTACAAGTCTTTAGTCCCACCTCGCCGAGCGAGGGAGGCGTCGACCGGTTTATAGTTTTCCGACACGTGCACGTCACAATAGTAGTGTCTATTCTCAGGCGACCCCTTTACCGAGAGTTACTCTCGGAAGTCTGTAATTTTCTGAGTGTGGCTCTCGGAAATGTTTCCCATTCCTTCTGCTGTTAAGCTGTTTCTTTTCTGATCCCTGCAGATGAAAACAGCTACAGTGCAATTTGAAGTAGTCCACATATATAGGCATAATTTGATCATATATAGGCATAACTACCACATATATAGGCATAATTTGATCATATATAGGCATAACTAGCACACACAAGTTCACAAATTCATACACAACACACACAAGTTCACAAATTCATACATATATGTTGAGTAGCAAAACATGTGCACTTCACATAGAAGTTCTAGCAAAACACGTGCACGTCACATAGAAGTTCACAAGTTCATAGATCATCTTGAGGAGTAGGAGGGGCCATCAGGTTAAGATTCCGGAGGAGGAGGAGGAGGGGCATCACTTCCACTGCTTCGAGATTGCATAAGAACCTATTAGAGTAGAGTCACGTGAGGGTGGTTCGTCGCTATATAATGAATGTTCTACTCTAGTTTATAGAATTTTCTATCTGTAGTTGATCCTCGAGCAGCTTCAACCTTCCGTTCATGTCAGCTTGTTCCTTCTTTCTGTTCTCCTGCTCAACTAGCCGCCTTTGC
This sequence comes from Thinopyrum elongatum, assembly GCA_011799875.1. Taxonomy (NCBI): domain Eukaryota; kingdom Viridiplantae; phylum Streptophyta; class Magnoliopsida; order Poales; family Poaceae; genus Thinopyrum; species Thinopyrum elongatum. The sequence goes on from CM022301.1 coordinate 411,184,870, forward strand.
TCCTCTTCAGCAGCCCGCTGCTCAATGATATCCTGTAATACGGCGTTAGGCTCATATAGGTTGGAACGGTGCTATTTCAAGGCATGGACATAAATGAAAGGTTAGGATGCTAACCTTGATACGCTTTATCTCATGTGACACGGCGGTTGGGCGACTCCGTATGGATGGAGTTGAGTTGGTGCTCGACATGCGCATCTCGTGCAGCTTGCGATGCGAGGAGGTGGCGATCGCCCCGTTGCAAAGGAGGTGGCGGCCATGGCCCTTCCCCTGGCCAGCAATGACGAGAAGCTCAGGATCAAGGGGCTTGGACGTAGGTTCGGCGTCCTGCCCGTGCACCTCCTGGAAGACCTCTTTGAAGGTCTCGTACTTCTCCTGCGCCGACAAGCTATAGAACTCGGCGCCATCCTTCCCCTTGTGGCCTTCTTTCCAGTCATCCAGGATGTGGACCGGGTGACCAACCGTCGCCTCCTGCAAAATTAACCATCAAGTTTAATGAACCAAGATGCACCGTGCGAAAAAGTTAACATCTTAATCCACATACCATGTGTTGCTTGAGAGCGGTTAGGTTCCGGCTCCCCTGGACATGAGCCGGGCCTGGCATTTTGGCGCGATCGTTTCCCTTCTCCACATGCTGCGCCTGCCATGCCGGGTCACACCACATGTCAACCAGGGCCTCCCAACAATCGGCCTTCATCCAGGGTTCCCTCACCTAGTCAGACAAAATCGAATCATTGAGGAACAAGAGGTGCATGAATCAAAGTACTAGCAACGGATGTAGTCACTTACCACTGACAAGTATTCTTCTCATGACAAGTTGGTCTGGCAAGCAGTCTTCCTTGTCATCTTCTCTCCCTTGTCGTCGAGCGGCCGACACTGCATGACGGCTTTGTACCGCAGCGTGTGCTTGGTGTCGGAGAGTATCTTCCGGGCAGATTTCACGATGCATGATGTCTACTACGCAACCTTCTTCTTGTAGACTCATGTTGAGCCTCCAAGCGTAGAGTTTTGTAGGACAGTAGCAAATTCCCTCAAGTGGATGACCTAAGGTTTATCAATCCGTGGGAGGCGTAGGATGAAGATGGTCTCTCTCAAACAACCCTGCAACCAAATAACAAAGAGTCTCTTGTGTCCCCAACACACCCAATACAATGATAAATTGTATAGGTGCACTAGTTCGGCGAAGAGATGGTGATACAAGTGCAATATGGATAGTAGATATAGGTTTTTGTAATCTGAAAATATAAAAACAGCAAGGTAACAAATAGTAAAAGTGAGCGAAAACGGTATTGCAATGCTTGGAAACAAGGCCTAGGGTTCATACTTTCAATAGTGCAAGTTCTCTCAACAATGATAACATAATTAGATCATATAACAATCCCTCAACATGGAATGAAGAGTCACTCCAAAGTCACTAATAGCAGAGAACAAACGAAGAGATTATGGTAGGGTACGAAACCACCTCAAAGTTATTCATTCTGATCGATCTATTGGGCTATTCCTATAAGTGTCACAAATAGCCCTAGAGTTCGTACTAAAATAACACCTTAAGACACACATCAACCAAAACCCTAATGTCACCTAGATACTCCTATGTCACCACAAGTATCCGTGGGTTTGATTATACGATATGCATCACACAATCTCAGATTCATCTATTCAAACCAACACAAAGAACTTCAAAGAGTGCCCCAAAGTTTCTACCGGAGAGTCAAGACGAAAACGTGTGCCAAACCCTATGCATAAGTTCACAAGGTCACAGAACCCGCAAGTTGATCACCAAAACATACATCAAGTGGATCACGTGAATATCCCATTGTCACCACAGATAAGCACATGCAAGACATACATCAAGTGTTCTCAAATCCTTAAAGACTCAATCCGATAAGATAACTTCAAAGGGAAAACTCAATCCATTACAAGAAGGTAGAGGGGGAGAAACATCATAAGATCCAACTATAATAGCAAAGCTCACGGTACATCAAGATCGTGCCAAATCAAGAACACGAGAGAGAGAGAGATCAAACACATAGCTACTGGTACATACCCTCAGCCCCGAGGGTGAACTACTCCCTCCTCGTCATGGAGAGCACCGGGATGATGAAGATGGCCACCGGTGATGATTTCCCCCTCCGGCAGGGTGCCGGAACAGGGTCCTGATTGGTTTTTGGTGGCTACAGAGGCTTGCGGCAGCGGAACTCCTGATCTAGGTTTATTTCTGGGGGTTTCTATATTTATAGGAATTTTTGGCTTCGAGAACAAGTCAGGGGGTCCACGAGACGATGACAAGGATGGAGGGCGCGCCCTAGGGGGGGCGCCCTCCACCCTTATGGTGGCCTCAGGACTGTTCTGGCCCAACTCTTTTGCTTCGGGGGCTTCTTCTGGTCCATAAAAAATCACCGTAAATTTTCAGGTCATTTGGACTCCGTTTGATATTCCTTTTCTGTAAAACTCAAAAACAAGGAAAAAACAGAAACTGGCACTGGGCTCTAGGTTAATAGGTTAGTCCCAAAAATCATATAAAATAGCATATAAATGCATATAAAACATCCAAGATAGATAATTTAATAGCATGGAACAATAAAAATTTATAGATACATTGGAGATGTATCAAGCATCCCCAAGCTTAATTCCTGCTCGTCCTAGAGTAGGTAAATGATAAAAATAGAATTTTGATGTGGAATGCAACCTAACATATTTATCCATGTAATTTTCTTTATTGTGGCATGAATGTTCAGATCCATAAGATTGAAAACAAAAGTTTAATATTGACATAAAAACAATAATACTTCAAGCATACTAACAAGGCAATTATGTCTTCTCAAAATAACATGGCCAAAGAAAGCTATCCTTACAAAATCATATAGTCTGGCTATGCTCCATCTTCATCATACAAAATATTCAAATCATGCACAACCCCGATGACAAGCCAAGAAATTGTTTCATACTTTTGATGTTCTCAAACTTTTTCAACTTTCACGCAATACATGAGCGTGAGCCATGGACATAGCACTATAGGTGGAATAGAATATGGTGGTTGTGGAGATGACAAAAAGGAGATAGTCTCACATCAACTAGGCATATCAACGGGCTATGGAGATGCCCATCAATAGATATCAATGTGAGTGAGTAGGGATTGCCATGCAATGGATGCACTAGAGCTATAAGTGTATGAAAGCTCAAAAAGAAACTAAGTGGGTGTGCATCCAACTCGCTTGCTCACGAAGACCTAGGGCAATTTGAGGAAGCCCATCATTGGAATATACAAGCCAAGTTCTATAATGAAAAATTCCCACTAGTATATGAAAGTGACAACATAGGAGACTCTCTATCATGAAGATCATGGTGCTACTTTGAAGCACAAGTGTGGTAAAAGGATAGTAGCATTGCCCCTTCTCTCTTTTTCTCTCATTTTTTTTGGGCCCTCTCATTTTTTTTGGCCTCTTTTCTCTTTTTTTATTTTTTTATTTTTCGTCCGGAGTGTCATCCCGACTTGTGGGGGAATCATAGTCTCCATCATCCTTTCCTCACTGGGACAATGCTCTAATAATGATGATCATCACACTTTTATTTACTTACAACTCAAGAATTACAACTCGATATTTAGAACTAAATATGACCCTATATGAATGCCTCCGGCGGTGTACCGGGATGTGCAATGACTCAAGAGTGACATGTATGAAAGAATTATGAACGGTGACTTTGCCACAAATATGATGTCAACTACATGATCATGCAAAGCAATATGACAATGATGAAGCGTGTCATAATAAACGGAATGATGGAAGTTGCATGGCAATATATCTCGGAATGGCTATGGAAATGCCATAATAGGTAGGTATGGTGGCTGTTTTGCGGAAGGTATATGGTGGGTGTATGGTACCGACGAAAGTTGCGCGGTACAAGAGAGGCTAGCAATGGTGGAAGGGTGAGAGTGCGTATAATCCATGAACTCAGCATTAGTCATAAAGAACTCACATACTTATTGCAAAAATCTATTAGTTATCAAAACAAAGTACTACGCGCATGCTCCTAGGGGGATAGATTGGTAGGAAAAGACCATCGCTCGTCCCCGACCGCCACTCATAAGGAAGACAATCAATAAATAAATCATGCTCCGACTTCATCACATAACGGTTCACCATACGTGCATGCTACAGGAATCACAAACTTTAACACGAGTATTTCTACAATCCACAATTACTCACTAGCATGACTCTAATATCACCATCTTTATATCTCAAAACAATCATAAGGAATCAAACTTCTCATAGTATTCAATGCACTTTATATGAAAGTTTTTATTATATCCCTCTTGGATGCCCATCATATTAGGACTAAATTCATAACCTAAGCAAATTACCATGCTGTTTAAGACTCTCAAAATAATATAAGTGAAGCATGAGAGTTCATTAATTTCTTCAAAATAAAACCACCGCCATGCTCTAAAAAGATATAAGTGAAGCACTAGAGCAAACGACAAATTACTCCAAAAGATATAAGTGAAGATCAATGAGTGGTCGAATAATTATGCAACTATGTGAAGACTCTCTAACATAAAAGAATTTCAGATCTTAATATTTTATTCAAACAGCAAGCAAAAACAAAATAAAATGGCATTGCAAGGATAGCACATAACATGTGAAGAAGCAAAAACTTAGGCTCAACCGAGGCTAACCGATGATTGTTGATGAAGAAAGGTGGGATGCCAACCGGGGCATCCCCAAGCTTAGATGCTTGAGACTTCTCGGAATATTAATTAGGGATGCCTTGGGCATCTCCAAGCTTGAGATTTTGTGTCTCCTTAATTCCTCTCATATCATAGTTTCCCGGAATCTTAAAAACTTCATGCACACAGAACTCAACAAGAACTCGTGAGATAAGTTAGTATAAACCAATGCAAAACCTTATCATTATCTACTGTAGAAAATCACTAAAATTATTATTTGATATTGCCTACTAAATGCCTCCGCATATTTAATACTCCTATCCTCAAATAGAATCATTAAACAAGCAAACATATGCAAACATAACAGCAATCTGTCTAAACAGGACAGTCTGTAAAGAGTGCAATTGTACTCATACTTACCAAACTCCAAAATTTCTGAAAAATTACCGAACTGTAGAAAATTTGTTGTTACTTATTGTGTAAAAATTTCAAGATTTTACCATGTTCTGACTTTCCATAAGAACTCAGACAACAATAGAAAACTTTCTGTTCTCAAAACAGCAACATATAGACTTGCAAAATAAGCATGGTAAAAGCTACACTTGACCTTTTATTGAACTAAAAGATGCAAAACATTACTCTAAATAACATCAAGTAAATACTAATAAAAGAAAATGACGCTCCAAGCAAAACACATATCATGTGACGAATAAAAATATAGCTCCAAGTAAGGTTACCGATAATGTTGAAGACGAAAGAGGGGATGCCATCCGGGGCATCCCCAAGCTTAGTTGCTTGTATCTTCCTTGAATATTACCTTGGGGTGCCTTGGGAATCCCCAAGCTTAGGCTCTTGTCACTCCTTATTCTCCTCATATCGATATCTCACCCAAAACTTGAAAACTTCAAACACACAAAACTCAACAAAACCTTCGTGAGATCCGTTAGTATAATAAAACAAATCATTCACTTGGGTACTGTCAAAGACAAGATTCATAATTGTTCTCACACAATGCCTACTGTAAATTATCATTTCTATAATTTATATTGAGCAATAAAAGCCATAGAAACTAGGAAACAAGCAAACTATGCATCGAAAACAGAATCTGTCAAAAACAGAACAGTCTGTAAAGATCTGAATTAAGCTCATACTTCTGTTACTCCAAAAATTCTGAAAAATTAGGACAACGTAGGAAACTTGTATATCAATCCTCTTTATAAAAATTCGGAGTTTTTCCACGTTCCAGTAAAATATAGGAATTTCTGTACTGGACGCAAAAGTTTCTGTTTTTGCACAGAATCAAGTCAACTATCATCCACACTATCCCAAAGGCTTTACTTGGCACTTTATTGAAACAAAAGCTATAAAACATGATTACTACAGTAGATTAATCATGTTAACACACAAAAACAGTAGGGGTAAATATTGGGTTGTCTCCCAACAAGCGCTTTCTTTAATGCCTTTTTGCTAGGCATGATGATTTCAATGATGCTCACATAAAAGATAAGAATTGAAACATAACGGGAGCATCATGAAGCATATAACTAGCACATTTAAGTCTAACCCACTTCCTATGCATAGGGATTTTGTGAGCAAACAATTTATGGGAGCAAGAATCAACTAGCATAGGAAGGCAAAACAAGCATAGCTTCAAAACTTTCAACACATAGAGAGGAAACTTGATATTATTGCAATACCTACAAGCATATGGTCCTCCCTCATAATAATTTTCAGTAGCATCATGAATGAATTCAACAATATAACTATCACATAAATCATTCTTTTCATGATCTACAAGCATAGAAATTTTTCTACTCTCCACATAAGCAAGTTTATTCTCATGAATAGTAGTGGGAGCAAACTCAACAAAATAACTATCATGTGAGGCATAATCCAATTGAAAACTAAAATCATGATGACAAGTTTCATGGTTATCATTATTCTTTATAGCATACATGTCATCACAATAATCATCATAGATAGCAACTTTGTTCTCGTAATCAATTGGAACCTCTTCCGAAATAGTGGATTCATCACTAAATAAAGTCATGACCTCTCCGAATCCACTTTTATCGATATAATCATCATAAATAGGAGGCATGCTATCATCATAATAAATATTCTCATCAAAACTTGGGGGACTAAAAATATCATCTTTATCAAGCATAGCATCCCCAAGCTTGTAGCTTTGCATATCATTAGCATCATGGATATTCAAGGAATTCATACTAACAACATTGCAATCATGCTCATCATTCAAAAATTTAGTGCCAAACATTTTATAGACTTCTTCTTCTAGCAATTGAGCACAATCATCGGAATCCTTATTTTCACGAAAGACATTAAAAAGATGAAGCATATGAGGCAACCTCAATTCCATTTTTTTGTAGTTTTCTTTTATAGACTAAACTAGTGATAAAACAAGAAACTAAAATATTCAATTGCAAGATCTAAAGAAATACTTTCAAGCACTCACCTCCCCGGCAACGGCGCCATAAAAGAGCTTGATGTCTACTACGCAACCTTCTTCTTGTAGACTTGTGTTGGGCCTCCAAGCGCAGAGTTTTGTAGGACAGTAGCAAATTTCCCTCAAGTGGATGACCTAAGGTTTATCAATCCGTGGGAGGCATAGGATGAAGATGGTCTCTCTCAAACAACCCTGCAACCAAATAACAAAGAGTCTCTTGTGTCCCCAACACACCCAATACAATGATAAATTGTATAGGTGCACTAGTTCGGCGAAGAGATGGTGACACAAGTGCAATATGGATAGTAGATATAGGTTTTTGTAATCTGAAAATATAAAAACAGCAAGGTAACAAATAGTATAAGTGAGCGAAAATGGTATTGCAATGCTTGGAAACAAGGCCTAGGGTTCATACTTTCACTAGTGCAAGTTCTCTCAACAATGATAACATAATTAGATCATATAACAATCCCTCAACATGCAACGAAGAGTCACTCCAAAGTCACTAATAGCGGAGAACAAACGAAGAGATTATTGTAGGGTACGAAACCACCTCAAAGTTATTCTTTCTGATCGATCTATTGGGCTATTCCTATAAGTGTCACAAACAGCCCTAGAGTTCGTACTAAAATAACACCTTAAGACACACATCAACCAAAACCCTAATGTCACCTAGATACTCCAATGTCACCACAAGTATCCGTGGGTTTGATTATACGATATGCATCACACAATCTCAAATTCATCTATTCAAACCAACACAAAGAACTTCAAAGAGTGCCCCAAAGTTTCTACCGGAGAGTCAAGACGAAAACGTGTGCCAACCCCTATGCATAAGTTCACAAGGTCACAGAACCCGCAAGTTGATCACCAAAACATACATCAAGTGGATCACGTGAATATCCCATTGTCACCATAGATAAGCACATGCAAGACATACATCAAGTGTTCTCAAATCCTTAAAGACTCAATCCGATAAGATAACTTCAAAGGGAAAACTCAATCCATTACAAGAAAGTAGAGGGGTAGAAACATCATAAGATCCAACTATAATAGCAAAGCTCGCGGTACATCAAGATCGTGCCAAATCAAGAACATGAGAGAGAGAGAGATCAAACACATAGCTACTGGTACATACCCTAAGCCCTGAGGGTGATGTACTCCCTCCTCGTCATGGAGAGCACCGGGATGATGAAGATGGCCACGGCTGATGATTTCCCCCTCCGGCAGGGTGCCGGAACAGGGTCCCGATTGGTTTTTGGTGGCTACAGAGGCTTGCGGCGGCGGAACTCCCGATCTAGGTTTATTTCTGGGGGTTTCTATATTTCTAGGAATTTTTGGCGTCGAGAACAAGTCGGGGGGGTCCACGAGGTGACGACAAGGACGGAGGGCGCGCCCTAGGGGGGACCGCGCCCTCCACCCTTGTGGTGGCCTCGGGACTCTTCTGGCCCAACTCTTTTGCTTCGGGGGCTTCTTCTGGTCCATAAAAAATCACCGTAAACTTTCAGGTCATTTGGACTCCGTTTGATATTCCTTTTCTGTAAAACTCAAAAACAAGGAAAAAACATAAACTGGCACTGGGCTCTAGGTTAATAGGTTAGTCCCAAAAATCATATAAAATAGCATATAAATGCATATAAAACATCCAAGATAGATAATATAATAGCATGGAACAATAAAAAATTATAGATACGTTGGAGACGTATCAATGCCTTTGATCGCCTTCTGCTTCTCACCATCCACACAAGCAAATGTTTGCCACAAGAAAGCATATGGCAGTTAATACAAGTATTTGGATATGGAAAAATGCAGTGGCCGGGGCGAATATACTTACAAAAAAAGCGGTGATGACCTGGGTGGCCATGGTGACATTGTGCTCGTCCTTGCTGTGTTGGTAATGCTCTCAGGTTAAACCTGGCGACGGCGGCTCATCGTCACCCGGCTTGGACAACCCAGGGAAGTGCTTCCTCAAGTGGGATCCGATGATGTGGTTCGGTGGGCGCGCCCCCTTAGGCTGTGTCGGGATAAATTCCCAGTGACTGCATGATGAAAAAGACAAGCATATGTGAGTGTCAAAGCTGTGGCATCCAAAATATGTTGCAAATGAAATGCTTGCTTACCCCTCTCCTGTCGGGGAAATGACAGGACGGGCGCCGGCAGCCGTTGGTTCCGGGACCTTCCCCGGACCACGCCCGGATTTCTTCCTCTTGGAAGTGTTGCTCGAGGTAAACCCCGAGCCGTCCGAGGCCTCCATGTCGCCCGTATCGGTAGCGAGCATATCCGGTACATCTAAGTCCACTCCGACATCGCCATCCGATGACGACTCATCGTCGGTAGCGGCCTGACGGGAGCTGGACGACTCGGTCGTGCCGGAGTTGTTGACGTGGGTCGCCAGATGGCTCGCGACTCTCCAGTACTTATTACTAGCCCCATCAGAATCTGAAAACAAAATAAAATGTATTAGTAACTAAAACGGAAGTGTTGCCAATTTGACGTGGGTCGCCTAATGAATTAGTATACCTAATCAGAAGTTACTTAATAACTTCAATTTGCAGCGCACATCGTAGTGACAAGGCATTTGCAACTTGCCAATTTCATTGCCCGCAGATTTAAAAATAATATTATGAGAAAAGTATCTGGAGCATAGCACTACTTTAGCTATTGAGTGTTGACAGAGGATGAGAGGAACATAACACTACTTTTTTTGTTCATCATTCTATATATATATATATATATATATATATATATATATATATATATATATAAAATTAGAATGACACACTTAATATTAACTGTGGCAGTTGATTTGTTTTCCCCCCTTTGTAGGAAAATGTATATAATGCAACAAAGACAGATGGCAGTGAGTTAGCAATCAAAGTCTATAAAACTTCAGTGCTTGTTTTTAATTAAGATATGGATTTTATACTTGCTTTTTCTATATTAATCATGAATTTGGAGGCATAAGTTGTTGTTATCCTATATTTTGTTCTATCTCTCTCTAAATTTAATTCCCACCCTATATAATTTTTGAAATTTAACCTAAGCAAAATTGACATACTCTAAAATTAACCTAAGCAACATTGACCTACTCTAAAATTAACCTAAGAAAAATCACCTAACCAGAGGGAGAGGGAGCAAGAGGGGAAAGGGAGAGGGGGCCAGAGGGGAGAGGTAGACGGAGGGGAGAGGGATGCGGTTGAGAGGTGGGGTCGTGGGGGGCAGTGGGATGGGAGGTGAGAGGGGGTGGGAGGGGAGGGGAGAGGAGTACCTGAGTGCAACATGAGCTGCCGCGCCACCGATGGACCTCCGCCATGGCCGCCGTCGTTGGGCCCCAAAGAAGAACCACCGCGCCTGGAGCGGGCCATGAAGAACCGGTGGCGGTGGCGGCAGGTTGTGGCGGGGGTGGTGGCGGCAGCTGGTGGCGGTGGCGGCGACGGCAGTTGGTGGGGGTGGCGCTGGCGCTGGCGATTCCGGCGGCAGGGCAGAGAAGAAAGAGAAGAGACTGAACTGATAGAATAGAGAGAAAGGGGATCAGATAAGAACTAGGTTTAGGTGATTTGCCGAGAGCAACTCTCGGTAAAGGTGGGCATTGCCGAGAGCCGAAAGTCGACCCTCGGTAACTACTGCTCTAGTTCTTTATTTTCCTTCTATTTGTGTTTTTATTTGGCACTCTCTTTTTGTATCTGATATTTCAAATGATTTTATGACTAGACTTTGAAAATGCCATGACTTTTGATGAACTTTTTCTATGAAAAGGACTTTTTGATGACTTATATATATGTTTTGGGCTAGATTTGTTCAAAACTCAACTTTAAAGACTGTAAAGTAAAAAACATGAAAACATGAGAATGCTGTAACACGAAGATGCAGGTATTCACCGTGGGCTACCCTCTCTTGGTGCCGGGCAACGCCCTAGACTGCCGGGGCCACCGGATGGGTGCTCGGTCTGTAGAACCGCCCGAGAGGGGGAGGGGGGACCACACCTGCATGCGCAAGGCCCCATAAATATGCATGCAAATGGGTGGTGTGGTGTTGGAATAACCTACGCACGTCCTTGACGTGACACATGCCTCACGAACCACACAGATGGGCGGGAACGTCGAGGACCGGCTGCATTTGTCCGCGAGACTGAGTCTTCGGTGGGCGATCCTGTGACAGAGCGGGCTTAGATTTGGTCTGTCATCTCGCGACGACCTGCCGTAACACGAAGAAGCAGTTGTTCACCGTGGCCTACCCCCTCTCGCTGCCGGTCAACGCCCTAGACCGCCAGGGCCACCGGATGGGTGCTCGGTCTATAGAACCGCCCGAGGGGGGAGGGGGGACCACACCTGATGCGCAAGGCCCCATGCATAGCATGCAAATGGGGTGGGTGCTGTTGAATAACCTACGCACGCCCTTGACGTGACACATGCCTCACGAACCACACAGACGGGCGGGAACGTCGAGGACCGGCTGCGTTCGGTCCGCGAGACGGAGTCTTCGGTGGGCGATCCTCTGACATAACGGCTAGACCTGGTCTGTCACTCGCCGATGACCTGCGTAACACGAAGAAGCAGTTGTTCACCGTGGCCTACCCCCTCTCGGTGCCGGTCAACGCCCTAGACCGTCGGGGCCATCGGATGGGTGCTCGGTCTCTAGAACCGCCCGAGGGGGGGAGGGGGGACCACACCTACATGCGCAAGGCCCCATGCATATGCATGCAAATGGGTGGCGTGCTGTTGGAATAACCACACACACAGGGGGGAACGTCGAGGACCGGCTGCGTTCGTCCGCGAGACCGAGTCTTCGGTGGGCGATCCTGTGACAGAATGGGCTTAGATTTGGTCTGTCATCTCGGGACGACCTGCCGTAACACGAAGAAGCAGTTGTTCACCGTGGCCTACCCCCTCTCGGTGCCGATCAACGCCCTAGACCGCCGGGGCCACCGGATGGGTGCTCGGTCTGTAGAACCGCCCGAGGGCCATCTGAAAAGCAGAAAACAAGATGATAACTATAATGTGGTAAGGTGGTTTGCCAAGCATGGAAGAAAACAACTAAAAAAGTATAAGACATATTATCGAGAATGCACACAAAGGGAGAAGAGAAAGTTCTAGGTTTGGCACTCTCTTTGCCGAGAGCCACTCTCAGTAAAGGTGGGCATTGCCGAGCGCCATGTTTTGACGCTCGGTAACCACTGCTCTAATTCTTTATTTTCCTTTTATTTGTTTATTGCCGAGAGCCCTGTACGAGCCCGCGCCGGCCCATGTACTATTGTACGCCGGGCGTGTACGTATACGTGTGGAATTTGCGTTTCCCCGTGGTCGTGCGCGTGCACGTGTGTGCGTGGATAACTTCCAAAAAAAGGCCGACTATAAGAGGAGGGGAACCGGCACCGGCCGCATCGCCCCACCCCATTTCCCCAAAATCGCCTCCCTCTCCCCCTCCTCTCTCCTCTGCCGCATCGTCTCCCTCACCAGCCACACCCCCACCTGCTCACTCACCCCCACCACCTCACTCTCTCCTCCGGCTTGCTTGTGGCTCTTCGATGGAGCAAGGCCGTGGCAAAGCCGCCGTCACGGACGGAGATGTGAAGGAGACAGGCGCGGAGACCACGGCAGATGCCGTGCAGGCCTGCGTCGGCGATGCGGGTGCGGGAGGTGCTGCATCCCCACGAGCTAGATCGTTCGCTGTGGCGGCGGATCTGGAGGAGAAGAAGGTGGCCGTGTCGGACTCCGCCGTGCCGGAGCTGGGCGTGACGGCGTCGAGCGGCGCGTCTCATGGATCTGCGGAGGCCGGCGGCGAGCACGTGGACCTGCAGGTAATCCTTGCCAGTCCCCTCCATTGTTAGTTAGTTCTGTTAATTAAGCAGTAGATGTACTGATGTAGGTGTTAATTAGAGGGTTTTTTATGTTGCTAGTTGCTGATAATTGGGGTTTTTTTATGGATTGATTTATAGTCAATGATAAATTTGGATAGATTTTGTGATTGAATGATCCAGTAAGCTAGATGTAGGAGTTAGGGTTTTTTAAGTAGATGTTTAGTTAGGGTTTTTTTGTATTGGATTCATTTATATATAGCCAATGATATATGTAATTAAATTTTCTGATTTGAATGATCCAGTACAAGTAGGAGTTAGGTTTTTTTTAATTAGATGTATGAGTTAGGTTTTTTTGTACTGGATTCATTTATAGACAATGATCCAATATAATGATATACTATCTTTTTTCATTAAGTAGTGTGGGGGAAATTCCCTGAAAAGAAAAGTGTTGGGTTAATCCAGGGAATGTCAAGAATCCAGCTTGGATTTTCATTAGCATTTATATATGAAGGAAATCATTTATTTGTTGATTTTGATTGCTTAGATTCTGTGTATTTATAAGGAAAGCATTTATTTGTATATATATGTACACATATCAATGAACTTGTATATATATATATATATATGTTGATAACCCTACTGTTTAATATCTAGATATATAGCTTAATTAATATATAGTCTATCAATTAGTTGTTGAAATGTACATACCATAAGTCTAACCAGTGCCCTTTTTCAATATATATAGTTTGGAGCTTTCCTTCATTATGCAAAACCAAATTGTTTAGATAGCTTTATTTGTTTATCTCTGTAGGTTTCATATGTGATTATAAAGTTAACCATATGTATGTTTGCTAGACATGCAAATGTGCCACATGAGCAACTCATGCATGGAAGTGATCATATTAAATTGTTTTTGCATTGGAAAATATATTGACAATATTGGTCACTTGCAACATATACCTTTGTAGTTCACATGCATTCACAATTTTGTTTTGTAATGACATTCTTTGAACTGCAATTCATTTCCTTGTAATTGATGTGCGTAATTACTTGACAATATAGAAGGAGGATCTTGTGGGCAACAAGAGGAAGTTGGACATGACTGGGTTCGACCCATATGATAGTGATGATGAGCCGTACGAGGTAAGGCCTACTTGAAATGTTATTTGTGCATTGAGTTAGTCTTACATGTTTATAGTATTTGAATGCATAATGTATTAATGTCATTCATTCATGTGTGCAGTATGATTCTGGAGATGATGTGGACGAGGGGAATGTCAAGTCCTTCGAAGAAAAGCTGGTGCAGAAGATGAGGGCCCAGGGATCTGGTACTTACTACAACCCGAAGACGGACAAGTACTGCTGCCCCTACTGCAGCAAGCCCAAGCCCAAGGATGGGATAATGGAGCACCTTATGGTTCATTGTCGGGCTACAGCGGTGAGCGGTGAGGACTACAAGGTCAAGGCGCAGCATGCTGCCCTCCTGAAGGTCCTGAGAACCCCTCACATGTAGTTTCCCCTACATCTTGCTTGTCATCAGAAGGAGGAGCCTTAATTAGTGCTTTTGCTGAACTAAATGTGGTTGTGGTTGCAAACTTTATGTGTTAATGCTGAAGTACTTAATGTAAGTGTCGTGTGATCTGAACTTCGTGGTGATCTGAACTTGGTGGTGACTGCATCAACATGTGTGTTCTGTAGTTGATGCATGCTATATATCTATGGTAGTAATCCATATTGCTATATATCAATATTTGTGTGTGTGCCTTAAACTTGCCATATATGGTTCCTGATGTTGTGCGGTATGATTTGTTTGAGTGTTCATTTTCTGAATCTACTTGCTGCAATTAATGATCACAGATATGCTGCTTCAGTGTTGCTTCATCGGTATAAGACATATTATTGAGAATGCACACAAAGGGAGATGAGAAACTTTCCAGGATTAGGTGCTTTGCCGAGAGTGGCTCTCGGTAAATGTGGGTATTGCCGAGAGTAACTCTCGCTAAATGTGGGCATTGCCGAGAGTCGGCCATCGACCCTCGGTAACCACTGCTCTAATTCTTTATTTTCCTTCTATTTTGTGTTTTTGTTTGGCACTCACTTTTTGTATCTGATATTTCAAATGCTTTTATGACTAGACTTTGAAAATGCCATGACTTTTGATGAACTTTTTCTATGAAAAGGACTTTTTGATGACTTATATATATGTTTTGGCTAGATTTGTTCAAAACTCAACTTTAAAGACTATAAAGTAAAAAACATGAGAACGGTGACCTGCCGTAACACGAAGAAGCAAGTATTCACCGTGGGCTACCCTCTCTCGGTGCCGGTCAATGCCCTAGACCGCCGGGGCCACCAGATGGTTCCTCGGTCTGTAGAACGACCTGAGGGGGGAGGGGGGACCACACCTGCATGCGCAAGGCCCCATGCATAAGCATGCAAATGGGTGGTGTGTTGTTGGAATAACCTACGCACGTCCTTGACGTGACACATGCCTCACGAACCACACAGACAGGCGGGAACGTCGAGGACCGGCTGCGTTCGTCCGCGAGACCGAGTCTTCGGTGGGGGATCATGTGACAGAACGGGCTTAGACTTGGTCTGTCATCTCGCGATGACCTGCTGTAACACGAAGAAGCAGTTATTCACCATGGCCTACCCCCTCTTGGTGCCGGTCAATGCCCTAGACTGCCGGGGTCACCGGATGGGTGCTCGATCTGTAGAACCGCCCGAGGGGGGGGAGGGGGACCACACCTGCATGCTCAAGGCCCCATGCATATGCATGCAAATGGGTGGTGTGTTGTTGGAATAACCTACGCACGTCCTTTACGTGACACATGCCTCATGAACCACATAGACGGGCGGGAACGTCGAGGACCGGCTGCGTTTGTCCGTGAGACCGAGTCTTCGGTGGGCGATCATGTGACAGAACGGGCTTAGACTTGGTCTGTCATCTCGCGACGACCTGCCGTAACACGAAGAAGCAGTTGTTCACCGTGGCCTACCCCCTCTCGGTGCCGGTCAACGCCCTAGACCACCGGGGCCACGGGATGGGTGCTCGGTCTGTAGAACCGCCCGAGGGGGGGAGGGGGACCACACCTGCATGCGCAAGGCCCCATGCATACCATGCAAATGGTGTGTGTGGTTGGAATAACCTACACAGTCCTTTACGTGACACATGCCTCATGACACCACACAGACGGGGCGGAAGACGAGGACCGGCTGCGTTCGTCCGCGAACCAATCTTCGGTGGGCATCATGTGACAGAATGGGCTTAGACTTGGTCTGTCATCTCGCGACGACCTGCCGTAACACGAAGAAGCTTTGTTCACCTGTGGCCTACCCCCTCTCGGTGCCGGTCACACCTAGACCGCCGGGGCCACCGGAGGATGCTCGTTCTTTATAAAACGCACCTGGGGGGAGGGGGGACCACACCTGCATGCGCAAGGTCCCATGCATATGCATGCAAATGGGTGGTGTGTTGTTGGAATAACCTACGCACGTCCTTGACGTGACACATGCCTCATGAACCACACAGATGGGCGGGAACGTCGAGGACCGGCTGGGTTCGTCCGCGAGACCGGGTCTTCGATGGGCGATCATGTGACAGAACGTGCTTAGACTTGCTATGTCATCTCGCGATGACCTGCCGTAACACGAAGAAGCAGTTGTTCACCGTGGCCTACCCCCTCTCGGTGCCGGTCAACGCCCTTGACCGCCGGGGCCACCGGATGGGTTCTCGGTGTGTAGAACCACCCGAGGGCCATCTGAAAAGCAGAAAACAAGACGGGAACTATAATGTGGTAAGGTGGTTTGCCAAGCATGGAAGAAAACAACGAAAAAAGTATAAGACATATTATCGAGAATGCACACAAAGGGAGGGGAGAAACGGTTTGGCACTCTCTTTGCCGAGAGCAACTCTCGGTAAAGGTGGGCATTGCCGAGAGCCGATAGTCGACCCTCGGTAACCACTGCTCTAATTCTTTATTTTCCTTCTATTTTGTGTTTTTTTGGCACTCTCTTTTTGTATCTGATATTTCAAATGTTTTTATGACTAGACATTGTAAATGCCATGACTTTTGATGAACTTTTTCTACGAAAAGGACTTTTTGATGACTTATATATATGTTTTTCCTAGATTTGTTCAAAACTCAACTTTAAAGACTATAAAGTAAAAAACATGAGAACGGTGACCTGCCGTAACACGAAGAAGCAAGTATTCACCGTGGGCTACCCTCTCTCGGTGCCCGTCAATGCCCTAGACCGCCGGGGCCACCAGATGGGTCCTCGGTCTGGAAACCGTCCGAGGAGGGAGGGGGGACCACACCTGCATGCGCAAGGCCCCATGCATATGCATGCAAATGGGTGGTGTGTTGTTGGAATAACCTACGCACGTCCTTGACGTGACACATGCCTCATGAACCACACAGATGGGCGGGAACGTCGAGGAACGGCTGCATTCATCTGCGAGACTGAGTCTTCGGTGGGCGATCATGTGACAGAACGGGCTTAGACTTTGTTTGTCATCTCGCGACGAACTGCCGTAACACGAAGAAGCAGTTGTTCACCGTGGCCTACCCCCTGTCGGTACCGGTCAACGCCCTAGACCGCTAGGGCCACCGGATGGGTTCTCGGTCTGTAGAACCACCCGAGGGGGGAGAGGGGACCACACCTGCATGCGCAAGTCCCCATGCATATGCATGCAAATGGGTGGTGTGTTGTTGGAATAACCTACGCACGTCCTTGACGTGACACATGCCTCACGAACCACACAGACGGGCGGGAACGTCGAGGACCGGCAGCGTTCGTCCGCGAGACCGAGTCTTCGGTTGGTGATCATGTGACAAA
Organism: Thinopyrum elongatum; assembly: GCA_011799875.1. Classification (NCBI taxonomy): domain Eukaryota; kingdom Viridiplantae; phylum Streptophyta; class Magnoliopsida; order Poales; family Poaceae; genus Thinopyrum; species Thinopyrum elongatum. Next base: position 411,202,645 of record CM022301.1, read on the forward strand.
ACGGGCTTAGACTTGGTCTTTCATCTTGCGACGACCTGCCGTAACACGAAGAAGCAGTTGTTCATCGTGGCCTACCCCCTCTCGATGCCGGTGAATGCCCTAGACCGCCGGGGCCACCGGATGGGTGCCAGGTCTGTAGAACCGCCCGAGGGCCATCTGAAAAGCAGAAAACAAGACGGTAACTATAATGTGGTAAGGTCGTTTGCCAAGCATGGAAGAAAACAACAAAAAAAAGTATAAGACATATTATCGAGAATGCACACAAAGGGAGGGGAGAAACGGTTTGGCACTCTCTTTGCCGAGAGCTACTCTCAGTAAAGGTGAGCATTGCCGAGAGCCGATAGTCGACCCTCGGTAACCACTGCTCTAATTCTTTATTTTCCTTCTATTTTGTATTTTTGTTAGGCACTCTCTTTTTGTATCTGATATTTCAAATGATTTTATGACTAGACTTTGAAAATGCCATAACTTTTGATGAACTTTTTCTATGAAAAAGACTTTTTGATGACTTATATATACGTTTTGGCTAGATTTGTTCAAAACTCAACTTTAAAGACTATAAAGTAAAAAACTTGAGAACGGTGACCTGCCGTAACACGAAGAAGCAAGTATTCACCGTGGGCTACCCTCTCTCGGTGCCGGTCAATGCCCTTGACCGCCGGGGCCACCAGATGGGTCCTCGGTCTGGAAACCGTCCGAGGGGGGAGGGGGGACCACACTGGCATGCGCAAGGCGCCATGCATATGCATGCAAATGGGTGGTGTGTTGTTGGAATAACCTACACACGTCCTTGATGTGACACATGCCTCACGAACCACACAGATAGGCGGGAACGTCGAGGACCGGCTGCGTTCGTCCTTGAGACCAAGTCTTCGGTGGGCGATCATGTGACAGAACGGGCTTAGAGTTGGTCTATCAGCTCACGACGACCTGCCGTAACACGAAGAAGCAGTAGTTCACCGTGGCCTCCCCCCTCTCGGTGCCGGTCAATGCCCTAGACCGCCGGGGCCACCGAATGGGTGCTCGGCCTGTAGAACAGCCCGAGGGGGGGAGGGGGGACCACACCTGCATGCGCAAGGCCCCATGCGTATATGCATGCTAATGGGTGGTGTGTTGTTGGAATAACCTATGCACGTCCTTGACTTGACACGTGCCTCACGAACCACATAGACGGGCGGGAACGTCGAGGACCGGCCGCGTTCGTCCGTGAGACCGAGTCTTCGGTGGGCGATCATGTGACAGAATGGGCTTAGACTTGGTCTGTCATCTCGCGACGACCTGTCGTAAAATGAAGAAGCAGTTGTTCACCGTGGCCTACCCCCTCTCGGTGCCGGTCAACGCCCTAGACCACAGGGGCCACCGGATGGGTGCTCGGTCTGTAGAACCGCCCGAGAGGGGGAGGGGGACCACACCTGCATGCGCAAGGCCCCATGCATATGCATGCAAATGGGTGGTGTGTTGTTGGAATAACCTACGCACGTCCCTTACGTGACACATACCTCACGAACCACACAAACGGTCGGGAACCTCGAGGACCGGCGGCGTTCATCCGCGAGACTGAGTCTTCGATTGGCGATCATGTGATAGAACGGGCTTAGACTTGGTTTGTCATCTCGCGACGACCTGCCGTAACACGAAGAAGCAGTTGTTCACCGTGGAATACCCCCTCTCAGTGCCGGTCAACGCCCTAGACCGCCGGGGCCACCGGATGGATGCTCGGTCTGAAGAACCGCTCGAGGGGAGGGAGGGGGGACCACACCTGCATGCGCAAGGCCCCATGCATATGCATGCAAATGGGTGGTGTGTTGTTGGAATAACCTACGCACGTCCTTGATGTGACACATGCCTCACGAACAACACAGACGGGCGGGAACGTCGAGGACCGTCTGCGTTCGTCCGCGAGAGCGAGTCTTCGGTGGGCGATCATGTGACAGAACAGGCTTAGACTTGGTCTGTCATCTCACGACGACCTGCCGTAGCACGAAGAAGCAGTTGTTCACTGTGGCCTACCCCCTCTCGGTGCCGGTCAACGCCCTAGACCGCCGGGGCCATCGGATGGGTGCTCGGTCTGTAGAACCGCCCAAGGGCCATCTGAAAAGCAGAAAACAAGACGGTAACTATAATGTGGTAAGGTGGTTTACCAAGCATGGAAGAAAACAACAAAAAAAGTACAAGACATATTATCGAGAATGCACACAAAGGGAGGGGAGAAACGGTTTGGCACTCTCTTTGCCGAGAGCAACTCTCGGTAAAGGCGGGCATTGCCGAGAGCCGATAGTCGACCCTCGGTAACCACTGCTCTAATTCTTTATTTTCCTTCTATTTTGTGTTTTTGTTTGGCACTCGGTTTTTGTATCTGATATTTCAAATGTTTTTATGACTAGACTTTGAAAATGCCATGACTTTTGATGAACTTTCTCTATGAAAAGGACTTTTTGATGACTTATATTTATATGTTTTGGCTAGATTTGTTCAAAACTCAACTTTAAAGACTATAAAGTAAAAAACATGAGAACGGTGACCTGCCGTAACACGAAGAAGCAAGTATTCACCGTGGGCTACCCTCTCTCGGTGCCGGTCAACGCTCTAGACCGCCGGGGCCAACAGATGGGTCCTCGGTCTAGAAACCGTCCGAGGAGGGAGGGGGACCACACCTGCATGCGCAAGGCCCCATGCATATGCATGCAAATGGGTGGTGTGTTGTTGGAATAACCTACGCACGTCCTTGACGTGACACATGCCTCATGAACCACATAGACGGGCGGGAACATCGAGGACCAGCTGCATTCGTCCGTGAGACCGAGTCTTCGGTGGGCGGTCATGTGATAGAACGGGCTTAGACTTGGTCTGTCATCTCGCGACGACCTGCCGTAACACGAAGAATCAGTTGTTCACCGTGGCCTACCCCCTCTCGGTGCCGGTCAACGCCCTAGACCGCCGGGGCCACCGGATGGGTGCTCGGTCTGTAGAACCGCCCGAGGAGGGAGAAGGGACCACACCTGCATGCGCAAGGCCCCATGCATATGCATGCAAATGGGTGGTGTGTTGTTGGAATAACCTACACACGTCCTTTACGTGACACATGCCTCACGAACCACACAGACGGGCGGGAACATCGAGGACCTTCTGCGTTCGTCCGCGTGACCGAGTCTTCGGTGGGCGATCATGTGACAAAACGGGCTTAGACTTGGTCTGTCATCTCACGACGACCTGCTGTAACACGAAGAAGCAGTTGTTCACTGTGGCCTACCCCCTCTCGGTGCCTGTCAACGCCCTAGACCGCTGGGGCCACCGGATGGGTGCTCGGTCTGTAGAACCGCCCGAGGGCCATCTGAAAAGCAGAAAACAAGACGGTAACTATAATGTGGTAAGGTGGTTTGCCAAGCATGCAATAAAACAACAAAAAAAGTACAAGACATATTATCGAGAATGCACACAAAGGGAGGGGAGAAATGGTTTGGCACTCTCTTTGCCGAGAGCAACTCTCGGTAAAGGTGGGCATTGCCGAGAGCCGATAGTCGACCCTCGGTAACCACTGCTCTAATTCTTTATTTTCCTTCTATTTTGTGTTTTTGTTTGGCACTCTCTTTTAGTATCTGATATTTCAAATGTTTTTATAACTAGACTTTGAAAATGCCATGACTTTTGATGAACTTTCTCTATGAAAAGGACTTTTTGATGACTTATATATATGTTTTGGCTAGATTTGTTCAAAACTCAACTTTAAAGACTATAAAGTAAAAAACATGAGAACGGTGACCTACCGTAACACAAAGAAGCAAGTATTCACCGTGGGCTACCCTCTCTCGGTGCCGGTCAATGCCCTAGACCGCCGGGGCCACCAGATGGGTCCTTGGTCCGGAAACCATCCAAGGGGGAGGGGGGACCACACCTGCATGCGCAAGGCCCCATGCATATGCATGCAAATGGGTGGTGTGTTGTTGGAATAACCTACGCACGTCCTTGACGTGACACATGCCTCACGAACCACACAGACGGGCGGGAACGTCGAGGACCGGCTGCGTTCGTCCGCGAGACCGAGTCTTCGGTGGGCGATCATGTGAGAGAACAGGCTTAGACTTGGTCTGTCATCTCGCGACGACCTGCCGTAACACGAAGAAGCAGTTGTTCACCGTGGCCTACCCCCTCTTGGTGCCGGTTAACGCCCTAGACCGCCGGGGCCACCGGATGGGTGCTCGGTCTGTAGAACCGCCTGAGGGGCGGAGGGAGGACCACACCTGCATGCGCAAGGCCCCATGCATATGCATGCAAATGGGTGGTGTGTTGTTGGAATAACCTACGCATGTCCTTGACATGACACATGCCTCACGAACCACACAGACAGGCGGGAACATCGAGGATCGGCTGCGTTCGTCCGCGAGACCGAGTCTTCGGTGGGCGATCATGTGACAGAACGGGCTTAGACTTGGTCTGTCATCTCGCGACGACCTGCCGTAACACGAAGAAGCAGTTGTTCACCGTGGCCTACCCCCTCTCGGTGCCGGTCAACGCCCTAGACCACCGGGGCCACCGGATGGGTGCTCGGTCTGTAGAACCGCCCGAGGGCCATCTGAAAAGCAGAAAACAAGATGGTAACTATAATGTGGTAAGGTGGTCTGCCAAGCGTGGAAGAAAACAACAAAAAAAGTATAAGACATATTATCGAGAATGCACACTCTCTTTACCGAGAGCAACTCTCGGTAAAGGTGGGCATTGCCGAGAGCCGATAGTCGACCCTCGGTAACCACTGCTCTCATTCTTTATTTTCCTTCTATTTTGTGTTTTTTTGGCACTCTCTTTTTGTATCTGATATTTCAAATGTTTTTATGACTAGACTTTGAAAATGCCATGACTTTTGATGAACTTTTTCTATGAAAAGGACTTTTGATGACTTACATATATGTTTTGGCTAGATTTGTTCAAAACTCAACTTTAAAGACTATAAAGTAAAAAAAACATGAGAACGGTGACCTGCCGTAACACGAAGAAGCAAGTATTCACCATGGGCTACCCTCTCTCGGTGCCGGTCAATGCCCTAGACTGCCGGGGCCACCAGATGGGTCCTCGATCTGGAAACCGTCCGAGGGGGGAGGTGGGACCACACCTGCATGCGCAAGGCCCCATGCATATGCATGCAAATGGGTGGTGTGTTGTTGGAATAACCTATGCACGTACTTGGCGTGACACATGCCTCACGAACCACACAGACGGGCGGGAACATGGAGGACCGGTTGCGTCCGTCCGCGAGACCGAGTCTTCGGTGGGCGATCATGTGACAGAACGGGCTTAGACTTGGTCTGTCATCTCCCGACGACCTGCCGTAACACGAAGAAGCAGTTGTTCACCTTGGCCTACCCCCTCTCGGTGCCGGTCAACGCCCTAGACCGCCGGGGCCACCGGATGGGTCCTCGAACTGGAAACCACCCGAGGGGGGGAGGGGGGACCACACCTTCATGCGCAAGGCCCCATGCATAGGCCCCGCACTTCCTCCACAAATCGGACACATTCCCTCTCGATAACCAGAGACTAGCTGGGTGATGGTGCGGTTTACAAGCGGCCTGAGGGGAGGCTTATTCGAAATGCGCCAATTGTTTTACCAAACCCTACAGGGGCCATGTGATGACACCGTGCTAGCTCTCGAGTAATTCTGGCATCGTATGATTTTCCGAGAATTTAAACGGTTGCATCAGGCATGCCACTGAGGTACTTCCGCCTCCCCGGTGCCATTGCATGCCCCTCCCTTGTCTGCGCAGGGCCTTGGCATGCCGCAATGACATCACAAAGGATTTCCCATACCGCTTCCGGGCATGATTTCATGTGGTGCCTTGCAGATCTGGAATATCCGGCGATGAAACCCTAGCAGAGCAATAAATATCTCGAATATTGCACGCGTGCCCGGAAAATGCGGGGGGCGTGGCACATGTCATGCGATGGCCTCCTTTGAGAGCTCAAGAAGTTTCGAGGCCACCGGAGCAACAGGCTCCGCATTTCCTGCACAAACTGAACACATTCCCTCTCGATACCCAGAGACTAAATGGGAGATGGTGCGGTTTACAAGCGGCCTGAGGGGAGGCTTATTCGAAACGCGCCAAACTTTTTACCACACCCTACAGGGGCCATGTGATGACACCGTACCAGCTTTCGAGTAATTCCAACATCGTACGATTTTCTGAGAATTTCCGGCGATGAAACCCTAATGGAGAAATAAATTTCTTGATATAAATGTACTGCAACATTTGTGATAATTATATTGCTTTTATGTATGTTTTTATGCAGGGAAGCTGCAACAAATAATTTTGACTACACACTGTGCCGAGCGCCGCCCTCGGTAATAGTAGGCTTGCCGTGAGCAGCTCTCGATAAATGGTAAAACCTAGATCTTCTTTACCGAGAGGCCTCTCGGAAAAGCGCCGGCTAGATCTAGGGTAAGACTTTTACCGAGTGCCGCATGAAATCGACTCTCGGGAATGGTTCCCGCGGGGACTTATCCAAAATTTTAACTCTCGCGCCCTCACTCTCTCGTTCCCACACTCTGTTCCCCGCCCCCCTCCGCCGCCGCCCCCCTGCGTCGCCTCCCCGTCCGCCGACCTCCGGCGCCGCCGCCCCCCGTCCGCCCCGCCCCTTTCGTCGAGCTCCGGCATTGCAGCCCTGTGTTCGCCGTCTTCACCACCGCCCCGCCCCGTCCGCCATCTCCACCAGCCGCTGCCCCTCACCGCTGCCGCCCTTCGCCGCCGAGCTCCGCCGTCGCCGCCGCCACCCCGTCCACCATCTCCACCATCAGCCCGCCCCTCAGCGCCCCGCCCCGTCTGCCGAGGTCCACCATAGCCGTCGCCCCTCACCACCACGACCACGTCCGCCAAGCTCCACCGTTGCTGCCGCCGCCATCGGGAGTGCCTCCACCTCCTCCGCCGTCCCCCCTGCCCCGTTGGTGAGTCCCTCAAATATGGTTTTTTAATATTTAGGTGTGTATGTGCATATATAATGAATGATGTATGTGAGTGTGTGTGTGGGAGAGGGGTGCTGTTGATGTGTGTGTGTGCATGTGTGAGTGAGTGTGTGATGTGTGTGTATGGATCTGTGAGTGTGTGTCTGTGTGTGTGGGGGGGGGGTGATGTTGATGCATGTGTGAGTGAGTGTTATTGATGTGTGTGTGTTTGACATATGATTGACACAACTTCATTCTTTCTTGCAGGATATGCATCTATTTTGACAATAGAGAGAGTGAATTCCGTTGCACGCTTCAAGGGTAATCTCTTCCCGTTCATGTGTAGCTTTCCATTATTTGTAGATCACCTAAATAGTCGCGTAACCTAGGTGTCTCCCGTTTGAAAGGGTTGTATATATAAATATGCAAGTCTTTGCATATTTATAACCTCAACTCTTTCGAATTGTCCACGTTTTTCATGGACAGCCCGAGGATGTGTAGGCTGGTCGTTTTCATGCTATACTTCGATCCGAGACAGAATTTCGATGGTGTCTCCTTGTTGTTCTCTGGATGCACATCCTCTCGGCTTATTGCCGAGACGTGTATTTGGAGAACAGCGGGGAGGTGATGCCGAAATTTTTTCTCGGGTCGGAGTACGGCATGAAAGCGGACCCAGCCTCACATCCTCGGGTGGGATTAGGACCTATCTTTACCTATTAGATTGCTCAGTGCATGTCGTAAAACTTGATGGAACCACTTGTTACATAAAAAACATTATGTGTGTGTTTCACTCTATATCAGAGGATGGAAGATCGTGAGTGGATGTACACCGGACATCCCAACATGGAGGGTATGACCCCTGAGTGGAGGTCGAAGACCAATGATTTCCTGGAATTAGTATTTGCTGGAGAAACGCCAGTTCGTGGAATTTGGTGCCCATGCACGGAGTGTGATAACCAGACTGAAAGAGATAAGATTACTATGAGTAAACACTTAGGCAAATATGGGTTTACGCCAGGCTATTACCGGTGGATCTTTCACGGTGAGACAGAACAGTCCAGGGCGGAGGTGATGCGACAGCGCACCGTCGAATATGATACTCGGATTGAAAACCTGTTAGATGACATCCGCCGTGCAGATCCGCGGGAGGACCCGCACTCCGAGGAGCCGCCTGAAAGCCCAGAAGAGCATCATGCAGCTTTGTTTGCGGCACAAAAACCCCTCCACACCCATACAAAGGTTACTCAACTAGATGGCATTGCACGCCTAATGGCCCTGAAGGCAAGCCAGTGCATTAGCATAATTTGCTTCAATGAGTTATTGTCAGTTATTGCTAACCTGCTGCCTAAAGAAAACATATTGCCAAAGAACATGTACGAGTCAAACAAAATCCTCGGTTCACTTAAGATGCCGTATGAGCAAATACATGCTTGTCCAAACGGATGCATGTTATTTAGAAATGAACATAAAGATACGAACTACTATGTCAAGTGCAAATCCTCTAGGTATATTGAGGTAATTGATGATGATGGTAGCAAGAGGCAGCTCACAATTGCCGTCAATATCCTTCGATATCTTTCATTCACAGAAAGGATCCAGAGGCTTTATATGACCGAGGAAACTGCCCAATATATGAGATGGGCCGCCGAAGGGAAGATGTACAATACAAAAAAGATGCAACATCCACGGGATGGTGAAGCATGGAAGAAATTTGTTGAAATTCATAAGAAAACAGATGACTGGAAGAGTGTAGCTGTTGGGATAACAACCGATGGGTTCAATCCATTTGGTTTGATGGCTGCCATATACAGCTGTTGGCCAGTATATGTTATCCCCCTGAATCTGCCCCCTGGCATTTGCATGCAACGACATCACATGTTCCTGACGCTGATAATTCCAGGGCCTAACTATCCGGGGAAGCATATGAGTGTGTACATGGAGCCATTGGTGGATGACTTACTCGTTGCTTGGAACAATGGGGTAAGGACATACGATGTTGTTTCAAAGAAGCACTTCAATATGCATATCTGGTACCACACATCGCTACATGACCTACCAGCACGTGCGATATTTTGTGGTTGGTGTGTAAAGGGGAAGTGGCCTTGCCCAGTCTGCCAACAGCGTGTGACTTTCATTTGGCTGGCTAAGGGTCGCAAGTATGTATGCTTTGACCAACATCGGCAGTTCCTTCATCTTGATCACCCATACAGACAAGACACTGTGAACTTCCGGGAAGGTGTTATTGTTGATGACCCGCCACCACCTATTATGACCGGTGCCCAGCTTAAGGATGAGTTAGATGCTCTCGAGAAAAATCTCGATGGGCCAGGTTTTGTGGGATATGGAGAGACACATCAGTGGACTCACATTCCAAGCTTATGGAGGCTCCCTTACTTTAAAGATCTTCTCCTTCCACACAACATTGATGTAATGCACACTGAAAAGAATATTGCGGAGGCCTTACTCGGCACATTCCTCGACACCGAGAAGTCAAAGGATAACATTAAGGCTAGGATCGATCAAGCCCAGCTATGCAACAGGCCAAAATTAAAATTGGTGCCTCGTGCAAAAGGTAATTCTTGGAAGAAGCCACAAGCCCCTTTCACCCCTTCAATGCCCCAAATGAAGGAAATTCTCCAGTGGATTGTGAACAAGTTGTACTTCCCTGATGGATATGCAGCTAATATCTTGAGGGGACTGAATATGGCTACAAAGCGAATAGGAGGCCTCAAGAGTCATGACTACCATGTATGGCTTGAGCGGATAATGCCTGTGATGATTCGAGGGTATGTCAGAGAGGATATTTGGCGAGTGCTGGCGGAGTTGAGCTACTTCTTCCACCAGCTTTGTGCCAAAGAATTAGATTATGAAGTGGTTGCAAAGTTGGAGGAACAAGCACCTGAGTTGCTATGCAAGTTAGAGAAGATATTTCCGCCAGGTTTCTTTAATCCGATGCAACATATGATTTTACATCTCGCGTATGAGGCTAGAATGGGAGGACCTGTGCAGTTCCGATGGCAGTATGCACCTGAACGGGAGTTCAAGCATCTTCGTGGAAAATGTAAGAATAAAGCACGCATCGAAGCCTCCATAGCCGAGGCATACCTGAACGAGGAGGTGGCAATGACCACGACAAAGTACTATCATGACAGTATTCAGACTAGGTTAAATCCAGCTCCTCATTACATTGAAGAACCCACCAGTAATGTTTCCGACCTTAGCCTCTTCGAAGGCCAAGGTGGCAAAGCAAGTGGACCGAAGCGCAAGACCTTTTCACCTACCGAGTGTTCTTACTTGCCGGCAATGCTTCCAGTAATGAACCTGACAATCTTCTATTAATCTTGTAGGCATATCAGGAGGTTGATATGGACGCGAAAGTGAGAGAAGTAGCCAAAGGTTTTGAATACGATGCCAAGTCATTTAAGGCTTACGACATGAATGGGTATCGCTTCCACACTGATAAACACACGCGTGAGAGGCCCAATCGAAGGTCAATCAATAGTGGGGTCTATTGTCTAGGGACAGATGGACGTCACTACTATGGAACCATCGAAGAAATTTATGAGCTGCAATACTGTGGTTTACGTACAAGGTGTGAAGCCCATCGTATTCAAATGCAGTTGGCTCAATCCTGAGAAAGTGAGACGGACCCCTAGTATTGGTTGGGTCGAAGTTGAACGAGCATCAAAATATGCAGGAAATGATGTCTATATTATGGCTCAACAGGCTACACAAGTGTTTTATCTCCCGTACGCGTGCACATCTACGGAACATATCGATCTCTTAAAATGGGGTGTCGTGTACAAGGTACCCCCGCGTATCAAGGTACCTACCCCAAACAAGGATGATTACCACATAAACCCTAACACATACGAGGGAGAGTTCTATCAAGAAGCAGACAATCACGAAGACGAAGATGATGCGGAGGAAGATGATGGCGTGCATCACGAAGATGATGCTATGGAACATGAGGCCATGCATGACATGGAAGTAGATAATGCGGAGGACGAATACGAGGATGTTTCTGACCCTCGAGATTTGGCATTACTTATGCGATGGCACATGGGGCTAGATGATGATGAGGGTCCCCCTGAAGACTTCGAGGATGAATGTATGAACGGGCATGATAGCGATGATGATAGCCCTGATCCAAATGTTGCACCTAATATTGACCCTTATTTCTAACAACTCCATGTAATCGTGTGAGAACTCTATGTATGCGTGTCACAACTCTATGTATTCGTGTGTGTAACAACTCTATGTATTCGTGTGTGCAACAACTCTATGTATTCGTATGTGCAACAACTCTATGTATTCGTGTGTGCAACAACTATATGTATTATTGTGACAACTCCATTTTTTCTTCATATGTGATATATTTATTGTATTTACATCAAGTTGTATCATCTGTACTAACTGGTTTGTTCTTCTTTGTATCAGGTGATTGAAACATGACAGGTGGCAACAAGAATCCAAAGGAAAGTTTGAAAGATGTGGCAGCTCTGTACAAGAATCCAAAGGAAAGTTTGAAAGATGTGGCAGCTCGACCAGTGAAAGCGGCGGTCGCTCCTGTGTCGGTTGCCACAGCCGCCAAGAAGGCCAAACGACCAGTGGGTCTAGACACCAGTCAGAAAAACCGGGTGAAACGAGCTCAAGTAGGACGCGGGGGAGGAGTAGGAGGCGGACGAGGAGGGGAAGTAGATGAGGCAGGAGGAGGAGGGGGATGAGGAGGGGGGCGAGGAGGGGGAGTAGATGAGGCAGGAGGAGGGGGACGAGGAGACGAGTACGGGGATGAGGAGGGGGAGGGATGAGGCATAGGAGGAGGGGGGACGAGGAGGGGGAGTAGATGAGGAGGAGGAGGAGGGGGACGAGGAGGGGGCGAGGAGGGGGAGTAGATGAGGCAGGAGTAGGGGGACGAGGAGGACGAGTAGGGGGACGAGGAGGGTGAGTAGATGAGGCAGGAGGAGGGGGGCGAGGAGGACGAGTAGGGGATGAGGAGGACGAGTAGGGGGGCGAGGGGGGGAGTAGATGAGGCAGGAGGAGGGGGGCGAGGGCGAGGGGGGGGCGGGGAGGACGAGTAGGGGGACGAGGAGGGGGAGTAGATGAGGCGGGAGGAGGAGGGGGACGAGGAGGGGGCGAGGAGGACAAGTTGGGGGAGGAGGAGGACGTAGAGCGGCCCCGAGTAGAGCACCTCTTTCTTCTCCTGGACCCTCTGATGCAGTGCTTCGCCGTGCTCAGGAGGAGGATGCTCGACGGCTGGAGGAGGAAACAGAGGATGGGGAGGATGCGAGTGAGGAGGAGGAGGAGGATGAGGAGGAGGTGGTGGTGGAGGATGAGGAGGAGGAGGTGGTGGAGGACGCCGCCGCCGAGAGGAGGCTGGTTGTTCGTCAGGTTTCTGAGGGTGGGGATGGACCCTCACGAGTGACGGAGCAGCACAAGGTGAGCGGCTCACAGCCGAGCGGTTCGACTACCAGCACTACTTCCACAGGGAAAGTGTGGCTGCGTGGTCCTTCATAGCTTCCAAGACGTCCATATGTGCATAGAGACGTGTTGATTAAACCAGTGGGAGAGAAGTAAGTGGTTATCTTGACTCATCCCATATAAATTGTACCTTTGTCATTTCATCACATATAATATGAATTCACTCTTCGTAATGCAGGAGCTTAGTAAAAGGTGGTGAGAGGCGTCTGCCATGGTCGCCGAGTGGCATCATTGGGGGTCTTTGTAGGTTAAATTATCTTGGACTGGTCACTTCGCCGAACGGTATCATTGAGCCAGCCTCGTCATGGGATCACTACAAACACGCTCCAGATTTCCTGGATATGCGTCAGAGGGTTTATGATAACAGAGCCTTGCGAGTGGTCAACGATTTCTGGGTAAGTCCTTTCAAACACCTGAATGTCAATACCAAAAGGTTTAAATTTGCCAGTCATGATTTTACCCTTCTCACATGTATGCATGTTTGTAGGATTTCTATACATGCGTAGAGGGTCAGAAGGATCGTGCAAATGTGGTGATTGTGAATATTGCCAAGAAACTAGTCCACGACATGCACTATGAGGAGCGCGTCCGGTTAGTGGTCAAGTATCACGCGGACTATCTCAACCAGAAGATTTCCAAAAAGGACGCTCGAGTGAAGCATCTTTCACGGGACAATTACTTCAAGGCAAGTGACGATGGATCCTTGCTATTCCCTACATTACCGCAAATTAGATTCCTTACTAAGATGTATTTGTTTACTTTACAGGTGATTCCTCGGTGGTGCGCTGACAAACGTCCGTGCTGGGAGAAGATCGTCGAACAGTGGACAGATCCAGAGTGGCAGAATGAACACAAGGCAATAGGGGAACGGCGTAAGTTGATGGGTTGTCCAGGACACCGTCAAGGCAACCTCACCATCCCAGGTGTCGTCTGCAAACATGTAGGCAAAAACATCCTTTTCTTTTCATCATGTTCTCTTTCATTTGTGAGCATTCCCTTGATTGTTTGGATCATTTTCTTTTGCAGAAAGAAGACACTGGCGAGGATATCTCTTACTTCGAGGCGTGGACCATCAAACGTACCAAAGACGACAAGGACAAGGACCCTCTCCACCCAGAGAGGGACTGGGTCAGTTCTAAAGCCCTGTTAGATGGGGAGAACTACACCAAAAAATTGAAGGAGACGTACGGGCAAGAGGCTGATCCTCACGTGTTGCCGTTTGACCCTCTTGTGGCCATTGCCGCGGCAGGCGGTAGACCGAATGACCGGATGGCGGTTCACCTCGATTCTGTCATAACCTCCTCCCTTCCGAGAGTCAACACGCTCCGTGCTATGAGTACTGGCTCTACTCCTACCATAGAGCGTCACGTACCACATACCATGACCATTATTGAGGATATTCAGGTCAGCGCTTCTTCATTGATCCTTCATGGTCCTGCATGTTTGCATTTCAACACGAATGACATTTGCATTGCCATATTGTAGACTCGACTGATTGACACCCAGAAAGAACGAGATGAAGACCGGGCTAAGCTGAAGGCACAAGATGATCCAGTGAAGTCTTTACAACATATGGTGGCCAATCTTTATTCCATGCAAGGCAAACCAGTGCCAGAGATGCCACCGACGCCAGAGTGGAACATTGTGAGTTTCGTTCAAACTATTTCTATCACCATTTTCGGCATTACCATATGCATTCATCTCATTATTGGGTCAATTCATCACAGCTCAATCCATCACAAGGGTCGAACAATGTTCCAGTAGTTCCACCTCAAGTTGGTGGAGTTGAGGAAGCAAACGCCACACAAGATGTTGATGATACCACTCCGATCTCCAAAACCACGTGAACTTCATGTTATGTTGTGTTTGAAACTGTTCCTTGTATGTGCTTGAGAACTATTGCATCTTGTGTGATCTTGAGACTTGCAAACTTGTGGTAGTCGAGTGTGCTTGACAACTATTGCACCATTTATGCACTATTGCTTTTATGTGGGATGTTCTTGAGAATCAATGCTTTCTTTGTTCAATGATGCCTATATGTGACATGTTCTATGTGTGATGAACTATATGCTGCTGCTGTATATGTTTTGCTGCAGGAAAGAAACAAAAACGCCAAAAAAAGGCTGCTGGGCACAACAATACCGAGAGTGTCTCTCGGCAAAGACGGTGAAACTGGAACTTTTACCGAGAGGGCTCTCGGCAAAGGGTGTCAACCTGTAGCGCCCCTGACAACTTTACCGAGAGTCCTCTAGGTAAAAGTACAAGGTTTGCCGAGAGGGACTCTCGGCAACGATGGCCCTCGGCGTGTTAACGCGGACCCACATGTCAGGAGCTGACACATGGCGCACTCCTACTGGCTCTCTTTGCTGAGAGTGGCTCTCGGCAAAGATGGCCCTCGGCGTGTTAATGCGGACCCACATGTCAAGAGCTGACACGTGGTGCACTGCTATTGGCTCTCTTTGCCGAGAGTTGCTCTCGGCAAAGATGGCCCTCGGCGTGTTAACGCGGACCCACATGTTAGGAGCTGAAACATGGCGCACTGCTATTGGCTCTCTTTGCCGAGAGTTGCTCTCGGCAAAGATGGCCCTCGGCGTGTTAACGCGGACCCACATGTCAGGAGCTGACATGTGGCGCTCTGCTATTGGCTATCTTTGCCGAGAGTGGCTCTCGGCAAATATGGCCCTCGGCGTGTTAACACGGACCCACATGTCAGGAGCTGACACGTGGCGCTCTGGTATTGGCTCTCTTTGCCGAGAGTGGCCCTCGGCAAAGATGGCCCTCGGCGTGTTAACACGGACCCACATGTCAGGAGCTGACACATGGCGCTCTGGTATTGGCTCTCTTTGTCGAGAGTGGCTCTCGGCAAAGATGGCCCTCGGCGTGTTAACGCGGACCCATATGTCAGGAGCTGACACTTGGCGCACTCGTATTGGATCTCTTTGCCGAGGGTGGCTCTCGGCAAAGATGGCACTCGGCTTGTTAACTCGGACCCACATGTCAGAACCTGACACGTGGCGTACTCCTATTGGCTTCCTTTGCCGAGAGTTGCTCTCGGCAAAGAAGCCCTCGGCGTGTTTACGCGGACCCACATGTCAGGACATGACACGTGGCGCACTCCTATTGGCTCTCTTTGCCGAGAGTGACTCTCGGCAAAGAAGCGCCATATGGCAACCGCCGTCCCCGTCTGTTGTCCGTTAGCTACTTTATTTTGCCGAGTGCTACTGTTTGGCTCTCGGCAAACACTTTGCCGAGTGCCCGTGTCCTAACTCCTGGCAAATTTCTGTTTGCCTGAGGGGTGTAAGCCGGGTGGCTGTTGCCGAGTGCTGCACTCGGCAAAGTCTTTGCCGGTGGGTTTTGGCCCTTTACCGAGTGTCCGTGGCACTCGGCGTATATGTCGATTCCATTAGTGATGTTGAATGATGGTTTTTACCCGGTACATTAATCCTTCGCTAGAAAATGCATTATCGATCTCACCCCCTCCCTCTCGTTAGCGTGTCGACACTGGGCGGAGCCACCGAGTTGAATCGACCATGGAAAGGACTTGGAGCTGCCCCCCATTTTGCACCCTTCACCAACCGTGCGTTGCGCATTTGCACTCCTGCTTGGCCATTCCCGTGTAAGCATGCACGATGCCTGCCTCGTCAGCGTCCATGTGCGCCGCGCGTTAGGACGACACGATCCAGACCGATCGGCTCTACGTACGTACCTCCCCGTGCATGGCGCACCCTCCATTTTGTAGCTAGCGTAGCTACTGCATGTTCTCTCCCTCTGTTGGTACGTGCATGTAGAGGCTTGACCATGCTACTGGCTGCTGCCCGGCACGTACGTGCAGCATAACCAGGACTAGAGGGCGGCTACCGCTACTGTGCATAGGCCGGGCTGCTTTCATGGCGAAAGCTACTACTCTTCGCTTTTATGCGGCCGGCCGGATCGACCTTGTCCCTTCAACTCCGGTTGCATCGATCTCAAGGCAAGCCGTCTTGTTTCTTCAGCAGTTTTCAACCATGTTACGCGGGCAACACGAACCTCTTTTTTTTTTTTTTTTTGCGAGGAGCAACATGATCAACCTTGACGTACTTTGCAACGGACACAATTCATGGCGTGCACATGTGCATGCAGAGTTGTCACGGTCACATGAGCTGGGGACGCACCATATAAGGAGCCCTCGCATGGCACGCTACACACATATACACTACAGGAAAATCATCAGCGTCCAAAAACATTCAAGAGATCGCGAGATAAGCAGCAGGCCGAACAGACATGGAGATGGCGCACAGAGACCACCTCCTCGCCGCCGTGCACGGCCTCCTCGGCGTCGCCGTCCTCGTCCTGTGCCTCGTTGCCGAGCTGTTCGTCCTCGTCTTCCGGCGGCACGCGGCGCTGTACCTCCTCCCCGTCTGCGCGATGATGATGCACCTGTGGCGCTCCGGACGACGTGCGGACATCGGCCTGGTGGACTTCGCGTACCTGAAGCCGCCCCGCCGGCTGCGCGTCACCATCCCGGGCCTGCTCGAGCACCTCCGCCTCATCGGCTGCTTCGACGACGGCAGTGTCGAGTTCATGTCCAGGGTCGTCGAGGACAGCGGCATGGGCGACGAGACCTACTTCCCGCCGGCGCTGCACTACCTCCCGCCGTCCGCCACGCACGCCGACGCCGTCCAGGAGGCGGGGATGCTCTTCTTCCCCACGCTCGACGAGCTGTTCGCTAAGACCGGCGTGCCGCCGTCCTCCATCGGCGCGCTCGTCGTCAACTGCAGCGGGTTCGGCCCTGCCCCGTCGCTCACCGCCATCATCGCCAACCGCTACCGCATGCCCAGCGATGTCGAGACCTTTAATTTGTCCGGCATGGGGTGCGCCGCGGGCATTGTCGGCGTGGACGTCGCGAGGGGTGTACTGAAGGCGCACGCCGGCGCCGTCAACTACGCCGTCGTCGTCAGCGCGGAGATCGTCACACTCGGGTGGTACAGAGGGAGAGACCGCAGCAAGCTGCTCCTCAACTGCTTCTTTCGCACCGGCTGCGCCGCCGCGCTGCTGTCGAACACCGCATCGGCGGCAGCGCCGGTCAAGTACCGGCTCGTCGCGCTGAAGCGCACGACCATCGCGGCCGACGACGGCGGCTACAGTTTGGCCGTGAGGGAGGAGGACGACGAGGGCATCACGGGGTTCACCATCGGGCGCGGCCTCGGCCGTGTGTTCCGGGACCTCCTCCGCACCCACCTCCCCGCCTTCGGCGCCTCCATCCTTCCGTGGCACGAGAAGCTCCGCTACGCCGCGGCGCTCATGCGATTCCACCGCCGCCGCAGGAGCATCAAAAAGCTCCAAGGCGGCGAAGGCCACGTGGAGACGCCGAAGCCGAACTTCCTGGTCGCGGCGAGCCACTTCTGCCTGCCGTCGTCGGGAATGCCGAACATACGGAGGCTGGCGGAGGGGCTGGGGCTGGGGGAGAGGGAGGCGGAGGCGGCGCTGGCGACGTTCCAGCGGTTCGGGAACCAGTCGGCGTCGTCGCTGTGGTACCAGCTAGGGTACCACGAGGCGAGGGGCCGGGTCCGGAGGGGCGACCGCGTGTGGCAGCTCGGCATCGGGAGCGGGCCCAAGGCGAGCAGCGCCCTGTGGGAGCGTGTCACCGCTTACGGCGGCTCCGCGGCGGCCGACGAGGGGCCGTGGGGCGACTGCGTCCTCCGCTACCCGGCGAGGGCACCGGGCGACCCGCTGGCTTGATCTGAACGTACCTACCTAGTGCATGGGTGCAGGGTGATTGGGCTCCTGGATGGATCAGAGGAGACTGTTTGTTTGCAAGCACGAGGACAGTGTTGTGCCGTGCCGTGCCGTGCGTACGTAGTTTCACTTTGCTTGCTTGGTTTGCTTAGTTGTCGTTGATCGTCGAGTCGTTGTTTGGAGCTGCTGCGAGTTGATTGGTAGAGCGGAGAATAAGCTCGGAACCTCTTCATCTGGGTTTTCTTCGATCTTGTTTCCTGCCTTTCGTCGGAATCCACGGCGTATTTTGACTGTTTTCAACTTTGGTCATAAATTGTTTGCGGAATCATTCTTCATGAAAGTTCAAATTGCCAATTTAGGGCATCTCTAACGCGTACCCTTAAAACGGACACACTATCCGGTTGTGTACCGCGTACGGATGCATTTGCGGACATGATACACGAACCGGCTATACAATCATGTCTAAACGTCCTCCCTGTTTTTTTTCTTAAGTCCGCAAAACTTAAAATAATTATAGAAAATAACACAATTTATCCATAAACATGCAAATATCCTTAATACAATAATAGTTCAAATATAAATATTCATCCGAGATAACTGGATGTTCAATAAGTTTTTCGAATCAACATACTCCGGTCAAATTTAGCTCATGTCATCCCATGCATTGTGCCACTTGAGCTTCACATTCAACCAACAATGTATGAACGTAAATGGTTTGCCTTGTCCTAGTGGTGGAGCTAGGGAGTGGGCCGGTGCGCCATGACCCACCATTGGTTGTAAGGCTTAGAAAATGAAAATAATAATATTTATATGAATAGTTTCCCTGATGGACCAACCTAGCCTAGTGGGCTAGCTCCACTACTGTCGGTCCTGTGGTACAACATGCAGCACGTCCAGGCTATACAACGTGATGATTATCAAGTTGTAACATTGAGTGAATCAATGAATTGACCAACATGTAGAGCAACAAGAAGCAAAACTTACGATCTCAATGGTTGATGAGCCTGGTGGCCACCTTCACTCCACTTGTGCAATCGCACCGCAAAACTTCATGACGGTGTTGGAGATGGTGTACCACCGATGGTCAAGCGACTTCACATTGCGATCATGGATCGCGGTGTATCACTGATGGGCAAGCAACTTCACAATGCGAACATGGATCACGTGCAAGTTGTACGGCGCGTTGTGCTTTTGCTTATGAAACGAAGCACGCATGTTTTGAAAAGGTGAAGCCCCACATGCCTATAAAGTCCGTAGATACGACCTTCCATGCTTTACACAACAACTCATCCTCCATCACCAAGTATATGTGGGCATTTTGAGGGTCCGCGTTAAAGGTGCCCTTACCACCTTAAATCTAAACCCATCTAAGATATTTCTTCCAGATTACCACATCTCCTAGCCTTCTCCCATTACGATTGGAATAATCATGTGCTGGAGCTCACCCTATCAGTGCTACCGTTCTTTCAGAGCTCACCCAGTGATTATCTTGCTACCTTATCTAATAAATAGTTGCGTGCATTGAAATGATGCAGATGCCATTCTTTTCTAAAAAACCAACAATAAGATAACCATACCAAAATAATTAATTAATTACTTAAAAATAGCGACACCAACAACATATGTATCTGTTATATCATATTATTCCATATCTAAATTCAATCAATTCGTCAAGAAAAGAAAAGAAGATAAATGCCAGTGTATGGATATTTTCTAGGGTTTTCGCTACTCCGGTGTGTGAATACTTAATACTAGGGGGTTTTGAAATTAGTGTGAATGGTTTTTTGTGCTACTATATGTAGCATTCTCACGAAAAGAGAGCTACTTTTATAGCAAGATCTTTTTTGTTTCATAAAGCATAGACCAAATTTGGAAATGAATTTGCTTGATGGCAGATACATCTTGAGTGAGGGTGTTTAGCTCCCAGGCTCTATGGAGCCCGAAGTTTTGAAAAGCAGAAAACCAACTTTTAGGTTTTACAAAAAACTTTCAAAAATTACATAGTTATTTAAGGATGTATACTTCATGTCTGCACATTTTCACGATGGCATACCTTTTGATGTGAGTTAGAAAACCTATTTGCTTGGTGGTCACCCTTACGGATGAGAGGAAGAAATGAAGACCGAGGCCAGCCAGGTCTCCACTCCAGGACATACCTCAAGAGAGCAATGCACGGTCTGCATTCTTCGGGTTGCTTTCACCTCTCTGGCCTTTCTTCCCTTGAGAATCTTCCCAGTTGACTAGAGCTGTCCTCCCGGGAGTAAAAAGTCTAGAGCTGTCGGTGTCTTCTGGACCCGAAATGTATGAAGAAGAACGTACGGGGCATGGCCGCTCAAAAGAACGTATGAACAAACAGGCATCCACATCTATATATTCGTTTGCAGCTCCTTGTCTAGTAGCATTAGTCTTATCCAATAAATAGCCGTGTGCACTGAAATGATGCAGATGCCGGGGTAATCTTCCTTTTCTAATAAAAATACTATAAGATAATCATACCAAAATAATCATTTAATTACTTAAAAATAGCGACATCAACAATATATGTATCTGTTATATCATAAAATTCTATATCTAAATTCAATCAATGCGTCGAGAAAAAGAAAAGAAGATAAATACCAGTTTGTGGATACTTTTTTTAGGTTTTTTGCTACTCCAGTGTGTGAATACTGAATAGTAGCTAATTTGAATTTACTTTGAATGGTTTTTGAGCTACTATTTGTAGCATTCTCTCAAAATAAAGGAGCTATTGTTTGTAGCAAGATCTTTTTGTTTCATAAAGCATAGACCGAATTTGGATATGAATTTCCTTGGTGACAGATACATCTTGAGTGAGGATGTTTGGCTCCCAGGCTCGACCCCGAAATTTTGAAAAAGTAGAAAAAATAACTTTTAGGTTTTAGAAAAAATTTCAAAAATTACACATTTACATAAGGATGTATAGTTCATGTCTGCGCTTTTCATGATGGCATACCTTTTGATGCCAGTTAAAAAACTTATTTGCTTGGTGCTTGCCCTTACGAATGAGAGGAAGAAATAAAGACCGAGGCCAGCCAGGTCTCCACTCCGAGACATACCTTGAGAGAGCAACGCACGGTCTGCATTCTTCGGGCTGCTTTCACCTCTCTAGCCTTTCTTCCCTTGAGAATATTCCCAGTTGACTAGAGTTGTCCTCCTGGGAGTAAAAAGACTAGAGATGTCCGTGTCTTCTCGAACCGGAACGTACGAAGAAGAACGTAAGGGTGTCACGGCTGCGCAAAAGAACGTGTGAACAGACATGCATCCACATTTATATATTTATTTTCAACTCCTTGTCTGGTAACATTAGTCTATAATCTATAATCTATATCTATAATCTATAACCTATTCTATTCTATAATATATATATATAATAATAATAATAATATAATAATAATAAAGCGAGGTGATATTCTTGGGTTCGTCCCGCTATTTTGATTCGCTTCAGGTCCGCCTAACCATATATGTTGCCGGCCCATTATTTGAACAAACTAGCATGGGCCGAGGTAGGCCTATTTTCTTAATTGATGATGGAGGAGCAGCAAAAAATATATGCCCTGGACTCGAATTCCAGACCTCCACTTCATGTATCGATCGCAGCAGCCAACCCAGCTATTGTATGATTTGTGTTAGGAACAAGGTCATTACCCAATGAATAGTCCCACCTCGCTCCTTTGTGTCAAATTCCACCAATTTTTATATGTTTCCGAGTTGAAACTGATAAGACGCCTAATAAAGAATATTCATAAGGGTGAGAAGTGCAGGAGGAAAGGAACTAAGAGAAAAATCTTCCTGTCCTAACTTGCGAAAGGAATTCTTACATGGCCATCAATGGGAGAGAGAATTAACTAGAAGGCCGGGAATGGAATGAAAGGAATTCTACAGGGGAATAACTTGTGTTCCGCAACTCCGCCGGCGAGTCCGGTCCGAGGTTGCGGAGCGAGAGCGAGCGTCGTAGACGAAGTAGTCGAACACGCAAAAGTAGATGAACACAGGGAAGTATGGAGGAGACTATCTTTATTAATCAATGATCAACTGTTACAATGATTGCTCCTCTTCTCTTTATATAGGGGTAGGGGTCAAAGGGATAAGTACCCACATTACGTAAAGTATGAAACGGGAGGGCTTAGCCCGTGCGCCTCGCACGCCCTCGGCCAGCTCCCACGTTGTGGGCCCGGTTTCCCAACACTCCCACTTGGGTAATTATCCGTATATCCATGTCTCAAAACTCCGAAAAACCCAGTGGGAAAAAATATGAAGAAAGAGCACACAGTATACGTTGTTGTGTTGTTGCACGAATTGCCTCGTCAAAAACCTCGTGTGAGAAACATCAGAAAAACTCACTCAAGGGAAAAAGAGTACAATCCACTCAACCATCAAGTTGAGTACTCAATCATCAGGATCGAGATTTTAACGACGAGTTTGTGAAGTTTCTCCCCCTGAACCTTGCATCTCTCTAAGTCTCATCATACCGATTCCACGCACACACCTCTCTAAGGTTGATGCTGGTAATGATTTAGTGAACATATCAGCAAGATTGTCACAGGACTTAGTATGCAAAACTCTCACCTCGTTCAACTGCTGCAGCTCATGTGCATAGAAGAACTTGGGACTAATATGCTTTGTGAGGTTACTCTTCACATAACCCATCTGAACTTGTGCAACACAAGCAGCATTATCTTCATAGATAATGGTAGGGGTTTGTACGGTGTTCAGCCCACATGTCTGCTGAATGTGGCCGATCATCCGCCGAAGCGATACACATTCTTTTGACGCTTCGAATAGTGCCATGATTTCTGAGTGGTTCGTGGAGGTCGACACAAGAGTTTGCTTGGACGATTTCCAGGAAAACGCAGTTCCACCATAAAGGAAAACATATCTAGTCTGTGATTTGCAATCATGCGGGTCCGACAGGTACCCAGCATCGGCATAGCCTATAAGAGATAGGTCTTGATTCCTTTTATAAAACAGGCCAAGATCTTTGGTCCCTTGCAGGTAACGGAAGACGTCCTTGACACCTTTCCAATATCTCTTGATAGGTTCAGAACTGTACCTAGCAAGCAAACTGACGGCAAACGCAATGTCTAGCCGTGTACAATTTGCGAGGTACATGAGTGCTCCAATTGCACTCAGGTAAGGAACCTCTGGTCCCAGAGTTTCCTCCCCCTCTTCCTTTGGCCTGAACGGGTCCTTGTCTGGCTGTAAAGATCTCCCGACCATCGGGGTCTTAGAAGGATATGCCTTATCAAATCCAAATCTTTCCAACACCTTCTGGGTGTAGGTCGACTGGTGCACTAGAATCCCATCAGGGGAATGTTCAAGTTGCAGACCTAGACAGAACTTGGTTTTACCCAAATCCTTCATCTCGAATTCCGACATCAGGTAGGAACTCGCTTCCTCAATATCCTCAGGTGTACCGATTATGTTTAAATCGTCTACGTACACCGAGATTATACAAAATCCATCTTGGGATCGCCGTATAAAAACACATGGGCAATCTTTATTGCTCGTGTAGCCCTTCTGATGAAGGAAATCGCTTAGGCGATTATACCACATTCTACCAGACTGCCTGAGTCCGTACAGTGACTTCTGAAGTTGAACACTGTATAGACCCCTGTTTGCTCTATCATGGTTCGGAACAGGGATACCTTCAGGAACCTTCATGTATATGTTCGAATCCAAGTTACCATATAGGTAAGCAGTGACAACATCCATTAATTTCATTTTCAAGCCCATATTTACTGCCATTGAGATCAAGTATCTAAAGGTAACTCCATCCATGACCGGGGAATAAGTCTCCTCAAAATCGACACATGGTCGTTGAGTGAACCCTTGAGCGACGAGCCTTGCTTTGTACCGTACTACCTTATTATTTTCATCTCTCTTTCGAACAAAAACCCACCTATGGCCAACAGGGCGAATGTGGGGAGGAGTTCGACAAACTGGTCCGAACACCTTCCTTTTGTTGAGAGATAATAATTCGGCAGTAATTGCCTCCTGCCAATCTTTCCAATCCGACCTTTTCTTGCAACCAGCGAGCGTGTTAGACTCAGGGTCAAGATCTATGATTGAGGCAATTTGCGTAGCAAAGTTAATGTCGACAATTACCGTTGCTTGGTTCAGAGACTCCCCCGTATAAATATAATTTATGGCCATTTCGTCATGGAGCGCATCCGGCGCAAACACTTGCTCTACCAAATTTCCCATTATGGGAGCAAGGTCTTTTAGATTTCCCGCGCCGACGTGTGCGCACACATCTCCGCTGGGTGTTTCCCCTATGGGAAAGTTTAAGTCCGGAATTTTGTGCACTAAAATTTCCGTACTTGTGCCAGGTCTCGACTGGCTCCCCGTTTCACTTTGGGGTACTTTGGTGACAGGCTGTGATAAACCTCTCTTATCGTTTTTTGTCAGGCGTCCCCGAGTACTTGGGATTTGAGAAGCCGGATCTCTCGTCCTTTTAGGCCTTTGGACGGGAGCGGGTATACCATCATTTTTCTTCGGTATTTCAACCCTTTCGGGTGCATTGCACGCGTGCACATGCGATTTTGTCACAGTCTTTAAGTCACTAAAGTGGTCAGGCAGTTGGTTTGCTAATGACTGCAAATCTATTATCTTTTGGACTTCTCTCTCTGTTTCAGCAGTGCGCGGGTCATGAGCGTGGATTCCTGTGGCTTGCCACGTGATTTCTCGACTTTTAGCATCAAGGGGTTGATTCTCTCCCCCTAAAGTCGGGAAAAAATCCTCGTCAAAAATGCAATCAGCAAAACGAGCCGTGTGACAGTCACCTGTCATGGGGTCCAGATACCTGATTATGGACACAGTCTCATAACCAACGTATATCCCCGACTTACGGAGCGGGCCCATTGCCGATCGCTGGGGTGGTGGTATTGGTACATATACCTGGCAACCGAACCTACGAAGGTGGGAAATTTTCGGTGCCGACCCTTGCGCAATCTGAACAGGAGAGTGGATGTTGTAGGCCGACGGTCTAAAGTTGATGAGATTGGCCGCGTGTAACACTGCGTGGCCCCAACATGTAGTTGGTAAATTACAACCTGGAGGAGCGGTCGGGCAATGAATTTAATTCTTTTAATCAATGCCTCGGCAAGTCCATTTTGTGTATGAACATGCGGTACCGAGTGCTCAACTTTGATTCCCATTGCCATGCAATAATCATCGAACGCCTTTGAAGTAAATTCTCCGGCGTTGTCCATTCGAATAGACTTTATACGATAATCGGGGAAATTATTCCTCATTTGTATGATCTGAGAGATCAATTTTGCAAAGGCATGGTTCCGTGTTGACAGCAGGCAAACGTTGGACCATTTAGAGGAAGCATCGATGAGCACCATAAAGTACCGAAACGGCCCCGTGAGGGGCTGAATTGGACCGCATATGTCCCCTTGGATACGTTCCAAGAACGCGGGGATTTCATCCCTCACTTTGAGGGGCGATGGCCTAGTGACTAACTTCCCCTTAGCGCATGCGGAGCACACGAAATCATCGGGATTCGGGAAGTTCTTCACGTTAACATTATGACCATGCGAGTTGTTAATTATATTTCTCATCATCCTAAGTCCGGGGTGGCCTAACCTATCGTGCCAGAGGCAGAAAAGTTCAGAGCTTCTAAAAACAGTCTTGAGGGTAGTGTACACGGGCGGTGCTACTATTCTAGTGTAGTATAGCCCTGTGTCGAATGAAGGAAGCCTTTCGATAACATGTTTACCATTTGCATCCCGCTTTGTGATGAGTAGGCATTCCTTGCCGTTGTCATCATCGGTCTCAATATGAAAACCATTAGCGCGGATGTCTTTAAAACTCAAAAGAGTACGAGTCGACTCCGGGTACAACAACGCATCATTAATGATCAAAGTTGTTCCCATAGGAAGTATGATAGTAGCTCGTCTGGAGCCAACTATACTCGAACCGCATCCGGTGATTGTCATAATACTTCCCGGAGATTTCTTAATGGACTCAAAATACTTAGTTTCTCGTAAAATGGTATGTGTGGTAGCACTATCGGCAAGGCATGTTTCCTCCATTCGGGCGCCACACGCGTTCTAAAATATGACATATAATTAATGTAATGAGGAAGATGCTACATTAATAATAAATGCACACATTCCAGAACATAACATACTATCATGTATAAATAATGAAATAAATGAATGAAATAAATGTCATCCAAGCGCCAGAGTAAAGAATAAGTTTATGCTCTCATAGAGCTTACAACCAAATCGAATTTATTCGAATTTATTGTATCAAATCACGGAATCATGAAAACCAACGAGGTATGCTAAGTAGACTCGGTAAAGAAGCCATTGACTTCAGCCGCAATCTCCATACTAGTGAGCTGATCCTCCTTAGAAATCATCTTGGAGGCAGCATCAACATCTAGTTGCGGCACCGCCGAGGCGACCATGTGGTCAACCTCCATGTCAACGTGGGCGTCATTAGAGACCGCCAAAGCTGCCGCGATGGGCACCACGGGGGTCGCCTCTATGGGCGCAGCAGGGGGCGTAGAGATCATCACGGGTGCCGCCACGGGTGCCGGTGGTGCTCCCTCCTGAACCAAGGCGAGGTGTGTCTCACGCGCCTTCCGAGCCTTGTATGCATCAACGACCTCCTGTGGTGCGCGGCACTGGCGGGAGAAATGCTCCGCCAAGCCACACCGGAAGCAGTCCTGAGGCCTCTGCCCCCCCTTGCCCGGCTTTTGCTGCTTAGCCGGGGCGGAGGGCTGAGGGCCCTTCTTCTTGCCCTTGCGGCCCCTCTTCTTCTGTTGAGGCTTGCGGACTTTGAGAGCGTTCACCTCCTGGCGAGAACTCCCCCCAAGTGGTTGCGCGACAAAGTTCTTTTTCAGAACCTCGTCCTGCGCCTCCGCCACCTGGAGGACGTCAATCAACTCTGAATACCTCGTGTAGTTTCCCTGGCGGTAGTTCCGTGAGGACTGGACCGCGTCGGGGTGGAAAGTGGATAGGGTTTTCTCAATCTTCTGGGTGTCGGTAATCTCAGTACCACACAACCGAAGAGTCGTACAAATCCGGTGCAGAGCCGAATTGTACTCCCCAACCGTCTTGAAGTCCGCAAACCTCAGACGGATCCACTCTGCCTCTGCACGTGGCTTCACAATGTACTTCAGCCGCTCAAACCGCTGCTGAAGAGCGGTCCAAAGGCCAGAAGCACTCCGCTCAGCCATATACTCGTCTTTCAGAGTAGGTGACAGGTGATGACGGAGAAAATGCAGAGCCTGCGCATTCTCAGTTTCAAACTTGGGATCAGTGGGGGCCAGCTGAGTCCCCTTACCGATCGCCCTCAGGAGGCTTTTGCCCTGGAGAAAAATCTCGCAGTCCGAGGACCATGACAGGTAGTTCAGCCCTGTCTGGGCCAACTCAGCAAACTCCTTGTTGACAATTCTGGCCATCTGCGATTTATGCAAAAATCATGAGATTAGAGCAGGTAATCTTTTGCACAAATGCGATGTTGATAAACTTATTCAATAAAAATGACGTTCCATTATTTAAAACATGTTCTTATATGACTTACTTAATGATTAAGAGTGCTAAACAATTAATCTACAGTAGTAAAATCATACAATAAAAACATGTTTACAAAATATAGCATGTTAAGCGCATTTCTTACGTGAAAACTAGCCCAAAAATTGAATTCCCGGGACATTTTTAAGCCTAAAGTAGCATTTTTAGCGAAAACAGACAGTTCCAGGGACTTATACACAAAATATTACAGCAGGAATATAGTCGCATAAATCTACGGTACTGTGGGGGCTAAAACGCAAAGAATCCGCGCTGCAGCCAGCGCCATCCAAAAACCCTCTTTTTTTTATGCGAGGACCCCCACGGCCGCGGCCCATCCGGGCCCAGAAGCCAGTGCCCGGCCGGCCCACCCGGCCCTCATCCGAGTGGAGGGGCGCGCTAGGGTTCCTAGCGCCCGAGTGGGCAGGGCGGCGGCGGCGGCCACGCCATGCGGTAGCGGCGGCGGCGGCGGCTGCGGCCACGGCTCGCGGCGGCGGCGGCCACGGCACGCGACTGCGGCCATGACTCGCGGCGGCGGCTGCGGTCATCGGGTCGTGGCGTCAGCAGGACGCAGCGGCGGCGGTCATCGGGACGGCGCGTGGGTCAGGGAAGGGCGGCGTGGCCAGCAGTGCACGGCGGCGCTTCGGGCGGTGCGGGCGTGCAGCGGGCACGCGGTGGCCACGGCGCGGCGTGGACGACCAGCGGGGTCGCGGCTAGCAGAGCACGGAGGCCAAGGCGAGAACGGGCGCGAGGCACGCGAGCAGCCAGCAGGGTCGCGTCGGCGCGGCGCACGGGCAGGGTGCTGAGCACGTCGAGGTGCTCGTGGTCGCGGCCAGCAGGGCCAGGGACATCATCAATGCCAGCGACGAACGCCTCGGGGTTTCAAGTCTTCGTCGTGTTCATCCGGAACGTGACGGCGCGTGGCACATCAGGTGCGTTGCGGCCGTACCGTGACCATCTGGGTCACGATCTGTACCGACTCCCGTATGGTGTAGTCAACAAGTCTCTCTTGTTCCAAGAACATCGACATTGGTCGGCGACGTAATCGTCAGCCAGTTCTTGGGAGAGAAATCCACACCATAGGTAGATCAAATCCGAAAAAATAGACTAATCGCAAAAACGGAATCGTGATGACGAGGAATCCATTTTTGCAAAAGAGAGATTGGATCTGATACCTCCGCGGGATCGACGAAAGCCTGCGTGATGCAGGCTTGACGCAGGCTTGACGGAGAGTTGATGGAACGAAGCGTGCTGATAACGTGTTCCGCAACTCCGCCGGCGAGTCCGGTCCGAGGTTGCGGAGCGAGAGCGAGTGTCGTAGACGAAGTAGTCGAACACGCAAAAGTAGATGAACACAGGGAAGTATGGAGGAGACTATCTTTATTAATCAATGATCAACTGTTACAATGATTGTTCCTCTTCTCTTTATATAGGGATAGAGGTCAAAGGGATAAGTACCCACATTACGTAAAGTGTGAAACGGGAGGGCTTAGCCGGTGCGCCTCGCACGCCCCGGGCAGCTCCCACGTTGTGGGCCTGGTTTCCCAATAACTTGTTCCTGGGCATCGATCGTGAGTCATGGACTTATTTTTACAATCGGTTGTGGCGGTGATCGCCTCATCGTTGACTACAAGGCCGACCGGTCCCTAGGCGCCCCGTGGACGACACACGAGAGAAGGGGCTCCCAGCTGTAACAACCGGCGGCGGTTTGCAGCGCCGATGGGCGCTCCGATACGACGGTTGGATGAAGTGCCGGTTGGATGAAGTACGTAAGGCCAAATTTTCCTGTCATGGGAATGATATTTTTTAAGATCGCAATGTTGTAGCATGAAAATAGAAGCTAGCCATCGGATATGTTTGCACTGGTTACTGCAGGAAGCAAGAGTCACATAAGTTCTCAAACGATTTCATGGAATGCGCTGCAAGCAATAGAGAAGGGTGTACAGTACGATGGGTATTTGAGTGTAGACTGTGTGAGGGCTCCATTTTTAGATTTTTTTTTCGAGTTTTGTTAGGGTTTGTGTCCTACTCAGGAAGACGAGACAGCGGTGACTCCCTGAAGATGGAATAAAGGTCTCCCCGCCTAGCCCCCGTTCCGGTGATGCGTCTAGCACCGTCAGTGGGCGTGTGGATGTGTGTCTCCGGCGGATCTGTCTTTGGTGGATTTGCTCGGATCTGTTCGTCGTTCGTCTGTGTTTCAGTGTCTTTAGGTTGGATCCTTCTGATCTACACTCTTCATCGGCGGCGGTTGTTGTTCTGGTGCGTTGGTTCTATGGGGCCTTAGCACGACGACTTCCCGACTGTCTACTACAATAAGGTTTGCCTGGCTCCGGTGATGGAGGGGCGATGACAGCGGCGCGCCTTCGGCTCGCTTCAGTGCTTGTAGTCGTCGCTAGGTGGTTTACGGATCTGGATGTAATTTTTATTATTTCTAGTATTCGTTGTACTACCATGATTGAAGATGAATAGATTGAAAGTTTTTCTCGCAAAAAAAACTTACCGGTTTAATTTGTTCACCAAGAGACAGATATACAGATAGAAGGACCGTAGTTATGGAATATGCAAGGCATAGAAGGACCCCAGTTTCACAGTAGCCGAAAAAATGTTGGGGTGGCCGATTATCTTCTGTTAAGCAAGTTCTACAAATTTATATTTCATTTGCTGCTTTGAAATTGCATCGTGCATCTTGGTGAGTAACTTTAGTGATTTCTTTTTGCATAGATTTATCCAAAGATTTGCTCATATTGAGCATCATATGCAGTGGTAATTATGCATTTCAAAGGATTTTTTTTCTTGGGAAGCAAAGGTAGTAGATTTTGATCCAAACACAATAATAATTTTCTTTCTCAATTGCTTGTGCAATATATGGAAGTGGCATATATTTGATCGATAATATGATGAAAACTTTATAGGCCAGTGTCACATGTAAATACAAATAATATCATTTTATGTTTTTTAGTGATCAACATTGCATGCTAGAAGTTTCACACCAAAGGAAAGGTGAGGGAGGCAGAAGCGGACTGTGCACGAAGGTAAACTATCGAGTACCACACAAACTCTCAAATGTATTTTATAATATCCATTGCAACACATGGGATTTTTTACGCGCACAATTTTCAAGAACAACAGGTGTGTTTTGCACATAATTGAATACACATCAATTTTTCTCCCGTTTCAACGCACGGGCATTTGTGCTAGTCTTATGTAATAAATAGTTGCGTGCATTGAAATGATGCAGAGGCCGGGGTACTGTTCCTTTTCTAAAAATATTTTATAAGATAATCATACCAAAATAATCATTTAATTAATAAAAAATAGCGACACCAACAACATATGTATCTGTTATATCATAAAATTCCATATCTAAATTCAATCAACGCAGTGAGAAAAAGAAAACAAGATAAATACCGGTGTGTGGATACTATTTTTAGGGTTTTTGCTACTTCAGTGTGTGAATACTGAATAGTAGTTTGAATTTACCGTGAATGGTTTTTTTAGCTACTATTTGTATCATTCTCGCAGAAAAAGAGCTACTATTTGTAGCAAGATTTTTTTTGTTTCATAACATAGACCGAATTTGGATATAAATTTGCTTGGTGGCAGATACATCTTGAGTGACAATGTTTGGCTCCCGGGCTCTATGGAGCCCGGAATTTTGAAAAGTAAAAAAACCAACTTTTAGGTTTTATAAAAAAATTATAAAAATTACACATTTACGTAAGGATGTATACTTCATGTCTGAAAACTTTAATGATGACATACCTTTTGATGTGAGTTAAAAAATCCTATTTACTTGGTCCGTTATCCTTACGGATGAGAAGAAGAAATGAAGACTGAGGCCAGCCAGGTCTCCACTCCGGGACATACCTCGAGAAAGCAATGCACGGTCTGCATTCATCGGGCTGCTTTCAGCTCTCTAGCCTTTCTTCCCTCGAGAATCTTCCCATTTGACTAGAGCTGTCGTCCCGAGAGTAAAAAGACTAGAGTTGTCTGTGTCTTCTGGAACCGAAACGTACCAAGAAGAACGTAAGGGGCACGGCTGTGCAAAAGAACGAACATGCATCCGCTTCTATATACTACTCCCTTCATCCCATAATATAAGAGCGTTATGGGACAGAGGGAGTATTTGTTTGCAGCTCCTTGTCGGGTAGCATTAGTCTCGAGCATTTCGATGTCGAACAACCTGCGCACGAGAGCGACAGGCATGGAAAAAACACCACGGAACCGGAGCGCCGACGACTAACTCAAGTCCGCAGTGGCTGGGAGAGTTCCGCAGGACATGATTGAAATGCTGGCCGATCAGCAGAATTATTCTTTGGGCCCGCCGGCGACGACCGGTGCTAAGTCCAGCTGCAATCGGCCGGAGTTCCCTTCCCTACTGGCCAGGGCGCGCCTATAAAAGTAGCCCCAACTTCCCTGCAACTGCAGGCACACTCACTCACCTACCAGTGCACCAGCCCATCTTCGCTTGCCAAACTAGCCACCGTACCATTCGCAGCGGTCGAGCGGCCGCCGGCGAGATGGGCAATCCTTTCACCGAGTTCGCCCATATCTTCCACGTTGTGCACGTTGCACATGCCCTCTGCAAAGCAGGCCAAGATGCTGCCCGTGAGCCCAACAAGAACAAGACAATCCTCGCTGAAGGCATGTGATGGAGAACGGTCCAGCTCTTAGAGCATGTCTAACACAGCCCTTAAACTGGTCAAATCCTCAAAATAACTGTCAGTTTGAGGGTTGAGCAGAAAAAAAGGCGCAGATCAGCACCCTCAAATCCCTAAACCCTCAAAAACATTTCCAGGCCGAACCCTCAACTTCGAGTCCAACCTGCACTAGTGAGGGTTTGGGCCAATTTTCCAGGCCGAACCCTCACTCGGTCAACCACGCGCGCGGGAGGGAAATTTCCCAACTTCTCTCCCCGCCGCCCCGTGCCTTCCGCGCCGCCGCCGCCCGTGCTCGTCCCCGCCGCCAGCCATGGAGCCCGGCCAGGCCCCGGCGACCCTCTCCGCCGCCCCCGTGCCCGCCCCCGCCCCCGGACCCGCAGCGCCCGTGCCCGCCCGCGCCCCCGCCCCCGCCCCGCGCCTCCCGCCACCGGCCACCTCGACCGACGCCGCCGTGGCGGAGATGGTGGCGGCCACCCACGTCGGCCAAAAACGGAGGCGGGCGGGCACCCACCTCGTGCCGAGCAAGCCGCCCGTGCCCGCCCCCGCAGCGAAGGCGGCAAAACCGGCGGGGAAGGCGGCGAAACCGGTGAAGCCCGGCAAGCCGGCAACCTCCACCGCGGCTGCTACCAAGCGCAAGGAGAAGCACCTCGCAAGCCGCAAGAGGTGGGCAGAGCAAGCGGTACCGCCACCGCCACCGCCACCGACGAGCACGGCCGCTCCAACGCCGCCGCCCGCCACCGCCACCGACGTGTTCGATGAAATGTCCGCACCAACCGTGTCGTATAGGGCATTGCTCGACGACGCGGAGGTGAACATTGGGTCTCGTCCACTTGCTTCCTTCGACTTCCATGTTGAGGAGCCGGCGGGTGAGGAGGAGGAGGCGGGTGAGGAGGAGGAAGAAGATGAAGATGTCACCGAGATCGGAGAGGAAGTGTTTGAAGCGGGAGGTGGTGCTCGAAGGCCAATTCGCACGGCGAACTACACGGAGGTTGAAGATGTCCTCTTGGTCAAGGCTTGGTCGCAAGTGGGGTTGGATGCGGTCACCGGCACCGATCAAACCGGGAAACGTTATTGGCAACGCATTGAGGACAGGTATTGCAAGCTGAAACCCAAGCGCAAGGCCGACATGGAGGAGAGGATGATCAAGCTCAAGGAAGCAAAAGCATGGAAGGAGCTCATGGCCGAGGAGAAGGAGCACATGATGATGTCTAGAAAAGACATGGATGAAGAGCAATTGGCGTGGTGGAAGGAGTACAAGGAGAACATCGCGGACAGGAAGAGGCTACTGTGTGGTGCTGGTGGTGGTGCGTCGTCTACTCTCCGAGGTGAGTCTCCGATGAGTGGTGGAGGCGATGGAGGTGTGGACAACTTCACCGGTGCTTGAAGTTGTTCGTACGTTTTATGTTTTGCAAATGATGTCTCCGATGACTATGTGATGATGATCATTTGCACGTTGTATGTTTTGCTATGATGTTCATGGGATTTACTATGTGATGATGATGATTTGCAAGTTTGTTTCATGTATGTGATCATGATCATTTACAAATTTGAAAGTGATTTATGTTGCTGTCCTGTTTTGAAGGTTTGAAGGCCGGGGCGCAGATCAGTGCCCTCAAACCAACCCTCAAAACAGAATATCTGCGCCCTCAAACCAACCCTCAAAACAGAATTTGAGGGTTGGTTTAAGGGCACTGATCTGCGCCAGGGATTTTCGGCCTTCAAAACGACATTTTCTCAGCCCTCAAACTGGTTTTAAAAGTTGAGTTTTTGAGGGCTCTGTTAGACATGCTCTTATACTATAAACAGAGCGCTACCGGGAGGCAGCCCGTCTTTTTCCACTGTGTCATTTGCTGAATTTCGCATCTACTGATGCTTTTCCTAGCTACCGGGAGGGCAGCCCGATGTTGTTTGATTGACAAAAATAAAGGAAAAAGATATTTGTGTGCTTCGTCGGAGTCAAGGGTGTTGCGTGAGTTCATTTGTGTATTCAGCTGATCTGTGGTTGCTTTGTTCTGTGCTCTCTTTGGTTTACTCAAACGGACTGCACCCCGACTCCTTGTGCTGAAACCCTTCAGAGGCAATTGGCTACTAGGTTTGGAGGTGGGTGCTAGTTTTGGTAGGATGCTGGGACTGTTGACCACGCTAGATAAACATGCTGAACAGCAAAGTCTTAGTGTTTGTTTTCCTACCTATAATAGCACACGCGGTAAGAACAGAGGGAATGAAACGTACGGCTATCTTGACTGAAGCTTTTTCTACTAAACGCATGCATAGATCATTCTAAACCGACTCGGATTCGCTGCCTTTGTGTGGCTAATTCTCAGCTACAGTAGCCTGACTTAGCCAATGTAAAGCGTCCGATCGAACAAGAGTGGGCCAGATCGATCCACTGTGGACGGGCACTGTTCACCACGCAACAGGATACTGTTTGTTTCGGTAGAGCACGTACTGTAGCGATGCACTGTAGCATCGAACTGGAGCGTTGATTTGGGATCTGACGGCTCGTGTGTGGGCTAAGGTAGTGGTACTGTAGCGTGGCTGACTTGGCCACGGCAAGTCAGCGAATCCGGAGCGATTCTAAACAAAGGCCAATCAAAGTCAAACCACATAAACCGGTATAATTCGGATGCATTTATGCCGCAAAAAATCACGTTCTTATACTTGATGTGTAGGAATTCTAAAAAGAGGTATATTATTGGACTGTCAAATTCGTATTTTTCTTTTGAAAGCGAGATGAAAGGAAATTTTGAGTTATGGAATGATTTTTCCTGGAGGAAGACGAAGTGGATGGGTGCTGAAATAAGTGAAGGAGGGCCACGTGGGACCCACAAGACTGGGAGGCGCGCCCAGGGGGTAGGGCGCGCCCTCCGTCCTTGTGGACAGGTGGTGGGTCCCCCTGGTGTGTTCTCAGTGCCAGAAATTCTCAAATATTCTATAAAAAAATCATACTAAATTTTCAGGACATTTGGAGAACTTTTATTTTCGGATCATTTTTATTTCACGGATAATTCAGAAAATAGACAAAAAATACTATTTTTGCTTTATTCATCCTAAATAAGAGAAAGTAAAAAATAGGTACAGAAAGTTGTGCCTTCTAAATTCATCCATCTCATGCCCATCAAAAGGAATCCGTTAACAAGGTTGATCAAGTCTTATTAACAAACTTCTTCCAAATGACATGAAACAGGAGAATTTTCAAATAACACTAGGTTACCTCAACGGGGATATGCATGTCCCCAATAATAAGAATATCATATTTCTTTTTGACAGTAGGAAGTGGGAATTCAAAACCTCCAATAGTAATAGTTGAAAATTTTCCAATAGAATTGATACTATGAACTTGAGATTGTTTCTTTTGAAAGTGTATCGTATGCTCATTATCATTAACATGAAAAGTGGCATTGCCTTTGTTGCAATCAATAACAGCCCCTGCAGTATTCAAAAAGGGTCTACCAAGGATGATCGACATACTGTCGTCCTCGGGAATATCAAGAATAACAAAGTCCGTTAAGATAGTAACGTTTGCAACCACAACAGGCACATCCTCACAAATACCGACGGGTATAGCAGTTGATTTATCAGCCATTTGCAAAGAGATTTCAGTAGGTGTCAACTTATTCAATTCAAGTCTACGATATAAAGAGAAAGGCATAACACTAACACCGGCTCCAAGATCACATAAAGCAGTTTTAACATAGTTTCTTTTAATGAAGCATGGTATAGTTGGTACTCCTCAAGTTTCTTTGGTATTCCACCCTTAAAAGTGTAATTAGCAAGCATGGTGGAAATTTCAGCCTCCGGTATCTTTCTTTTATTTGTAACAATATCTTGCATATACTTAGCATAAGGAGGCATTTTAAGTATATCAGTTAAACGCATACGCAAAAAGATAGGTCTAATCATTTCAGCAAAGCGCTCAAAATCCTCATCATCCTTTTTCTTGGATGGCTTAGAAGGAAAGGGCATGGGTTTCTGAACCCATGGTTCTCTTTCTCTACCATGTTTTCTAGCAACAAAGTCTCTCTTATCATAACGTTGATTCTTTGATTGTGGGTTATCAAGATCAACAGCAGGTTCAATCTCTACATCATTATCATTACTAGGTTGAGCATCAACATGAACATCATCATTAACATTATCACTAGGTTCATGTTCATCACCAGATTGTGTCTCAGCATCAGAAATAGAAATATCATTTGGATTCTCAGGTGTGTCTATGACAGGTTCACTAGAAGTATGCAAAGTCCTATCAATTTTCTTTTTCTTTTTATTAGGACTAGGTGCATCAGTATTAATTCTCTGAGAATCTTGCTCAACTCTCTTAGGATGGCCCTCAGGATACAAAGGTTCCTGAGTCATTTTACCACCTCTAGTCATAACCCTAACAGCATTATCATTGTTCTTATTATTCAACTCATTAAGCAAATCATCATGTGCTTTAAGTACTTGTTCTACTTGAGTTGTAACCATGGAAGCATGTTTACTAATAAGCTTAAGATCATTAACAGTTCTACTCATATAATTACCCATGAGGTCAAGCATGTAAGCATTACGTTTCAATTGTCTACTAACATAAGCATTGAAATTTTCTTGTTTAACAATAAAATTATCAAACTCATCCAAGCATTGACTAGCAGACTTATTATGAGGAATATCACCTTCATCAAATCTATAAAGAGAATTTACCTCTACTACCTGTGTCGGGTTATCAAGACCATGTATTTCTTCAATAGGTGGTAAATTCTTAACATCTTCAGCTTTAATACCTTTTTCTTTCATAGATTTCTTTGCCTCTTGCATATCTTCAGGACTGAGAAATAGAATACCTCTTTTCTTCGGTGTTGGCTTAGGAGTTGGTTCAGGAAATGTTCAATCATTATCATTACTCAATATATTATTCAATAGCAATTCAGCTTGCTCAACAGTTCGTTCCCTGAAAATACAACCAGCACAACTATCTAGGTGGTCCCTAGAAGCATCGGTTAGTCCATTATAAAAGATATCAAGTATTTCATTTTTCTTGAGAGGATGATCAGGCAAAGCATTAAGTAGTTGGAGAAGCCTCCCCCAAGCCTGTGGGAGACTCTCTCTTTCAGATTGCACAAAGTTAAATATTTCCTGTAAGGCAGCTTGTTTCTTATGAGCAGGGAAATATTTTTGAGAGAAGTAATAAATCATATCCTGGGGACTACACACACAACCAGGAGCAAGAGAATTAAACCATAACTTAGCATCATCCTTTAATGAGAAAGGAAACAATTTAAGAATATAATAGTACCGATTTTTTTCCTCATGAGCAAATAGGGTGGCTATATCATTCAGCTTAGTAAGATGTGCCACAACTGTTTCAGATTCATAACCATAGAAAGGATCAGATTCAACCAAAGTAATTAACTCAGGATCGACAGAGAATCCATAATCCTTATCAGTAATAAAGATAGGTGAAGTAGCAAAATTGGGATCATATTTCAGTCTAGCATTCAAGGATTTTTCTTTCAGCTTAGCTAGCAATTTCTTAAGATCTTCTCTATCATTGCAAGCAAGAAAGTCTCTAGCAGTTTCTTCATCCATAATATAACCCTCAGGTACAACAGGCAATTCATATCTAGGGGGAGAATCACAATCTTTAGTTTCAACAATATCATCAGTTTCAGCAATTTCATTTTCTCTAACCCTAGCAAGTTGTTCATCATGAAATTCACCTAGTGGCACAGTATTATCAAGCAAAGCAGTAGTATCATCATAAGCATCATGCATAGCAAAAGTGGCATCATCAATAACATGTGACATATCTGAATCAATAGCAGGTGTAGGTGTCGTAAGTTTACTCAAAACAGAAGGTGAATCAAGTGCAGAGCTAGATGGCAGTTCCTTACCTCCCCTCGTAGTAGAGGGAAAAATCTTGGTTCTAGTATCTTTCAAATTCCTCATAGTGATCAACAGATATAAATCCCAAGTGACCCAGAGAATAGAGCTATGTTCCCCGGCAACGGCGCCAGAAAAAGGTCTTGATAACCCACAAGTATAGGGGATCGCAACAGTTTTCGAGGGTAGAGTATTCAACCCAAATTTATTGATTCGACAGAAGGGGAGCCAAAGAATATTCTCAAGTATTAGCAGCTGAGTTGTCAATTCAACCACACCTGAAAGACTTAATATCTGCAGCAAAGTATTTAGTAGCAAAGTAGTATGGAAGTAACGGTAACGGTGGCAAAAGTAACAGTAGCAATTTTGTAACAATCGTAACAGTGGCAACGGAAAAGTAACTTAGCAAAGATCAATATCTGAAAAGCTCGTAGGCAACGGATCAATGATGGATAATTATGTCGGATGGCATTCATCATGCAATAGTTATAACATAGGGTGACACAGAACTAGCTCCAATTCATCAATATAATGTAGGCATGTATTCCGAATATAGTCAAACGTGCTTATGGAAAAGAACTTGCATGACATCTTTTGTCCTACCCTCCCGTGGCAGCGGGGTCCTATTGGAAACTAAGGGATATTAAGGCCTCCTTTTATTAGAGAACCGGCCAAAGCATTAGCACTTAGTGAATACATGAACTCCTCAAACTACGGTCATCACCGGGAAGTGTCCCGACTATTGTCACTCCGGGGTTGCCGGATCATAACACGTAGTAGGTGACTATAACTTGCAATATAGGATCAAGAACACAAATATATTCATGGAAACATAAAGGGTTCAGATCTGAAATCATGGCACTCGGGCCCTAGTGACAAGCATTAAGCATAGCAAAGTCATAGCAACATCAATCTTAGAACATAGTGGATACTAGGGATCAAACCCTAACAAAACTAACTCGATTACATGGTAAATCTCATCCAACCCATCACCGTCCAGCAAGCCTACAATGGGATTACTCACGCACGGCAGTGAACATCATGAAAATTGTGATGGAGGATGGTTGATGATGACGACGACGGAGGAGGAACAGGAGCCCCAAACCCTCTCCGGAGCCCCAAACGGACTCCAGATCTGGTCTCCCGAGGAAGAACAGGAGGTGGCGGCGGCTCCGTATCGTAAAACGCGATGAATCCTTCTCTCTTGTTTTTTTCTCCCCGAACGTGAATATATGGAGTTGGAGTTGAGGTCGGTGGAGGTCTAGGGGGCCCACAAGGACAGAGGGCACGCCCCCACCCTTGTGGACAGGGTGTGGGCCCCTTCAGTTGATTCTTTCGCCAATATTTTTTATTTATTCCAAAACTGATCTCCGTGAAGTTTCAGGTCATTCCGAGAACTTTTATTTTTGCACAAAAATAACACCATGGCAATTCTGCTGAAAACAGCGTCAGTCCGGGTTAGTTCCATTCAAATCATGCAAATTAGAGTCCAAAACAAGGGCAAAAGAGTTTGAAAAAGTAGATACGATGGAGACGTATCACAAATCCCAGTCTTGATCCATGCCAACTCAACAGACACCCTCGAAGATACCTGTAGAAAATCTTTATAGTCACCCAGTTACGATGCGACATTTGATACACACAAGGTACTCCTCCGGTGTCAGTGAGTTGCATGATCTCATGGTCATAGAAACAAATACTTGACATGCAGAAAATGATAGCAATAAACTTGATACGATCATATGCTATGCTTATAGTTTGGGTCTTGTCCATCACATCATTCTCCTAATGATGTGATCCCGTTATCAAATGACAACTCATGTCTATGACTAGCAAACCATAGCCATCTTTGATCAACGATCTAGTCCCGTAGAGGCTTACTAGGGACATGTTGTCTATGTATCCACACATGTATTTGAGTTTCCAATCAATACGATTATAGCATGGATAATAAACGATTATCATGAACAAGGAAATATAATAATAACCACTTTATTATTGCCTCTAGGGCATATTTCCAATAGTCTCTCACTTGCTCTAGAGTCAATAATCTAGTATTACATGGTAATGAATCTAACACCCATAGAGTTCTGGTGTTGATCATGTTTTGCCCGTGGAAGAGGTTTAGTCAACGGATCTGCAACATTTAGATCCGTATATACTTTGCAAATGTTTCTTTCCTCCTCCTTGATCGCATCGCAGATGGAATTGAAGCGTCGCTTTATGTGTCTAGTCCTCTTGTGAAACCTTGGTTCCTTGGCTAGAGCAATGGCACCAGTGTTGTAACATAATAGAGTTATTGGGTCCAGTGCACTGGGCACAACTCCAAGATCTATCATGAACTGCGTCATCCAGACACCTTCCTTCGCTGCCTCCGAGGCAGATATGTACTCTGCTTCGCATGTAGAATCAGCTACCATGCTTTGCTTGGAACTGCACCAGCTTACCGCTCCTCCATTTAGAATATATACGTATCCGGTTTGAGACTTAGAGTCATCTGGATTAGTGTCAAAGCTTGCATCGACGTAACCCTTTACGACGAGCTCTTGATCACCTCCATAAACGAGAAACATTTCCTTAGTCCTTTTCAGGTACTTCAGGATATTCTTGACCACTGTCCAGTGTTCCACTCCTGGATCACTCTGAAACCTTCCGGCCATACTTATGGCAAGGCTGACATCTGGTCTTGTGCACAACATCACATACATGATAAAGCCTATGGCTGAAGCATATGGGATGACACTCATCTTTTCTCTATCCTCTGTAGTCGCTGGGCATTGAGTCTTACTCAACTTCACACCTTGCAAAACAGGCAACAACCCCTTCTTGGACTGATCCATTTTGAACTTCTTCAAAATCTTATCAAGGTATGTGCTCTGTGAAAGTCCTATTAAGCGACTCGATCTATCTCTATAGATCTTGATGCCTAATATGAAAGCAGCTTCTCCTATGTCCTTCATTGAAAAACTCTTGTTCAAATATTCCTTCACGCTTTCCAAAAGTTCTATATTGTTTCCAATTAGCAATATGTCATCCACATATAATATTAGAAATGCTATAGAGCTCCCACTCACTTTCTTGTAAATACAAGCTTCTACGTAAACTTTTATAAACCCAAACGCTTTGATCACCTCATCAAAGCAAAGATTCCAACTCCGAGATGCTTGCACCAGTCCATAAATGGATCGCTGGAGCTTGCATACTTTGTCAGCATTCTCTGGATCGACAAAACCTTCCGGTTGCATCATATACAACTCTTCCTTAAGGAAACCGTTAAGGAACGCTGTTTTGACATCCATCTGCCAAATTTCATAATCGAAAAATGCAGCTATTGCCAACATGATTCTGACAGACTTAAGCATCACTACGAGTGAGAAAGTCTCATCGTAGTCAACTCCTTGAACTTGTGAAAACCCCTTTGCCACAAGTCAAGCTTTATAGACGGTGACATTACCGCCCGCGTCCATCTTCATCTTGAAGATCCATTTATTCTGGATGGCCTTGTGCCCTTCAGGTAATACTTCCAAAGTCCATACTTTGTTTTTATACATGGATCCCATCTCGGATTTCATGGCCTCTAACCATTTATCGGAATCATTGCCCACCATTGCTTCTCCATAGATCGTAGGTTCATCGTTGTCCAACAACATGACCTCTAGGACAGGGTTACCGTACCACTCAAGAGCAGTACGTATCCTTGTCAACCTATGAGGTTCGATTGTAACTTGATCCGAAGCTTCATGATCACTATCATTAGCTTCCTCTTCAACTGACGTAGGTGCTATAGAAAAATCTTTCTGCGCTGCGCTACTCTCTGATTGAAGTGAAGGTTCAAGAACCTCATCAAGTTCTATCTTCCTCCCACTCAATTCTTTCGAGAGAAACTCTTTCTCAAGAAAGGACCCGTTCTTAGCGACAAACACTTTGCCCTCGGATCTGAGATAGAAGGTATACCCAACCTTCTCCTTTGGGTATCCTATGAAGAAGCATTTGTCCGCTTTGGGTTCGAGCTTTTCTGGCTGAAGCCTTTTGACATAAGCATCGCAGCCCCAAACCTTAAGAAACGACAGCTTAGGTTTCTTGCCAAACCATAGTTCATACGCTGTCGTATCTACGGACTTAGATGGTGCCCTATTTAAAGTGAATGCAGTTGTCTCCAATGCATAACCCCAAAATGATAGTGGCAGATCGGCAAGAGACATCATAGAACGCACCATATCCAATAAGGTACGATTACGATGTTCGGACACACCATTACGCTGTGGTGTTCCAGGTGGCGTCAATTGTGAAACAATTCCACATTGTCTTATGTGATTGCCAAACTCATAACTCAGATACTCTCCCCCTCGATCAGATCATAGGAATTTAATCTTCTTGTTACGATTCTCAACTTCACTCTGAAATTGCTTGAACTTTTCAAACGTTTCAGACTTATGCTTCATCAAGTAAATATACCCATATCTACTCAAGTCATCGGTGAAGGTGAGGAAGTAACGATATCCACCGCATGCGTCAACACTCATCGGACCACACACATCAGTATGTATGATCTCCAACAAGTCACTTGCCCATTCCATTTTTCCGGAAAACGGGGTTTTAATCATCTTGCCCAAGAGGCATGGTTCGCATGTGTCAAGTGATTCAAAATCAAGTGACTCCAAAAGTCCATTAGCATGGAGTTTCTTCATGCGCTTTACACCAATATGACCTAAGCGGTAGTGCCACAAGAAAGTGGTACTATCATTATCAACTCTACATCTTTTGGCATCAATGTTATGAACATGTGTATCATCACTATCGAGATTCAATAAGAATAAACCCCTCACAATGGGTTGATACGTCTCCAACGTATCTATAATTTTTGATTGTTCCATGCTGTTATATTATCATTCTTGGATGTTTTACAATCATTTTATAGCAACTTTATATCATTTTTTGGGACTAACCTACTGACATAGTGCCCAGTGCCAGTTGCTGTTTTTTGCTTGTTTTTTACTTCGCAGAATATCAGTACCAAACGGAGTCCAAACGCAGCGAAACTTTTTGGAGAATTTTTCTGGACCAGAAGACACCTGTTGGGCCAAAGAAGTACCAGAGGGGGGCTCCGAGGGGAGCACAGCCCACCTGGGCGCGCCTGGGGGCCCAGGCGCGCCCTGGTGGGTTGTGCCCACCTCGGCCGCCTCCCGCACCGCCTCTTTGCTCTATAAATGCCCCATTAATCCAAAAACCCTAGGGGAGTCGACGACACACAATTCTAGCCGCCGCAAGTTTCAGAACCACCAGATCCAATCTAGACACCATCACGGAGGGGTTCACCATCCTCATTGGTGCCTCTTCGATGATGCGTGAGTAGTTCATTGTAGACCTACGGGTCCGTAGTTAGTAGCTAGATGGCTTCCTCTCTCTCTTTTGATTCTCAATACAATGGTCTCTTGGAGATATATTTGATGTAACTCTTTTTGCGGTGTGTTTGTTGGGATCCGATGAACTTTGAGTTTATGATCAGATCTATATCCATGAAAGTTATTTAAGTTTTCTTTGATCTCTTATATGCATGATTACTTATAGCCTCGTATTTCTTCTTCGAATCTTTGGTTTAGTTAGGCCAACTAGATCGATTTTTCTTGCCATGGGAAGAGGTGCTTTGTGATGGGTTCGGTCGTGCGGTGTTCTTTTCCAGTGACAGAAGGGGCAGCAAGACACGCATGTACCGTTGCTATTAAGGATAACAAGATGGGGTCTATTCCTACATGAATAGATCTTGTCTACATCATGTCATTGTTCTTATTGCATTACTCCCTTTCTCCATGAACTTAATACACTAGATGCATGCTGGATAGCGGTCGATGTGTGGAGTAATAGTAGTAGATGCAGGCAGGATTTGGTCTACTAATCTTGGACGTGATGCCTATATAATGATCATTGCCTAGATATCGTCATAATTATTTGAAGTTCTATCAATTGCCCAACAGTAATTTGTTTACCCAACATATGCTATTTTTCTCGAGAGAAACCACTAGTGAAATCTATGGCCCCCGGGTCTATTCTTTATCATATTTGCTTTGAGATCTATTTTTATTTGCTTTTGTTTTCAGATCTATTATTCTAAAAACCCAAAAATAACTTGCTGCACTTTTTCTTTATTTATTTTATTTTGTTTTATCGCGAGATCTATTTATCCAAAATCATACAAACCAATCTATCTTTTACCCGAGAGGGATTGACAACCCCTCTTACGCGTCGGGTTGCAAGTATTTATTCTTTGTGTGCAGGTACCGTTTACATAGTGTTGCTTGGTTCTCCTACTGGTTCGATAACCTTGGTTTCATAACTAAGGGAAATACCTACCGTAGCTGTGCTGCATCATCCCTTCCTCTGCGGGGAAATACTGACGCGGACACGAGCCATCAAGAAAGGATATCTGGCGCCATTGCCGGGGA
This sequence comes from Thinopyrum elongatum, assembly GCA_011799875.1. NCBI lineage: Eukaryota > Viridiplantae > Streptophyta > Magnoliopsida > Poales > Poaceae > Thinopyrum > Thinopyrum elongatum. The sequence goes on from CM022301.1 coordinate 411,247,277, forward strand.
GACATCATCAACATCTATCAGGTTCCTCATCACAAATATCATCTCCTTGCAATTTACATTATTTTCCATTTGCCTCTCGTTTTCATCTCCTCCACTTCACAAAAATTTGCCGTTTTATTCACCCTCTTTTTCCGTTCGCCATTTTTCTCGTCAGATCTGTTTCTGTGTGCAATCTTGTTTGCGTAGTCACAATAACTCAAGAAAACTCCAAGTTGTGTGATTTTTCCAATACCAATAATAATAATTTTATTAGCACTCCGATTGCTCCTCCCCCACTAGTGTGGAATCTTGTGATATTAATGCCGCTTTGTTGAATCTTGTTATGAAAGATCAATTTTCCGGTACTCCTAATGAGGATGTCGCGTCCCATCTAAACACGTTCGTAGAATTGTGTGACATGCAAAAGAAAAAATATGTGGACAATGATATTGTGAAGTTGAAATTAATTCCTTTCTCTTTGAGGGATCATGCAAAAATTTGGTTTTCTTCTTTGCCTCACAATAGTATCGATTCTTGGGATAAGTGCAAAGATGCTTTTATTACTAAGTATTTTTTGCTAGCAAAAATTATTTCCCTTAGAACTCAAATCATGAATTTTAAGCAACTTGAGCATGAACATGTTGCACAATCTTGGGAAAGAATGAAATTGATGCTAAGAAATTGTCCTACTCATGGTTTAAATCTTTGGATGATCATACAAAAATTTTTATGCGGGATTGAATTTTGTTTCTAGAAATCTTTTAAATTCCGCCGCAGGTGGTACTTTTATGGAAATTACTTTGGGTGAAGCTACTAAATTGCTTGATAATATTATGGCAAATTATTCACAATGGCATACCGAAAGAGCACCTACTAGTAAAAAGATTAATTCGGTTGAAGAAATTAATTCGTTGAGTGAAAAAGTTGATGCTCTTATGAAATTGGTTTCTAGTAAAAGTGCTCCTATTGATCTTAATGATGTGTCTTTATCTACTTTGATTGAGCAAAATAGTGACGCCGTAGATGTGAATTTTATCTCGCGAAACAATTTTAATAACAATGCTTATAGAGGTAATTTTAATCCTAGGCCTTTTCCTGGAAATTCCTCTTATAATTATGGTAATTCCTATGGCAATTCTTCTTACAATAATAATAGGAACCCCTCTGATCTTGAGGGTAATATTAAAGAATTTATCAATGCTCAAAAGGTTTTTAATACTACGATAGAAGAAAAGTTGAATAAGATTGATGATATGTCTAGAACCATTGATAGAATTTCTCATGATGTAGAAAATCTCAAGTTGAAATTTTTTGTGCCCAAGGTTGATGAATCAATTAAATCATTATATGTTTCTATGGATGAAAGTAAGAAAAGAACCGCTATGCTTAGAGCTAAAAGAATTTTTAGAAAGAGCGTTTTCTAGTGATTGCTTTCATAAAAATGATGAAGATCTTAAAGTGATTGTTGTTTCTTCTATTGATTCCTTGTTTAGTAAGATTAAAATTGATGATAAAGGGACTGAAGAATAGTCAACTTTAGCTAGAAGGCGTCCCGATAATTCGGAGGGTGAAAATCTGGATGAAAAAATTGATAAAAGTGGGTTTGGAGAGGTCAAAACTTTAACTAGTGATGTGCCCACTCTTTTGGATTACAAAGACTTTAATTATGATAATTGCTCTTTGATTGATTGTATTTCTTTGTTGCAATCCATGATAAATTCACCCCATGCTTATGAACAAAATAAAGCTTTTACTAAACATATCATAGATGCCATGATGAAAGCTTTGGAAGAAAAGTTGGAATTAGAGATCTAAATTCCTAGAAAATTAGATGATGAATGGGAACCCACCATTAAAGTCAAGATTAAAAATTATGAATGTTTTTCTTTATGTGACTTGGGTTCTAGTGTTTCCATAATTCCGAAATCTTTATGTGATGTGCTTGGTCTTACCAATATTGAAGAGTGTTCTTTAAATTTGCACTTGGCGGATTCTACTATTAAAAAGCCTTTGGGAAGAATTAATGATATTCTTATTCTTGCAAATAGGAATTATGTGCCCATAGACTTTATTGTTCTTGATATTGATTGCAATCCATCTTGTCCTATTATACTTGGTAGACCGTTTTTAGGGTCTATTGGTGCCGTGATTGATATGAAAGAAGGCAATATTAAATTTCAGTTTCCACTAAGAAAGGGTATGGAACACTTCCCTAGAACAGGAATTAAGCCACCATATGATCAATCATGAGGGCATCCTATGGATCTAAAACTAAAGATGACAATACTTACATCTATGCATTATGCCTAGTTAGGGGCGTAAAACAATAGCGCTTGTTGGGAGGCAACCCAATGAATAAAATTTATTTTTGCCTTTTTCTTTCTGTTCTTGAGTGTTTGCACAATTATGACTCTTTTATGATTGTGTTTTTATGTTTTAATTAGTGTTTGTGCCAAGTAAAGCCTTTGGGATAGCTTTGGTGATAGTTGATTTGATCCTGTTGAAAAACAGAAACTTTTACCTCCAGTAAAATAATTATCTAGATTCACAGAAGCGACGAAAAATTCTGAATTTTTGACACAAGATTTATATACAAATTGCCTATGCTTTCTTAATTGTTCAGAATTTTTGGAGTTACATAAGTATGAGTAAAATTCGAGTCTTTACAGACTGTTCTGTTTTTGACAGGTTCTGTTTTCTTTGCATTGTGTGCTTATTTTGATGAATCTATGGATTGTACTGGGGGGTATAAGCCTTGGCAAAGTTAGAATACAGTAGATATAATTCAATAACAAAATTTGAATGGGTTTTCTATAGTACTTAAAGTAAAGATTGGTTTTCTTATACTAACGGATCTCACGAAGGTTTTTGTTGAGTTTTGTGTGATTGAAGTTTTCAAGTTTTGGGTGAGATCACGATGGATGAAGGAATAAGGAGTAAGAAGAGCCTAAGCTTGGGGATGCCCCATGGCACCCCAAGGCAATATTCAAGGAGAAATAAGCAACTAAGCTTGGGGATGCCCCGAGTGGCATCCCCTCTTTCTTCTAACGACCATCGGTATTTTACTTGGAGCTATATTTTTATTCGTCACATATCATGAGTTTTGCTTGGAGCGTCTTGTATTATATGAGTCTTTGCTTGTTTTGCTTTTTAGTTTTTCACAAGTATCCTTGCTGGATACACCTATTTGAGAGAGCCAAAATTATACTATGATTTGTTAGAACTGCTCTTTATGCTTCACTTAAATTTTTTGAGCTATGGAATTGCTCTAGTGCTTCACTTATATCTTTTTGAGCACGGTGTGCTTTAATATTTTTGAAGAAATGCTCTCATGCTTCACTTAGATTTATTTGAGAGTTAGTAACTTTGAAGAAATCCTCTCATGCTTCACTTATATTATTTTGAGAGATGAAAATTTTTATGCTCATGTTCTTCACTTAAATTTGTTTGAGCTTGCCAAAAGTAATTGCAATATATGAAACTAGTCTCAAAGTGATAGATATTCAAGAGGGATATAATAAAAACTTTCATCAAGATCATTGGACAAAATAAACTTGATTCTTTGTAATAGTTTTGAGATATGATGATAGTGATATGTGAGTCATGTTGGTGAGTAATTGTGCTTTAGTAAGAATATTTGTGTTAAGGTTTGTGATTCCCTATGCAAGCACGAAAGTCAATAGTTATGCAATGAAATTACATCCTACTTGTGGTGCATTATTCGGTGTTAGTTATGCTTAATTCTCGCTTATGTGATTTTTTGTTTCTTGGTTGGATGCTTCTCAATATTTTTGCTAGCCTTCACTTGTACTAAGTAGGAATACTACTCGTGCATCCAAAATCCTTAAACCCAGTTTTGCCATATGAGTCCACCCTACCTACCTATATGCGGTATTCCCGTGCCGTTCTAAGAAAATTTGTATGTGCCATCTCTAATTTTCAAAATAATTTCCTTTTTGTGTGCTCGTACCGCTCATGAAACGGTAGGGGGTGGCTGATATTTTTCCATGCTAGATGTGTTATTCTCAAGATGAGTGTTTATTCACTTGTCATTGCACGAGAGTATGACAAAGGTATTAGGGATGCCCAGTCCCGAAATGAAAAATGAATTTACTTTATGTTGTCAAATTATAAATTCCTTGGAAAGTGTTAGTATGGACGGTACCCGTGGATATGGCTAGCCGTGGAATGTGAAAGTATGGTGGAAAAAGGAATAAAATTTATTTTCTGTTTGGGAACCGCCTATGATATATCTAGCATGGAAAGTATTGGGAACTACTCGATCGTTTTCGTTGACAGGAAAAGCATGCCACCCAAAATGTTTTATCTCTATTTTTTTTTGCTTTGAGCTCTGGCACCTCTGCAAATCCCTACTTCCCTCTGGAAAGGGCCTTTCTATTTACTTTATGCAATTTTTATTTTTATTTGAGTCTCCATCTTCTCTTATAAAGCACCAACTAAGGGGCACTACGATCGTACTTGAGCATTGGATGTAGCTAATATGCGAGTGTGTTTCATGAATGGATCAATGATTGAGCATGATGGGCTAGGGATAACTTTCTTTAGTGTTGATATTTTGAAAGACATGGTTGCTTGTTGATATGCTTGAGTATTTAAATCTTCATGTCAAAACTAGACTATTGCTTTGAACCATATAAAAGTCCAAATGTCCATGCTACAAAAGAAAAGATTCTGTAATGAACATGTTAGGCAGCATTCCACATCAAAAATTCTATTTTTATCATTTACCTACTCGAGGACGAGTAGAAATTAAGCTCTTGTAGCTAGGTGGTAGCGATTGAAGAACTCTGTCAGTGATCGCCTCAAGCGGGAGCTCAACTCCCAACTCAGCCAGACGGTTGTAATACCCAGACATTCTGAGTATGCGCTCACTAACAAACCCTTTCTCCTCCATCTTGCAGGCATAGAACTTATCGGAGGTCTCATACCTCTCGATCTGGGCATTCTTCTCAAAAATAAACCTCAACTCCTGGAACATCTCATATGCTCCATGACGTTCAAAACGCCTTTGAAGTACCGGTTCTAAGCCATACAACATGGCGCACTGAACTATTGAGTAGTCATCAACACGCGACTGCCACGCATTCACAACGCCCACAGTTGCTGGAGGGGGGGGGCACCAAGCGGTGCATCAAGGACATAAGACTTTTGGGCAACCGTGAGGATAATCCTCAGATTACGGGCCTAGTCCACAAAGTTACTTCCATCATCTTTCAGCTTAGCTTTCTCTAGGAACGCATTGAAATTCAGGGGAGCTACTGCGCAAGCCATTGATCTACAACATAATTTGCAAAAGCAACTTAGACTATTGTTCAAGATAATGAGTTCAATTAATCATATTACCTAAGAACTCCCACTCAAATCAACATCCCTCCAGTTGTCCGAGTGTAGCATGATCCAAATTCACCAACCCAAGTCCGATCATCACGTGAGATGAGGTGGTTTCAATGGTGAACATCTCCATGTTGATCATATCTACTATATGACTCATGTTCGACCTTTCGGTCTCTTGTGTTCCGAGGCCATGTCTGTACATGCTAGGATCGTCAAGTTTAACCCAAGTGTTTCGCATGTGCAAAACTGGCTTGCACCCGTTGTATGTGAACGTAGAGTCTATCACACCCGATCATCATGTGGTGCTTCGAACCGACGAACTTTCGCAACGGTGCACACTTGGGGAGAACACAATTTTATCATGAAATTTTAGTGAGAGATCACCTTATAATGCCACTGTCGTCCTAAGCAAAACAAGATGCATAAAAGGATTAACATCACATGCAAATCATAAGTGACATGATATGGCCATCATCTTGTGCTTTTGATCTCCATCTTGAAAGCACCGGCATGATCTCCATCGTCACCGGCATGACACCATGATGTCCATCATTGTGTCGCCATCGGGGTTGTCACGCCAACCATGCTTCTACAACTATTGCTACTGCTTAGCGATAAAGTAAAGCATTACATAGCGCTCAATGATTGACACGCAGGTCATACAATAATTAAAGACAACCCTATGGCTCCTGCTGGTTGCCGTATTCATCGGCATGCAAGTCGTGATAATCTATACAAAACATGATAATCTCATACATCAAATATATCTCATCATGTCTTTGGCCATATCATATCAAAACATACCTTGCAAAAACAAGTTAGACGTCCTCTACTTTGTTGTTGCATGTTTTACGTGGCTGCTATGGGTAACTAGTAAGAACCGTTCTTACCTATGCAAAGCCACAACGGTGATATGCAAGTTGCTATTTAACCTTCTACAAGGACCGCCTTTGTCGAATCCGATTCAACTAAGGTGGGAGAGACAAACACCCGCCAGCCATCTTTATGCAACAAGTTGCATGTCAGTTGATGGAACCGGTCTCATGTACGTGGACATGTAAAGTTGGTCCGGACCGCTTCATCCTACAATACCGCTGAATCAAAATAAGAGCAAGGAAGGAAGCAATCTGAATATCAACGCCCACAAACTCCTTTGTGTTCTACTCGCGATGTCATCTACGCATAGACCTAGCTCTGATACCACTTTTGGGGAACGTTGCATGGGAAACAAAAAATTTCCTACACTCACTAAGATCAATCTAGGAGATGCACATCTACGAGAGGAGAGATTGGATCTACATACCCTTGTAGATCGCTAAGCGGAAGCGTTAAGAAATGTGGTTGATGTAGTCGAACGTCTTTGTGATCCAATCACGATCCGTCCATGAACTCCCGATCCAAGCGCCAAACGAACGGCACCTCCGCGTTCAACACACGTACAGCTTAATGACGCCTTCATCTCCTCGATCCACCGAGCGATGGTGTAGTAGTAGCTCGAGTTCCTGGCAGCACGACGGCGTGGTGGCGGTGGTGGTGTAGCAATCTCGGCAGAGCTTCGCTAAGCAAAACTGAGAGAGAGAGGAACTACAAGGGAGAGGAAGGGCAGCGTTGTGGCATAGATGGGTGCGGCTGCCCTCCTCTCTACCTCTATATATATAGGGGGGTAGGGGAGAGAGGGGGCGCCCTAGGGTTTTCCCTAGGGGGGCAGCAGCCACCAGATGGGGCGCCCCCTAGGGAAACCCTAGGGTGGCTTGGCCCCCAAGCCACAAGGTGGCCGCCCCCCTAGTGTTGGGGAATGTAGTATGCAATTTCAAAAATTTCCTACGCTCACGCAAGATCTATCTAGGAGATGCATAGCAACGAGGGAGAGAGTGTGTCTACATACCCTCGTAGACCATAAGCGGAAGCGTTTCACAACGCTGTTGATGTAGTCGAACTTTCTTCGCGCTCCACCGATCGAGTACCGAACGTACGGCACCTCCGAGTTCAGCACACGTTCAGCTCGGTGACGTACCTCGCCTTCTTGATCCAGCAAGATGTCTGTGACGACCCCGGCTTAATCATGCACTAATCATACACGCAAATGCGCACGATCAAGCCTAAGGACTCACTTGAAGATATCACAACGCAACTCTAAAACATAAATAAAGTCATACAAGCTTTATATTACAAGCCAGGGCCTCGAGGGCTCGAATACATAGCTCGATGGCATACAAGCATCAGCGGAAGCATCAGATATCTGAGTACAGATATATTACAGAGAGAGAGAGAAATAGGCCTTCACAGAGGCGGGGTAAAATAAAATACTACGATCGAAAGGCGTAGGCCTCCTGCCCTGGACCCTCCGATCCTACTCCTGGTCGTCAGTCGGCTCCTCGTAGTAGTAGTACTCGCCAGGCGGGTAGTAGTACTGGTCGTCGGCTGGGGCGTCTGGCTCAGGGGATCCGTCGTCTGGTGGCATCAAATGGAATATGGGGGAAAAATAAAGTAAAGCAAACGTGAGTACTCATCCGAAGTACTCAGCAAGCAAGGATCTACACTACATATGCAACATTGTCAAAGGAATGGCTGTATATGTGGACTGGGCTGCAGAAATGCCAGAATAGAGGGGGAAACCTAGTCCTATCGAAGACTAGCATCTTCAACAATCTTCGACAGTCTTGCAGCATCAGGAGAGAGCAGATGAACATAATGTAAAGTAGTAATAGTAGTATCATCAACCTCGACCTGAGATCCTTTCTCGACTCCCTGCGAGAAAGCAATCCCAGAGCCGTACTATCCAGTTCTCATCACATGTTCTAGTTGTACCGATCGGGATACAACTCCGAGTGTCCGTTACCGTAGGACAGGCTATCGATAGAAGCTTCTTCCCTGCAGGGGTGCACCAAGTTACCCACCATGCTCGCTTAACTCCGTCCGGACACACTTTTCTGGGTCATGCCCGGCCTCGGCTAAGCAACATGCCGCAACCCGACCAAATACTTAACAGAGAGGTCAGCACGCCGGTCTAACCTATGCCCCCAGGGGTCTTGGGCCTTCGCCCCGGGAACTCCTACGTGTTGTGTGGGCGGCCGGAAGCAGACCTAGCAACCCCTTAATACAAGCGCGGTTGCGTAACCAGTCCAATCCAGCGCGCGCCGCTCAGTCGCTGACGTCCATTAAGCTTCGGCTGAAGTATACGACGCAGAACGCCCATACTATGCCCACGTGATGGTTAGTGCTATCGGGACAGAGGCCCCTCGGATCAAATATCCAAACCGTAGTGGATTAGGAGCGCGCGGAAACGAGCAGAGACTCACGATCGATGTGACCCCGTCGCCCCGTCTCGAGGACTTGCGGCAAGGGCTAAGAATGCCCGGCCATGCCTCATAGTTATCTCGCGGGCACCATCCAGGTCAACCCGACTCCACATCACTTCGCGTTAAGCTCGCGCGGGTACCCCTCAGGGCCGACCCGTCTTTAGTATCATGGTTTAGTGCAAGTCATAATATCCAAGGTAACTGTGTGTCTGACACCGAAGGGAACCCTGAGGAATCACCCTCGACGGAATTCCCGCTCGATGTTATCATCAAGGTGAACGAAGGAGGAATCACCCTCGAGGTCCACACTTGAGAGGTTGCACGACGATGTCGTTATCGGGGGTGGTGTAGGAGGAATCACCCTCGCTTACCACGACCGAGTAACTAACCTACAAGGTTAACATCAGAAGTGCTGACGAGGTATCACCCTCGGCACTCGATAGTAACCCAGCAGTGTCGGCAACTAAGGGGAAGTGATGTGCGGTGCCAGGGTCTAGTCTTCAATCCCGAAGTTTGGGTCTTCTGATGTCCAGCAGGGCAGTCGGGATCAAGTGGGGGTCTCTGTCGTGTCTCTACCCAGCCTAAACTAAGCAGTCTCGGATAACCAGAAAGGTAACAAGGCAGGGTACAATAATCAGGCTATGCAGCAGATATAGGAAAACAGTAGCAGTAGCAGTTCTAATGCAAGCATAAGAGAGAAGAGAGTAGGCGATATAGGCATGCTCAAAATGGGGGTGCTTGCCTGTTTGCTCGGGGGCAAGGGCAAGGTCTTCAGTGGTATCGTCGGGGACGTAGTCGTAGTCCTGTGCGGCGTCTGCCTCGGGAGCTATGTCAACGTCGGGGTCTACCGAGAGAGAAGAGGGAGAAGAAACAGGTAAAAATAATGCAAACAAATGCAATACGGTGCGTGTGATGCTATGATGCAGTGCAGGGTTGCCTAATTGTGCATTTAAGTCATTTTAGTTATTTTTAGAACTATTCTGAGATTTAACATCCGACGTGTGTGCACTATTCATCTGCCGGATTCGGGTCCGGAGTTACGAGTTCTTCTACGTAGGGGGTTCCGATGGAGAAACAGACGGCACGATCAGACTCGGCTCGTCGTTCTGAGCAAGTTTCATGTTTTAACTTTTTCGATCCGAGCTACGGTTTAAAAGTTATGAATTTTAAAGATTATTTGAATTTCTAGAATTATTTTATTTATCAGAAAATGAATTATGACGTCAGCATTGCGTCACAGTGACGTCAGCAGGTCAACTACGGTTGACCAGGGTCAAACCTGACATGTGGGTCTAGTGGGACCCACATGTCAGCCTCTGTTTCTTTAACCAGTGAATTAATTTAATTACCAGGGTTAATTAGGGGGTGGACCCCACATGTCAGTGAGACATTAGGTTAAACTAATTAGTTTCTATTTAATTAAATCTTTAATTAGGTTAATTAGTCGCGGGGCCCACCTGTCAGTGGCATTGCGCTGCCACGTCAGCGCGTTGACCACGGTCAGCGTGGTCAGCGGGGCCCGTGGGACCCACTGGCAGTGACCCAGGGGTGTCCCACGTGGCGGCCACGTCGGCGGCCGGCGCCGGAGTTGCGCCGGCGACCAAAATCGCGGTGGCGCGGCTCGGACGCCCGTCGGGTTTCGCCCACAGGCCACCAAAACGGCCGGGGCTGGTCGCGTTTGAACGAGGGAAAGGCGCCGCGTCGATCTAAGGCATGAGCGCGAGCTAAAACGGCCGGAAACGAGCGCTAGGTCGTCGCCGGCGGACGCCGGAATCGGGCATCGGTGGATTTAGGGCTACAACGCTCGGGGAGGCGCGCTAGTGATCGCGTTGGACTCGCACGAGCTCCAGGAACTCGATGCTGGGTCCGGACGAGCACGACGGCGTCTGTGGCCGCGGCGGCGAAGTGCACAGCGGCGAGCAGAGCTCGGAAACGACGGCAGCTGGCTATAAGGCGCTAGGGGACCAACGAGGAGCAGCAGGGAGAGGAGAGGCTCACCGTGCGGCACCCACGTAGGCCCTCGATAGTTTTGTAGCAGCAGAAGGCCGGCGTCGGAGACGAAGAAGACAGCGGCGACCGTAGTTGAGGACGAAGGGGATCCGGTGGTTCCGTGCTCCCCAGCTCCAGCTGAGGCCTCCAGTTGACGGGGAGGACGCCGGCGGAGCTCTACGACATCCTGGCGGGTTGGATCGATGACGGTGGCCGCGGCAACGACGAGAACGCGGCGGCGACAACGCTCGGAGGCAAGGCGACGATGCGAGCTGGGAGAGGGGAGGAATGACGAGGGAAACCAGGGGAGCTGGACGGGGCTCCTCCTTATCCCCTCCGCTGCCCTGTAGTGTCGGTGGAACGGCGACGTGTCGACGCCGCGCCGGCGCGCGCGCGCGCGGCCAGAGGCGCGTCGACACGGCGACAGAGAGAGAGAGAGAGAGAGAGAGAGCTAGATGGGCCAGTGGGCCGGGTCTAAGTGCACTGTGCACTTAGGCCCAGTCCACAGTAGCTTTTCACTTTTCTTTTCTGTTCTTTATTTCTTTTCTCTTTTTGGAAATGATTAGGCCACTATTGCACTTTTGGAAAATATGGGAGTTGACCCAAATAATACACTGCAATATTAGCTCTCACCAAAAAGTGGTTTGAACAGTTTTGGAAGCCATCTGATTTAGTAATGATTTTAAATGAATTTAATAATGTTGTTTTGGGTGCTGTTTCATCTAGTTAGAGTCACTTATCTAACTTCAACTTTATTGATGATGATTTTACAGATGTTCCTGGATTATTTGCCATTTAATGAACATTTTCCCAACAGCGTTTGATCAACTTTATAATCCACTTTTGAATTTAAGTTGATTTTCATATGTGGATTTGAATTGGATCATTAACCCATATGACTTGGCACTGCAAATGATCATGACTTGGCAGTTTTAACAGAGTGTCACAGAGCTTATTACAAGGGGGGTGTTACAAATTCTCCTCCACTAAAAGAAATTCTCGTCCCGAGAATTTAGGAGGTAGAAGGAAACAGTTCGGGATATTCTTTCCGCAGATAATCCTCGCGTTCCCAAGTGGCTTCATCTTCAGTGTGATTCGACCACTGAACTTTCAGGAACTTGGTTGTCTTCTGACGGGTACGATGTTCAGCTTCGTCAAGGATGCGGACCGGATGCTCCTTATAAGAAAGATCATCTTGTAGCTCGAGCATCTCATGATCCACTGCACGGTGCGGGGATTCCTTGAAGCACTTTCGAAGTTGCGACACGTGGAAGACATCATGAATATGGGAGAATTGAGGTGGCAACTCCAATTGATATGCCACCTGTCCACGTCTAGCCACGATGCGGAAAGGACCAATATAGCGAGGAGCTAGCTTGCCCTTGATTCCGAAACGACGGGTGCCCTTCATCGGAGTGACACGAAGATAGGCTTGATCACCAGGTTGATAGATCACACCCCATCGCTTACAATCATAATTACTCTTCTGACGGTCTTGAGCTGCTTTGAGATTCTCCCGGACAATTCGGACTTGTTCTTCGGCATGCTGAATAATGTCCGGTCCAACAAGAGGTCGTTCCCCAGTTTCTGACCAATTCAGAGGGGTTCGACATTTACGACCATAAAGAACCTCAAAGGGGGCCATTTTCAAGCTGGCTTGATAGCTGTTGTTATAAGAGAACTCGGCATACGGGAGAGATTCCTCCCATTTCTTACCGAAGGATATAACACAAGCACGAAGCATATCTTCAAGCACTTGATTAACACGCTCAACTTGGCCTTGTGATTGTGGATGATAAGCTGAACTCCATGTAATATGAGTTCCCATGGCTTGTTGGAAACTTTCCCAGAAATGGCCAGTGAAAATGCTGCCACGGTCTGAACTGATTTCCTTGGGAATACCATGGAGTGAAACAATCCTGGAGATATATAGCTCTGCTAACTGACTAGCAGTAATAGTCTCCTTAACTGGCAGAAAGTGTGCAACCTTGGAAAGTTGGTCAACGACGACAAGAATAGCATCGTGACCCTTCTGAGACTTGGGAAGACCAGTAATGAAGTCCATTTGCACTTTATCCCACTTCCATAGAGGAATAGGGAGCGGTTGCAGAATTCCAGCAGGTTTCTGATGTTCTGCCTTCACGCGACGACAAACGTCACACTCGGCAACATAACGAGCAATATCTTGTTTCATTCTAGACCACCAGTACCTTTGACGAAGATCTCGATACATCTTGGTACTGCCCGGATGGATAGTCAGCGGTGTATCATGGGCCTCCTTCATGACTTTGTCGGTCATCAGCTCGAAGCGAGGTACTACAATGCGGTCTCGGAAGTACAAGGTTCCATCTTCAGCAATCGAGAAATCCCTGTACTTTTGAAGGTGAAGCTCTTTCTTCATTAGACCAATTTCAGCATCTTTGGCTTGCGCAATCTTTACAGCTTTCTCAAGATCTAGCTGTATCACAAGATTATTAAGAGAACCTCGCGGAATGATGCAGAGATTCAGCTTGCGCAATTCTTCATATAGCTGGGGTTGAGCTTGTTTAACCATGAGGTTGTTGCAATAAGACTTGCGGCTCAAGGCATCAGCCATCACATTAGCTTTGCCAGGAGTGTAGGAAATACCACAGTCATAATCGGTGATTGTTTCCAACCAACGCTGCTGACGAAGATTAAGTTCCGGTTGAGTGAATAAGTACTTCAAGCTCTGATGATCGGTGTAAATCTCACACCGATTACCAAGGAGGTAATGACGCCACTGCTTCAAAGCATAAATGACAGCAGCAAGTTCGAGGTCATGCACTGGGTAATTCTCTTCATGTGGACGCAGTTGTCGCGAAGCATAAGCAATTACTCTTCACTCTTGCATTAGGACACAACCTAGTCCTTGGCGAGATGCGTCGCAGAAGATCATGAAATCTTTGCGAGAGTCTGGAGGAGCAAGGACTGGAGCAGAAGTCAGCTTGTCCTTGAGAGTCTGGAAGCTTTCCTGACATTTGTCTGTCCACTCAAACTTAACGCCTTTGTGGAGCAGATTAGTCAGGGGCTTGGCAATCTTGGAGAAATTTTCGATGAATTGGCGACAATAACTTGCAAGCCCGAGGAAACTTCTGACTTGTTTGACATTCTTCGGAGGGGTCCAGTCAAGAATAGCCTGAACTCGCTCCGGGTTAACTGCGATACCATCCTTGGAGATGACATGTCCAAGGTAGGTTACTTCAGAAAGCCAGAATTCGCACTTAGAGTACTTGGCATATAATTGGTGCTCTCGAAGTCTCTCCAGAACAAGGCGAAGATGCTCAGCATGTTCTTCTTTGTTCTTCGAATAAACCAGAATATCATCCAGATATACCACGACAAATTTGTCGAGGTAATCCATGAATATGTAATTCATTAGGCGGGAGAATGTAGCTGGAGCGTTTGTTAAGCCAAACGACATGACTGTGTACTCGTAAGAGCCATAACGAGTAACGAATGCAGTCTTCGGAATATCCTCTTCGCGGACACGGATCTGGTGATAACCCAACCTCAAGTCGAGTTTAGAAAACACCGAAGATCCAGCGAGTTGATCATATAAATCGTTGATCCGGGGAAGTGGATATTTATTCTGAATGGTTGCCCGGTTGATAGGACGATAATCTTGGACCAACCTATTCGTTCCATCTTTCTTCTTGACGAAAAGAGACGGTGCTCCCCAGGCAGAGGAACTAGGGCGAATGAAACCCTTCCTTAAGGATTTATCAATTTCCTCCTTAAGCTCAATAAGATGGTGCGGAGGCATCTTGTAGGGATGCTTCGCAATAGGAGTGGTGCCAGGCTTCAAGTCGATGACGAACTCGACAGCTCTAGCAGGGGGTATTCCTGGAAGTTCTTCTGGAAAAACATCCGGGAAGTCACAGACAACTGGGATATTCTCGATCCCATCAAGCGGAGAAGCATTCAACGCATTCAAGGAATAAATTTGAGCCTCAGCGTTCTGGGTGAGATGAGCTTGATAATTCACCATCTCATTTGATGGGTGCAAGAGGTGTACAACTTTAGTGGCACAATTGATTGAGGCGTAGTGAGCCTTCAACCAATCCATTCCCAGTATAAGGTCAATCTTTGAAGATTGCAGGATAATGGGGTTTGCATTAAAATGCAACCCTTCAACCTCAATAGTAACTCGGGGGCTGAATATGGAAGTTCGGCATCGTCCCGCGGGAGTTTTTATTACTATCGGATGTTGTAACGTTTCACACTTAACATCATGCAAGAGTGCAAATTGTTCTAACATGAATGAATGCGATGCACCTGAATCGAATAAAACAGATGCTGGTACTGAATTAACGAGAAGTGTACCCATCACAGTATCTGGTTGATCTGGAGCTTCAGACATGTTGACGTGGTAGCTCTGCCCACGACCATAAGAAGGTCTGGCATTAAAGTTACGCTGTTGAGGAATACCACGGCCAATACCACGGCCAGCAGAAGGAAGAGCCAGTTGATTCTGATTCTGAGAACAATCTTTAGCACGGTGACCTGGCTTGCCACACTTGAAGCATAGTCCGCTGTCAGGACGAGGTGCTGGAGCTGGCAGAGGCTGCCTCGGTGGTGGAGGTGGCAGGCGTGGTGCAGCATAAGAGGGCCTGTTTGCAGGGGCTGCTGAACGGAACATGCCTTGGGGAAACCAGATGCGTCGCTTCTGGGAAGACGAGCCCGAAGATGAGCCCGACTCACGGGTGCGTCTGGACGCTTCCTTATGCTTCTTCAGTCCAGTTTCAACCATGATGGCCTTATTCACCAAGGTGGCAAAATCAGGGTAATCTTGAACAAGAAGGGCTAACTGTATATCATGATGCAGTCCTTCACGGAACTTCTCTTGTCTGCGTTCATCAGTAGGAATGTCCTCTTCAGCGTAGCGAGATAAGTCTAGAAACTCGCGCTGATAGACTTCTACGGTCTTGTTTCCTTGAACAAGGCTACGGAACTCGGCCTTCTTCCTAGCTATGACAGCTAGAGGAATGTAGCGGGCACGGAAAGCAATCTTGAACTCTGCCCAAGTGACGACAGTACCGGGCGGCAGAGTCTGTCGGTGAGTGGCCCACCATTGGGCTGCGGGACCCTTCAGAAGATAAGTCGCAAAAGTGACATAGTTAACTTCGGCGACACCAGCAGACTCCATCTCATGAGAGATGTCACGCAGCCAGTCGTCTGCATCCAGTGGGTTGACTGTATTGCGGAAAAACGATGGACTGAGCCTCATGAATTCTGGCAGGGTGATGGATGGTGGCTGCTGATTAGCATTAGGACGAGGGAATTGCTGCATAATCCCCGTCATAAACTGGCGGTTGAGTTCAAATTGTTGCATCATCGCTGCCATGTAATCAGGTGGTGGCGGCGGTGGCGGGTTGTTGTCAGCCATCCTGCTATTCCAACAGGGGTATTTCAGCGATAGCTTATGCAAGTGTTTAACAATAAACATGATGTAACTCGACATTATTGAAAGTGTTCAATAGATGCTTAAAGTAGTCATTAAGACATACAGATCCATACACAGTCGGTTAAAATCGGGTAGCATAACGGCTCAAATTGAAAATCTAGAGACACACTAGGCGGCACACAGGCATGCGGTAAGGAAGTACACAACGTGACATAGCAAAGGCTACATCAGCGTCGGAGAAAACCACTGAAACGGGGTAACTGCAAGTGCGGGCGACGAATGCTCGTCGCGGCAGGATCCTGTGCTCCATGTGCACTCTGATGCAGAACCCGGTCTCGAACTGTAAGAAGAGGTCCACGTGCAGGCGTGTGACCTCCCACTGCAGGCCAATCAATACCTGGCGGCATCTCGGTCCTGCGTGGGTAAAGAATATACTCCGGATGTATCCCTGCACGAACAGCTGGTAGCAACTGTGTCATAGCCTCGTAGTAGCGTGCTCGAGTGGCGAACAACTCGACGGCAAGAGCCCGAACAGTGCGATCCAGAGCCTGAGTGCACTGAATCAGAATCTGTGGGTCGTAGCGTCGAGACTCGTACGGGGCACAGATAGCTGTGTAGTATCCAGTAGCATCTCCAACAGGTGCATACGGAATGTACCGAAACACAGAATCATCCAAGTTAGCATTGTGCTCTCCTCGGAGACATGCGACAGCAGAGTAGGCGGCATCATGTACGGCCATCTCAATCGTCACGCCTATTCCGTGAAAAAGGTGTAGCTCAGTGTCTGAGTTGTTCTGCTGATCATAAATCCGAACTTCAGCATAATACTGCTCCTGGTTGAACTCGCGATAAACCTCATAGACCATGTACTCGGGATACCAACGGTAACCCAGTCTACTCAGGAGGGCGATCAGAACAGCTGGAAATCCAGGGGCATCACGAGCCCAAGTGCGACGCACAAGCTGGGTCGTAGGCCGCGGTGGAAACAGTCGATCCATCTGAAACAGAGAGATTCAGGGTTGTCATAAGACAATGAGAATTATAACCGTTCTCGGAAGGAAAGGTTAAACAAAACAATGGAAAGGAAAATGATTATCAGACTAATCAGATCAACGTCAGGGAAATCGCACTGAATCCAGCTCTCCGGGTGGATAGAATTAACGAGATCCTAAGTGTCGGTGTTAGTAAATTTTATTAAACCCGAATAGATGAGAGATTAGAGTCCCAGAGTAAAGACGAGGAATAAAAGATCCTAATACCACCCAGTTGGCGACGTGGGCCCGTAAGCCACACAGCCAAGTTAGTAAAACAGTTTTTGACCACTAGACTCAACTTCGGCCAAGGAGTTGGGAAGGGGGATACCTAGAGGCAGTCGGCTCTGATACCAACCTGTGACGACCCCGGCAATCGTGCACTAATCATACACGCAAATTTGCACGATCAAGCCTAAGGACTCACTTGAAGATATCACAACACAACTCTAAAACATAAATAAAGTCATACAAGCTTTATATTACAAGCCAGGGCCTCGAGGGCTCGAATACATAGCTTGATGGCATACAAGCGTCAGCGGAAGCATCAGATATCTGAGTACAGATATATTACAGAGAGAGAGAGAAATAGGCCTTCACAGAGGCGGGGTAAAATAAAATACTACGATCGAAAGGCGTAGGCCTCCTGCCCTGGACCCTCCGATCCTACTCCTGGTCGTCAGTCGGCTCCTCGTAGTAGTAGTACTCGCCAGGCGGGTAGTAGTACTGGTCGTCGGCTGGGGCGTCTGGCTCAGGGGATCCGTCGTCTGGTGGCATCAAATGGAATATGGGGGAAAAATAAAGTAAAGCAAACGTGAGTACTCATCCGAAGTACTCAGCAAGCAAGGATCTACACTACGTATGCAACATTGTCAAAGGAATGGCTGTATATGTGGACTGGGCTGCAGAAATGCCAGAATAGAGGGGGAAACCTAGTCCTATCGAAGACTAGCATCTTCAACAATCTTCGACAGTCTTGCAGCATCAGGAGAGAGCAGATGAACATAATGTAAAGTAGTAATAGTAGTATCATCAACCTCGACCTGAGATCCTTTCTCGACTCCCTGCGAGAAAGCAATCCCAGAGCCGTACTATCCAGTTCTCATAACATGTTCTAGTTGTACCGATCGGGATACAACTCCGAGTGTCCGTTACCGTAGGACAGGCTATCGATAGAAGTTTCTTCCCTGCAGGGGTGCACCAAGTTACCCACCACGCTCGCTTAACTTCGGCCGGACACACTTTTCTGGGTCATGCCCGGCCTCGGCTAAGCAACACGCCGCAACCCGACCAAATACTTAACAGAGAGGTCAGCACGCCGGTCTAACCTATGCCCCCAGGGGTCTTGGGCCTTCGCCCCGGGAACTCATGCGTGTTGCGTGGGCGGCCGAAAGCAGACCTAGCAACCCCTTAATACAAGCGCGGTTGCGTAACCAGTCCAATCCAGCGCGCGCCGCTCAGTCGCTGACGTCCATTAAGCTTCGGCTGAAGTATACGACGCAGAACGCCCATACTATGCCCACGTGATGGTTAGTGCTATCGGGCCAGAGGCCCCTCGGATCAAATATCCAAACCGTAGTGGATTAGGAGCGCGCGGAAACGAGCAGAGACTCATGATCGATGTGACCCCGTCGCCCCGTCTCGAGGACTTGCGGCAAGGGCTAAGAATGCCCGGCCACGCCTCGTAGTTATCTCGCGGGCACCATCCAGGTCAACCCGACTCCACATCACTTCGCGTTAAGCTCGCGCGGGTACCCCTCTGGGCCGACCCGTCTTTAGTATCATGGTTTAGTGCAAGTCATAATATCCAAGGTAACTGTGTGTCTGACACCGAAGGGAACCCTGAGGAATCACCCTCGACGGAATTCCCGCTCGATGTTATCATCAAGGTGAACGAAGGAGGAATCACCCTCGAGGTCCACACTTGAGAGGTTGCACGACGATGTCGTTATCGGGGGTGGTGTAGGAGGAATCACCCTCGCTTACCACGACCGAGTAACTAACCTACAAGGTTAACATCAGAAGTGCTGACGAGGTATCACCCTCGGCACTCGATAGTAACCCAGCAGTGTCGGCAACTAAGGGGAAGTGATGTGCGGTGCCAGGGTCTAGTCTTCAATCCCGAAGTTCGGGTCTTCTGATGTTCAGCAGGGCAGTCGGGATCAAGTGGGGGTCTCTGTCGTGTCTCTACCCAGCCTAAACTAAGCAGTCTCGGATAACCAGAAAGGTAACAAGGCAGGGTACAATAATCAGGCTATGCAGCAGATATAGGAAAACAGTAGCAGTAGCAGTTCTAATGCAAGCATAAGAGAGAAGAGAGTAGGCGATATAGGCATGCTCAAAATGGGGGTGCTTGCCTGTTTGCTCGGGGGCAAGGGCAAGGTCTTCAGTGGTATCGTCGGGGACGTAGTCGTAGTCCTGTGCGGCGTCTGCCTCGGGAGCTACGTCAACGTCGGGGTCTACCGAGAGAGAAGAGGGAGAAGAAACAGGTAAAAATAATGCAAACAAATGCAATACGGTGCGTGTGATGCTATGATGCAGTGCAGGGTTGCCTAATTATGCATTTAAGTCATTTTAGTTATTTTTAGAACTATTCTGAGATTTAACATCCGACGTGTGTGCACTATTCATCTGCCGGATTTGGGTCCGGAGTTACGAGTTCTTCTACGTAGGGGGTTCCGATGGAGAAACAGACGGCACGATCAGACTCGGCTCGTCGTTCTGAGCAAGTTTCATGTTTTAACTTTTTCGATCTGAGCTACGGTTTAAAAGTTATGAATTTTAAAGATTATTTGAATTTCTGGAATTATTTTATTTATCAGAAAATGAATTATGACGTCAGCATTGCGTCACAGTGACGTCAGCAGGTCAACTGCGGTTGACCAGGGTCAAACCTGACATGTGGGTCCAGTGGGACCCACATGTCAGCCTCTGTTTCTTTAACCAGTGAATTAATTTAATTACCAGGGTTAATTAGGGGGTGGACCCCACATGTCAGTGAGACATTAGGTTAAACTAATTAGTTTCTATTTAATTAAATCTTTAATTAGGTTAATTAGTCGCGGGGCCCACCTGTCAGTGGCATTGCGCCGCCACATCAGCGCGTTGACCACGGTCAGCATGGTCAGCGGGGCCCGTGGGACCCACTGGCAGTGACCCAGGGGTGTCCCACGTGGCGGCCACGTCGGCGGCCGGCGCCGGAGTTGCGCCGGCGACCAAAATCGCGGCGGCGCGGCTCGGACGCCCGTCGGGTTTCGCCCACAGGCCACCAAAACGGCCGGGGCTGGTCGCGTTCGAACGAGGGAAAGGCGCCGCGTCGATCTAAAGCATGAGCGCGAGCTAAAACGGCCGGAAACGAGCGCTAGGTCGTCGCCGGCGGACGCCGGAATCGGGCATCGGTGGATTTAGGGCTACAACGCTCGGGGAGGCGCGCTAGTGATCGCGTTGGACTCGCACGAGCTCCAGGAACTCGATGCTGGGTCCGGACGAGCACGACGGCGTCTGTGGCCGCGGCGGCGAAGTGCACAGCGGCGAGCAGAGCTCGGCAACGACGGCAGCTGGCTATAAGGCGCTAGGGGACCAACGAGGAGCAGCAGGGAGAGGAGAGGCTCACCGTGCGGCACCCACGTAGGCCCTCGATAGTTTTGTAGCAGCAGAAGGCCGGCGTCGGAGACGAAGAAGACAGCGGCGACCGTAGTTGAGGACGAAGGGGATCCGGTGGTTCCGTGCTCCCCAGCTCCAGCTAAGGCCTCCAGTTGACGGGGAGGACGCCGGCGGAGCTCTACGACATCCTGGCGGGTTGGATCGATGACGGTGGCCGCGGCAACGACGGGAACGCAGCGGCGACAACGCTCGGTGGCCGGATCTGGGAGGGAGGCGAGGCGACGATGCGAGCTGGGAGAGGGGAGGAATGACGAGGGAAACCAGGGGAGCTGGACGGGGCTCCTCCTTATCCCCTCCGCTGCCCTGTAGTGTCGGTGGAACGGCGACGTGTCGACGCCGCGCCGGCGCGCGCGCGCGTGGCCAGAGGCGCGTCGACACGGCGACAGAGAGAGAGAGGGAGAGAGAGAGAGAGAGAGAGCTAGATGGGCCAGTGGGCCGGGTCTAAGTGCACTGTGCACTTAGGCCCAGTCCACAGTAGCTTTTCACTTTTCTTTTTTGTTATTTATTTCTTTTCTCTTTTTGGAAATGATTAGGCCACTATTGCACTTTTGTAAAATATGGGAGTTGACCCAAATAATACACTGCAATATTAGCTCTCACCAAAAAGTGGTTTGAAGAGTTTTGGAAGCCATCTGATTTAGTAATGATTTTAAATGAATTTAATAATGCTGTTTTGGGTGCTATTTCATCTAGTTAGAGTCACTTATCTAACTTCAACTTTATTGATGATGATTTTACAGATGTTCCTGGATTATTTGCCATTTAATGAACATTTTCCCAACAGCGTTTGATCAACTTTATAATCCACTTTTGAATTTAAGTTGATTTTCAGATGTGGATTTGAATTGGATCATTAACCCATATGACTTGGCACTGCAAATGATCATGACTTGGCAGTTTTAACAGAGTGTCACAGAGCTTATTACAAGGGGGGTGTTACAATGTCGAGGTAGTAGATGAGTTCCGTCAGCAAGACGGCGTGGTGACGGTGATGGTGATGTGATCCGCGCAGGGCTTCGCCTAAGCACCGCGAGAATATGACCGGGGGTGTAAACTGTGGAGGGGGCCACCGCACACGGCTAACAATTGATGTTGTCTCTCTTTGGGGCGCCTCCTCCCGTCTATTTATATATGTGTAGGGGCTTGGAGTAGAAGGAATAGTGCCATGTGAACAGTACCATGAATAGTAAACACATGGACTTGGACTCCAAGTCCAATCCTATTCCTACTAGGACTGCTTCCCTTTATGCCTTCCCTAACCACATGGGCTTTTGAGGACTTAGTGCGTCTAGCCCAATAAGGCCAGGGCGCCTCCCCTTAGCCCATGCCAGCCCTTGGGACGTGGTGGACCCACTTGTGGACTTCCGGACCCCTCCGGAACCTTCTGGAAGCTTCCCGGTACAATACCGAAAAAACTGCACTTTTTTCCGGACCCCAAAATATGACTTCCCATATATAAATCTTTACCTCTCGACCATTCCGAGACTCCTCAGCATGTCCATGATCTCATCCGGGACTCTGAACAACATTCGGTCACCAAATCACATAACTCATATAATACAATATCGTCATCGAACGTTAAACGTGCGGACCCTACGGGTTCGAAACTATGTAGACATGACCGAGACACCTCTCTGGTCAATAACCAATAGCGGAACCTGGATGCTCATATTGGCTCCCACATATTCTACGAAGATCTTTATCGGTCGAACCGTTATGACAACATACGTTATTGCCTTTGTCCATCGGTATGTTACTTGCCCGAGATTCGATCGTCGGTATCATCATACCTAGTTCAATCTCGTTACCAGCATGTCTCTTTACTCGTTCCGTAATGCATCATCCCGCAACTAACTCATTAGTCACATTGCTTGCAAGGCTTATCATGACGTGCATTACCGAGAGGGCCCAGAGATACCTCTCCGATACTCGGAGTGACAAATCCTAATCTCGATCTATGCCAACCCAACAAACACCTTCGAAGACACCTGTAGATCATGTTTATAATCACCCAGTTACGTTGTGATGTTTGATAGCACACAAAGTGTTCCTCCGGTATTTGGGAGTTGCATAATCTCATAGTCAGAGGAATATGTATAAGTCATGAAGAAAGCGATAGCAATAAAACTTAACGATCATTATGCTAAGCTAACGGATGGGTCTTGTCCATCACATCATTCTCCTAATGATGTGATCCCGTTCATCAAATGACAACACATGTCTATGGTTAGGAAACTTAACCATCTTTGATTAACGAGCTAGTCTAGTAGAGGCTTACTAGGGACTCGGTGTTTTGTCTATGTATTCACACATGTACTAAGTTTCCGGTTAATACAATTCTAGCATGAATAATAAACATTTATCATGATATAAGGAAATATAAATAACAACTTTATTATTGCCTCTAGGGCATATTTCCTTCAGTCTCCCACTTGCACTAGAGTCAATAATCTAGTTCACATCGCCATGTGATTTAACACCAATAGTTCACATCTTTATGTAATTAACACACATAGTTCACATCGCCATGTGACCAACACCCAAAGGGTTTACTAGAGTCAATAATCTAGTTCACATCGCTATGTGATTAGCACCCAAAAAGTACTAAGGTGTGATCATGTTTTGCTTGTGAGAGAGTTTTAGTCAACGGGTCTGCCATATTCAGATATGTATGTATTTTGCAAATTTTTATGTCTACAATGCTCTGCACGGAGCTACTTTAGCTAATTGCTCCCACCTTCAATATGCATCCAGATTGAGACTCAGAGTCATCCGGATCAGTGTCAAAGCTTGCATCGACGTAACCCTTTACGACGAACTCTTTGTCACCTCCATAACCGAGAAATATTTCCTTAGTCCTCTTAGGTAACTAAGGATAATTTTGACCGCTGTCCAGTGATCCATTCCTGGATCACTATCGTACCCCCTTGCCAAACTCATGGCAAGGTACACAATAGGTCTGGTATACAGCATGGCATACTTTATAGAACCTATGGCTGAGGCATAGGGAATGACTTTCATTCTCTCTCTATCTTCTGCCGAGGTCATGCTTTGAGTCTTACTCAATTTTATACCTTGAATACAGGCAAGAACTCTTTCTTTGACTGATCCCTTTTTGAACTCTTTTAAAATTTTGTCAAGATATGAGCTTTGTGAAAGTCCTATTAAGCGTCTTGATCTATCCCTATAGATCATGATGCTAATACTTAAGTAGCTTCATCGAGGTTTTTTTATTGAAAAATTCTTATTCAACTATCCTTTTATGCTATCCAGAAATTCTATATCATTTCCAATCAACAATATGTCATACATATACTTATCAGAAAAGCTGTAGTGCTCCCACTCACTTTCTTGTAAATACAGGCTTCACCGCAAGTCTGTATAAAACTATATGCTTTGATCAACTTATCAAAGCGTATATTCTAACTCCGAGATGCTTGCACCAGTCCATAGATGGATCGCTGGAGCTTGCACACTTTGTTAGCACCTTTAAGATTGACAAAACCTTCTGGTTGCATCATATACAACTTCTTCTTTAATAAAACCATTAAAGAAATGCAGTTTTGACATCCATTTTCCAGATTTCATAAAATGCGGCAATTGCTAACATGATTCGGACAGACTTAAGCATCGCTACGGGTGAGAAGGTCTCTTCGTAGTCAACTCCTTGAACTTGTCGAAAACCTTTTGCGACAATTCGAGCTTTGTAGATAGTAACACTACTATCAGCGTCTGTCTTCCTCTTGAAGATCCATTTATTCTCTATGGCTTGCCGATCATCGGGCAAGTTAACCAAAGTCCACACTTTGTTCTCATACATGGATCCCATCTCAGATTTCATGGCCTCAAGCCATTTCGCGGAATCTGGGCTCATCATCGCTTCCTCATAGTTCGTAGGTTCGTCATGGTCTAGTAACATGACTTCCAGAACATAATTACCGTACCACTCTGGTGCGGAACATACTCTGGTTGACCTACGAGGTTCGGTAGTAACTTGATCCGAAGCTTCATGATCATCATCATTAACTTCCTCACTGATTGGTGTAGGCATCACTGGAACTGATTTATGTGATGAACTACTTTCCAATACGGGAGAAGGTACAATTACCTCATCAAGTTCTACTTTTCTCCCACTCACTTCTTTCGAGAGAAACTCCTTCTCTAGAAAGGATCCATTCTTAGCAACGAATATCTTGCCTTCGGATCTGTGATAGAAAGTGTACCCAACAGTCTTCTTTGGGTATCCTATGAAGACGCATTTATCCGATTTGGGTTCGAGCTTATCAGGTTGAAGCTTTTTCACATAAGCATCGTAGCCCCAAACTTTAAGAAACAACAGCTTAGGTTTCTTGCTAAACCACAGTTCATATGGTGTCGTCTCAACGGATCTAGATGGTGCCCTATTTAACGTGAATGCAGCTGTCTCTAATGCATAACCCCAAAACGATAGTGGTAAATCGGTAAGAGACATCATAGATCGCACCATATCTAATAAAGTACGGTTACGACGTTCGGACACACCATTACGTTGTGGTGTTCCAGCTGGCGTGAGTTGCGAAACTATTCCATATTGTTTCAAATGAAGACCAAACTCATAACTCAAATATTCACCTCCACGATCAGATCGCAGAAACTTTATTTTCTTGTTACGATGATTTTCCACTTCACTCTGAAATTCTTTGAACTTTTCAAATGTTTCAGACTTATGTTTCATTAAATAGATATACCCACATCTGCTCAAATCATCTGTGAAGGTCAGAAAAATAACGATACCCGTCGCGAGCCTCAACGCTCATCGGACCGCATACATCAGTATGTATTATTTCCAATAAGTCAGTTGCTCGCTCCATTATTCCAGAGAATGGAGTCTTAGTCATCTTGCCCATGAGGCATGGTTCGCAAGCATCAACTGATTCATAATCAAGTGATTCCAAAAGTCCATCCGCATGGAGTTTCATCATGCGCTTTACACCAATATGACCTAAACGGCAGTGCAATTTCGAAGTTCACATATGTGTTAGCTAGCTAGAATGTGTTGGGAAATGTAGCATGCAATTTCAAAAAAAATTCCTACGCTCACGCAAGATCTATCTAGGAGATGCATAGCAACGAGAGGGGGAGAGTGTGTCCACGTACCCTCGCAGACCGAAAGCGGAAGCGTTTGTTAACGCGGTTGATGTAGTCGAATTTTTTCTCGTTCCGACCGATCAAACACCGAACATACGGCACCTCCGAGTTCTGCACATGTTCAGCTGGATGACGTCCCTCGAATTCTTGATCCAACAAAGTGTCGAGGGAGAGTTCCGTCGGCACGACGGCGTGGTGACGGTGATGGTGAAGTGATCCGCGCAGGGCTTCGCCTAAGCACTACGTGAATATGACCGGAGGCGTAAACTGTGGAGGGGGGCACCGCACACGGCTAGGAATCAATGTTGTGTGTTCTAGCGGTGCCCCCCCCCCCCCACGTATATATAGGTTGGAGGGGAGGAGAGGCAGCCAAGGGGGCGCCCCAAGTAGGAGGAATCCTACTTGGGCGCCTCCCAATTCGGCCTCCCTCCTTTCCGTCCTCCTAAGGTGCGGCCCATATGGGGGGCGCAGCAGCCCCTGCTGGCTGCTGCGTTTCCCCTCTTGGCCCATTAGGCCCATATCTTTGCCGGGGGTGCCCGGAATCCCTTTCCGGTGACCCGATATGTACCCGGTACCCCCGGAACACTTCCGGTGTCCGAATATCATCGTCCTATATATGATTCTTTACCTCTCGACCATTTCGAGACTCCTCGTCTTGTCCTTGATCTCATCCGGGACTCCGAACAACATTCGATCACCAAATCACATAACTCATATAATACAAAATCGTCATCGAACGTTAAGCGTGCGGACCCTACGGGTTCGAGGACTATGTAGACATGACCGAGACACCTCTCCGGTCAATAACCAACAGCGGAACCTGGATGCTCATATTGGTTCCCATATATTCTACGAAGATCTTTATCGGTCGTACCGTAATGACAACATACGTTATTCCCTCTGTCATCGGTATGTTACTTGCCCGAGATTCGATCGTCGGTATCTTCATACCTAGTTCAATCTCGTTACCGGCAAGTCTCTTTACTCGTTCCGTAATACATCATCCCGCAACTAACTTATTAGTCACATTGCTTGCAAGGCTTCTTATGATGTGCATTACCGAGAGGGCCCAGAGATACCTCTCCGATACTCGGAGTGACAAATCCTAATCTCGATCTATGCCAACCCAACAAACACCTTCGGAGATACCTGTAGAGCATCTTTATAATCACCCAGTTATGTTGTGACGTTTGATAGCACACAAGGTATTCCTTCGGTATCCGGGAGTTGCATAATCTCATAGTCAAAGGAATATGTATATGACATGAAGAAAGCTATAGCAATAAAACTGAACGATCAATATGCTAAGCTAACGGATGGGTCATGTCCATCACATCATTCTCCTAATGATGTGATCCCGTTCATCAAATGACAACACATGTCTATGGTTAGGAAACTTAACCATCTTTTGATCAACGAGCTAGTCTAGTAGAGGCTTACTAGGGACACAGTGTTTTTGTCTATGTATCCACACATGTATCAAGTTTCCGGTTGATACAATTCTAGCATGAATAATAAACATTTATCATGATATAAGAAAATATAAAATAACAACTTTATTATTGCCTCTAGGGCATATTTCCTTCAGAATGATCATCCCATGATGCTAACATTCTTGCTAACAACATGGCTCGAACTGATGGCGATGGTAAGTTCTACCTAGGAGATTCTAGATATGCATGTCGGCCTTGTGTTTTTCACACTTCAGTAAAACTAGTTACCATCTAAACGAGTTCTCTTCTAGAAACTATCCTAGGACTTCACATGTATTGTTCAATCTCAGACACTCTAGCCTTAGTGTTGCGGTTGAGAGGGCATTTGGAGCTCTGAAGAGCAGATTTAAGATCCTGGATCATAAGTCATCCCCTCTTTCCTCACCTAGGTTAGGCTTGTTCTTGCATGTTGCATTCTCCATAACTGAATCCTAGAATAGAGTTGTAAAGAGCTTGTGCCGTACGAGGAAGATGTGATGGATGATGATGTTGATACCTTTTTTACCTATAACATGAGAAGATGGCGCCTTTTCCTGTGAGCTGACCGACTCATTGAAATGCAAAATTTGCAACATCGCCGACCTCATTATCTTAAAAATATTTCATATGTTGACCCCCAACACATTGTAGATTTTAGTAATTTGTTTTCCCCTCGACAATTGGATATATATGAATCTATTTATAGAATTAATGCAATTGTGAGATGAATGTCCTTGTGCATTATGACAATGTTGTGAATGTGTAATTTGAATGTTGGTAAAATGAAAAAAAAACATTGATAAACAGTAAGATCGCAATAAAATTTGAAAATACTAACAGGCGGTTTGATATTGTAAACTGCCTGTAACGACACAATATTTGAGGCGGTTTCAAATGAATAGCCGCCTCTGGGCATTTCTGCATTGCAATCGGTTTGTCAACGTAAACCGCTTGCGGCGGGGAATGAGCACAAACGGTTCTATATCCAGTATTAGTGACATGGGCTTTGAGGTGGAATGAGAAACCGCCGCTGGCCCATGTGTGAAAACCGCTGCCAAATCCCCTTTTTTGTACTACTGAGACAACGTCGAGAAATCTAACTACTTACGTACCTGTAGACAAACAACGAAGATTGACAATCACGCTAAGCATTTCTGTGTGTGGGGGTGGGGGGGGGGGGGGTTCTATACAGGCAGTCATGATAGCATCACCAAACGGTCGATGACTTTGCTTACGAGTCTTGAAGAAAGAGGTTACCGAAGAAGACGATGTTGCCGTCGCCAATGCACCTGGAACAACGTCGATGGACGGCACATATAACCAATCTGTTGCCCATGATATTCGCAAAAAAAAAAAAAAAATCTGTTGCCCATGAAGAACAGCGGGGTCAAAAATTACGGGCTCCTCAGCGTCACCGAGACAGGATTAGAGCCGGAGGACTTGATTAATTTCCTGTCAAACTCACTCAGCATTGCCTCATAGGACGTAGTACGTCCCGGTGAATAATCGACGTTCTGGTCAGTGGTCACCGACACGAGAATACCTCATACGGGGGCGGGAGGCCATTGCATAGTACGTGCGTCACTCACTTATAATGCGTACATGCATTTACATGCATGAGGACCGGGCGGCATGTACGTACTCAGTCTAGTCAGGATTTTTGGCTCCGCTACATTTATCTCTGAATTAACACCTGTGCGCGTACCTACGTGGTAAGTAGTGACCACGAAACAGTGATTTCCAAGGTTAAAACCTCGAACCGTTTCACTCCCGGTCGAATCTCGTTTCGCTCCGTGCAATGCAACTAGCACGACTCGAATCATGGTCTGGTCGTGAACTGAAGGGACGGACGCCGCAATAAATCCTCCTGACCTGAGTGCAATGGCTCCAGTGTCGCCTCGCCAAGTTGCCAGTCGCCTCGACCGTATCGATCGAGAGTGGAGCTCATCACACTGTGCGTGCAGCCGTCTACGGCGACAAGTAGTCGAGGCCGAGCTCGGGTTCGTTCGTTGGCCTGCTCTGCTCTGAACCCCTATAAAACCCTCCTTTCGCTCCACACACGCACACACCCTGCACGCCACTGAAGCCAGTTTAGCCGGCCTAGACACCCACGACGGCAACGGCATGGCCATGGACATGGCGCACAAGGACCACCTCCTGGCGGCCTACCACGGCCTCCTCGCCGCCGCGGGCCTCCTCCTCTGCGCCCTCGCCGAGCTCCTCATCTTCGTGCTGCAGCGGGGCGCAGCGCTCTACGTCGTCCCGGTCTCCGCAATGCTGCTCCTCGGCCGCTACCGCCGCCGCGCCTTGGGGGGCGCGGTCGGGCTCGTCGACTTCTCCTGCCTCAAGCCCCCTCGCCGGCTGCGGCTCCCGATGGCCGGCCTGCTGGAGCACCTGGAGCTCGGCGGCTTCTTCGACCGCGGCAGCATCGAGTTCATGACCAAGGCCATCCGCTCCAGCGGCATGGGCAACGAGACCTACCTCCCGCCCGCGCTGCACTACCTCCCGCCGGCGTCCACGCACGCGCACGCCATCCGGGAGGCGCACATGCTCTTCTTCCCCGCCCTCGACGACCTCTTTGAAAAGTCCAGCGTGCCGCCGTCCGCTGTCGGCGCGCTCGTCGTCAACTGCAGCGGCTTCTGCCCGGCGCCATCGCTCGGCGCCATCATCGCCAACCGCTACCGGATGCGCGCCGACGTCAAGATCTTCAACCTCTCGGGCATGGGCTGCAGCGCCGGCTCCATCGGCGTCGACGTCGCGGCCGGCCTCCTGCAGGCGCACCCTATGTCGTACGCCGTGGTCGTCAGCGCAGAGATCCTCACGGTCGGGTGGTACTGCGGCAAGGACCACGGCAAGCTCCTCCTCAACTGCAACTTCCGCACCGGCTGCTCCGCCGCGCTCCTGACCAAGAGCGCCGCGGCGTCGGTTAAGTACCGGCTCGTCAACGTGACGCGAACGAACACCACGGCCAACGACCGGAGCTACCGCGCGGGGTACCGGGAGGAGGACGACGAGGGCATCACCGGCTTCACGCTCGGCCAGGGCGTCGGCCGCATGGTCAGCGAGCTGCTCCGCACGCACCTCCTCACGCTCAGCCTCTCCATCCTGCCGTGGCGCGAGAAGGCACGCTACACGACCGCGCTGCTCCTGTCGATGCGCCGACGAGGGCAGGACAAGCTCGCCGGTAGCAGCTCCGGCGCCTCCGCGCCAATGCCGGACTTCCGCGCGGCAGCGGATCACTTCTGCCTGCCTTCCTCGGGGAAGCCGATGATACTGCGGCTGGGGAAGGGGCTCGGGCTGGGGGAGAGGGAGATGGAGGCGGCGCTGATGACGTTCCACCGGTTCGGGAACCAGTCGGCGGCGTCGCTGTGGTACCAGATGGCGTACCTGGAGGCCAAGGGGCGGGTCCGGAAGGGAGACACGGTGTGGCACCTCGGCATCGGGAGCGGGCTCAAGGCCAACAGCCTCGTGTGGGAGCGCGTCGCCGTCGCCGACGACGTAGCCGCCGGCGGGCTCGACGCGCTGGGGCCGTGGATGGAGTGCATCCACCAGTACCCCCAGTGGGAATAAATGTACGAGACCGAAGCATGCATGCTAGCTACCTCAGGCACCGTATGCGTGCGTGCGTCCGCCATGCTGCCATGTTCGACCATTCCACGAGCTTGAATGTTTTTGCTTCCCCCATTACTCCCAACCAAGTTCATGTAGTACTATTTGTGAAGTTCCAATATTTCCTTCCATGAACAAACCCTATTTCCTAGTAGTATTATCGATCGATGGATTGGTTCTGCTAGATACGTGGAGCAGGCACATTTGTGGGGGAAATGACCTGACAAGAATGCCGTTAGGATTCAAATAAGTGTGCCTGTGGAACGCTTCTGCGGCAACCAGTAAATGAGGCGGTACCACGTCCATACACATGCACGCAAGCAAGTTGCTGCCATGGCATTCATGGTGGCTGGCGAGGAGAGACAGTGCACGTCGTGAAGTTACTGCCCTATCGCAGCTAGCTCAGCTGCCTGCGTCGTATTTACAAGCTCGCGCAGACTGACACTGTCGTCGCCAAAGCTGCATCGCCATTCAATATTACGGCAGTGAGGATTCATTTCATTTGAAGAAATATCTACTCATCTACCCTCTTTGTACACACAAATCTAAGATACATTCGTATCTAGACAAATCTAAAACAAGAATTTTGGGACGAAGGGAGTATTAAACTTAGGAATTTGAAAAACTGCACGACACCCAATAAAGGTGTGGCTATCTCTTATATATAAAGAGAGGTACACCAAGTGTACAAATACAGATACATGACATATACAGAGGCTACGTATACATACTGTCTAACACCCTCTCTCAATCTTTACTGTGGTCTGAAGTACAAAGCAAGTTAAGATTGCGCCTACAACCTTCAATCTGAGGTTGTGGAAGTGGCTTCGTGAAAATGTCAGCAAGTTGATCTTTGGAGGAGATGAACTTGATATGAAGAAGCTTATGTGCAACATGTTCCCTCACAAATAGATAGTCAACTTCGATGTGCTTGGTACGAGTATGAAAAACTGGATTAGATGAAAGATATGTCACACCAATATTATCACACCAAAGAACCGGTGGCTGCTCTTGAGAGACTCCCAACTCTCTCAACAGAGACTGTACCCAGATGAGCTCAGCCGTGGCATTGGCAACCGCCTTATACTCTGCTTCAGTGCTACTCCGAGATACTGTGGCCTGCTTGCGCGCACTCCAGGCGATCAAGTTGCGACCAAAGAAGACAACATAGCCCCCCGTTGATCGCCAGTCATCCAGGCTCCTAGCCCAATCTGCATCAGAGAACGCCGAGAGAGCACTCGAGGAGGTAGACCGAAGATGCAAGCCATAAGAGATAGTATGAGAGAGATAACGCAGTATACGCTTCACAGCTGACCAATGTGAAGTCCGAGGAGCATGAAGATACTGGCACACATGGTTTACCGCATAGGAGATGTCCGGCCGTGTGATAGTCAAGTACTGCGGTACTCTGTAGCATCATCTGAAGGAAGCAAGGCACCATCCAAGGCTGATAACCGATCAGTCGCAGACATAGGGGTGGTAGCATGCTTGCACTGCAACATACCAACACGACGCAGCAAGTCCAAGGAATACTTATGCTGCGTGAGAGTCAGACCAGCATGGGACCGTGAAACCTCCAGACCAAGGAAGTAATGGAGAGCACCTAGATCCTTGACAGCAAAATGACCACTCAGAGCACACAGCAGACGATCAGTGGCAGTCACTAAGGAGCTGATAAGAATAAAATCATCAACATAAACCAGCAGGTACATAGTGTACCTCAGGACGATGGAACATGAACAGAGACCTATCAGCAGTGGACGGAGCAAATCCAAGACGTCGAAGAACCGAGCCAAGTCGGGCATGCCATGCACGAGGAGCCTGCTTAAGTCCATAAAGCGCCTTAACAAGACGACACAAATGATGTGGACGAGCATGATCAACAAAACCTGGAGGTTGCCGCATTTAAACCTCTTCCTCCAAGACCCTAGGGAGAAAAGCATTCTAAACATCAAGCTGATGCACAGACCACCCTTTGGCAACAGCCAATGACAGAAGCAGGCGAATGGTGGTAGGTTTGACAACTAGACTGAAGGTATCCTCATAATCAAGACCATACCGTTGTTTAAACCCTTTGGCCACCAACCGTGCCTTGTATCGCTCAATAGAACCATCAGCATGCTACTTTACCTTAAACACCCACTTGGAGTCAATGATGTTGACACCAGACACAGGAGGAACCAAGCGCCAAGTATCGTTCCTCTGTAGTGCCTGAAACTCCTGCTCCATGGCATTGCGCCAATGAGAAATCCGAAGAGCCGCCTGAAAATGCCGAGGCTCAGCGGTGGGGTCAGCATCTGCCTGTGCCATACACGCCGCAATCCACGCAACTGTGCCGTCAGTGCGCTCCTTCGGCCGAACAATACCACTCTGACTGCGCGTACGAGGACGCAGAATAGCAGCAGGCTGCGGAGGTGGCGGCGGAGACGGGGTCGATGAAGATGGCGATGACGACACAGACCGCTCCCCAGACGCAGAGCCAGTGGCGCCAGGCGACCGGTTTGACGAGGAAGGCGTGGACGCCGGCTCGGCCAATGCAGGCGGGGACGCCGGCTCGGTCCCCGCGGCAGAGGCTGGCTCGGTGAAGCCAACGCGGGCGGGGACGCCGACTCGACCCCCGCGGCAGAGGCTGGCTCGGGCGAAGCTGGCTCGGCCAGCTCGACCGGCTCGGCCAACACGTGGCCAGCCCCATGCTGGACCGAGGTGGCAGGGCTCGGCTCGGCCAACACGTGGCCAGCCCCACGCTGGAGCGAGGTGGTAGGGCTCGGCTCGGCCAGCCCCTTTGGTAAGTCAGGTGACGGAGGGGCGTCACGAGCGGGCTCGGCGAACGTCCGAGGGGACGCGGGCAGCTGCTCATCCAGAAGCTCGAGGCGTGCTCCGCGCCCAGTACCTGCACCATGGTTAGGTAGCAACAAGGGGTATATGCAGCATCAACAAATTGACCAGGCAAAGGTAAAACAGATTTCTCAGGTGCAGTGGGAGTGGTGGAGGTGACCGGAAGTGCGAAAAAAAGGAAAAACTTTCTCATCAAACACCACATCACGTGAGATGCAGACGCGGTTAGAGGGAACATGAAGACACTTGTACCCTTTATGAAGAGAACTATAACCAAGAAACGCACACTGTTTAGACCGAAACGCCAACTTGCGTTGGTTATATGGACGAAGATGTGGCCAACACGCACACCCAAAGACCTTGAGAAATGTATAATCAGGAACTTCATTCAGCAAGAGCTCAAGTGGTGTTTTCATCTGACGGAGTCATGTAGGGAGTCTATTAATGAGAAAGCATGCGGTGGAAAATGCATCACTCCAAAACCGGAAAGGAACGGAGGCATGGGCAAGCAAAGCAAGACCAGTCTCAACTATATGACGATGCTTACGCTCAGCTACACCGTTTTGCTGATGTGTATGAGGACAAGAAACACGATGTGTAATTCCAAGCTTATTAAACAATGCATTGAGGTTGTGATACTCACCCCTCCCCCCCCCCCACCAATCGGATTGCACATGAATGATTTTATTATTGAGCAGACGCTCAACATGTGCTTGGAATTGCAAGAAAACATTAAACACATCAGATTTGCGTTTAAGAAGATAAAGCCAAGTGAACCGACTATAAGCATCAATGAAACTGACATAGTAATTATGACCACTAAGAGGTTTGAGCATAGCCCCATACATCCGAAAACACAAATTCAAGCGGTTTATTGACTACACGACTCGACTCAGAAAAAGGAAGCTGGTGACTTTTGCCCTGCTGACAGGCATCACAAACTGCATCAAAATGTTTATTGGACACGACCGGAAGCTCATGACGATGAAGTACATGGCGAACAATGGGAGTGGCAGGATGACCAAGGCGTGCATGCCATTGTGATGAAGACATACGAACACCACGAGCTGGTGGCACATCAAGTGCATAGAGACCATTATGGCGCAGTCGACCTCTAAGAAGTACGTCCCTCGTGTCCCGGTCCTTAACAAAAAAATGAAAAGGATAAAATTCAGCAAGAACATTATTATCACGAGTAAGTTTAGGAACTGAAAGCAAACTACCACTACTAGGGAAAACCTTAGACACAGGAGCTTACCAGTGATGCTTTTTAAAAGGAAGCGCTGCTGCTAAATATCAGTAGCGATTGTGAAGAAAGAGCGCTGCTACTATGAACATAGCAGTAGCGCTGTATTTATAAAACACGCTACTACTATAATTGCCAGACCGTTGCAGGCAGGCTAGGTATACTAGTAGCGCTCATGTGTAAAAAGCGTTACTGTTATTGTACTTAGCAATAGTGCTTTCCTCCAACCAGCGCTACTGCTAAATTAAGTCCCCTCCTAAGACCAAAGTTTAGTCACACCTCGCTCCGTGAACAGAATGTTTACCACCTTAAATATGGTGCTTCTCAAACTATCACAACCACTTGGTCTTCATTGTACTCTATGTGTAGGATCTGTGGCAATATGAATCTTCGCCGGTTCCTAAACCGGCGAAGATTCATACTGATAATTTAGATTCTACACAAAAAGATCATTGATGACCAATGCTTTTTTTATGCTTTTTTTACATGCTTAGACTTAGTAGTAGCGTTGGTTCTTTAAAAGCGCTACTGCTATTGATCATAGCAGTAGCACTGGTTACCTTAACGCGCTACTGCTATGGAGCTTAGCAGTAGCGGTGGTTACCAACCAGCGCTACTACTACGGGCACCATATCCACACCCCGCGCGTCCTCACTCTCCCCCTCACACTCTCACTCGCTCGATCTCTCTCCGCCGCGCGCCGTCGCCGCCGTCGCCCACCGTCACCCACAGTCGCCCCCAAGGTATCTGCCTCCCTCCCTCCCTCTCCGCCCTCCTCTCCCCTCCCTCTCGCCGCCCTCCTCTCTCCTCCCTCCGGCGGCCCTCCTCCCTCCTCCTCCCCCAGCCGTCGCCCCACCTCCATCTGCCACCCCTCCTCCATCCTCCTCCTCCCTCCTTCCTCCCCCTCCATCTGCCGCCATCTCGGCCTCCTCCCTCTCTCCTCCCTCCTGCCTCCCTCCCTTCCTCCCTCCTCCCTTCCTCCCTCCCCCATCTATGTTATTTTGAGTAAAATAGAACATATAAGTTATATGAACAGAATGTAGGTATTTTGAATGGAATAAAATAGAAAATATAGGTAGAATGGAGGTTTTATGAATAGAATAGATAGGTAGAATTTTGTTGTAGAATGTAGGTAGGTACGTAGAATGGTCTTTTGAATAGGATAGAAAACTAGTGAATAGGTTTTTTGAATATAAAAAAGTTTTAGTAATATAATTTTTTAGGTATAGAAAAATTTCAATTATAGAAATGTATTAGAATATTATATGAGAAATTTTTAGGTATCAAATTTAGTAATAAAAATTTGAAGTAAGAAAATTTAGGTATAGAAATTTTTTGTAATTTTGTTTTTCAATATAGAAATGTATTGGAAATTTTAATTATTTTTATGTCATTATCACTTTGTCATCAAAGAATGCTATATGAGATTTGATGATCTAAAATTTTCACTCGGTGGAATATGCAGGTTTTGTAGAGTCGTGTCTACTTGGAGTGATCGTCATCCGAGCTACCTCTACTTCCTCTACACCCAAGTCGGTGAGCTAAAAGTCCACCTCCTCCTTCTCTACTCCTCGGTGTTGAATAGAGTAGAACTAGGGTATTTAGTTATGCTTCTTAACCAATTGAAATGTTCGGGTTATAAGATATATTGAAATGTTTTTGTCAATATTGAACCATTGAAATGCAATGAGCACCAGTTTGAATGCTCATATGAGAATGCTTATGATAATTGATCTGGATATAATTTCAAGTTTAAGCATCGTTGTATGTGTATGGACATCTTTGTATCGCAGGGAAAATCCGAGTGGCATATGTTTTGCCGGAGTGTTGATTCATTTCCGTTCCGGCAAATTTCAGGCGCTCGATATGTCCTATTTTAGCAAAGGTCATGCCGGATTTTTCCGTGAATTTTAGCATGATTTGTGCTAGAATATATAGAAAATATAGAGTGCCCCGGATTTGCTTCTCCTTCTTCTCCTTGTGCTAGACCTTAGTTATGCACTAGGGGAAGGAGGAGTAGCGACCATCATCTATGGTCGAAAAATCAGTGAAGGAGTGTCCACCATATATGAGAGAGGAAGGAGAATCCCGACAGACCGATAATCAACCCGTGATGAATAATAATGATCTAATTTAGTTTCGTAGTACATATATTTAATTTTATAAGTTTAATCTTTGAATTATGAACATAGGAAATGTCGTCGGACGACGAAAGTCTCCCGGAGTGCGACTGGTGCGGCGACGCCCGGGGTCTGTGCGACAGGCCTCACCTGGTAGAAGGGTCGGCGCTTCAGCATTAAGCTCCAGGAGACCTTCGATGTTGAAACGGTAAGCAACGACGACAAGTGTTTTTTCGTAATTAAGCACGACTTCTGCTTCTTCAACGTGTAATTTTCGTCTTTTACAATTCGACTAGCTTATCCCATGCGATGCAAGACGCTATATCTTGGAGATGATGGATTTTGAAGATCATGAAAGTATGGAAACAAAGATAGTTCACCAAAGGACCCATCATGGTTATGATTTTGCTGTAAATCTACACAATTCTGAGAGCGTATCCCATTTTGGTTGCCCGAATTGGGAAGCACTTTATAAGACGTATGATTTTCATGAGAGTATGCTTGTCACCTTGGATCTTGGTGATCCTGACATCGACGAAGAGAATATGGACATTTGGGTCCTTGTTGATACGCTTCCAAT
The DNA here is from genome assembly GCA_011799875.1 of Thinopyrum elongatum. Taxonomy (NCBI): domain Eukaryota; kingdom Viridiplantae; phylum Streptophyta; class Magnoliopsida; order Poales; family Poaceae; genus Thinopyrum; species Thinopyrum elongatum. The sequence goes on from CM022301.1 coordinate 411,285,007, forward strand.
TCTACCGCTATGTGAGTTCCTCAAATATATTTATTAAGTAATTTATATTGTTTATTTCAAAATAGTTGACAGCTTATTTCCATTGACAACATATTTTCATTCTTCAAAAAATGTACGGAAGATGGTAGACAGAACCTACTACACCGATGGCACAGAATTAACTTATCAGGAGAAAGATCATCTTATCTCATTTATTATTGATGTTGAGAATTACAATATCAACTATCAAACTCCTGCACATTATGGTCAATACGTGCCACGAGTGCACGTGCTGACCTACGGTAACATCCATGGATATGACATGGTAAGATTTTTTACTATTACGGCATTCGTGCATCTTTTGCATATATATTCTTCTAAAGCTAAACTACATTGCTAACTACGATGTTATTATTATGTTTTTCAACAGAAAACCCCGAAGGATTGTGTTCCTGATCTAATGTTTCTGAAAGGTCGCCTTGATGTTATGAGCTTACGGCCAGGTCATCCTAGGCTTCACTGCTGTTCATACCGGATTTCTAAAATCGATGAAGACATAACAATCAAAGATTGGAAAAAATGTATGGACAATCGTAGGGAGCTACTTGGAAGCAACATTGTGCGAAGCGCAAGAATTGGAGACAGGATAATCTCCATTCTCCATAATGGAGAGTCAGGGCCTATTTTGTTTTATGCTATTTTACCTTATAAAGGGTATTTAGGTCCTAGCTAATACTCATGATCATATCCTAAGAACAATTAAGTAGGGTTGGTTAGATGACTATGATGATGATGAGTATGACTTGTTATTATGATAACGAGTAGAAGTTGTATGATGATGATGAGTAGGACTTGTTATTATGATACCAATGATGAGTTATTTATTATTATGATGATGCATGATGCTAAGTTGTTATATGAGCATGATGCGTTATTATATATATATCAGTGGGTGAAATGAACGTGTATTAGATTCAAGTGGAGGCAACATGTGGTGCATGTCGAAAGTACTACTAATCCAAACTATTTCTAGTTTGAAATAGTTTCCTCCACTTGAATCTAATCCACGTTCATTTCACCCACTGTTATATATAATAACTAATCCTGGTCATAAAATCATATGATGAAAGTACTGTATATAAAATCTATACAAATAGAGGGACAATAAGCTGCATTTTTAAAAATACAGGAAAATTTAACAGCAGCGCTTTTCAGAAGAAATGCTACTGCTACTTACTCTTATCAATAGCGCTTTTCCCCATCAAGCGCTACTGCTAACTAGGTATAGCAGTAGTGCTGGTTTTCCAGCGCTACTGCTACCAGTTAGCTGTAGCGCCTTACTGGTAGCGTTTGTACAAGCGCTACTGCTAGTTATAAAACAAGCTCTACTACTAGGGTTATCCCTAGTAGTGTACGTGAAATAGAGGGAACACGAAGGACATTAAGAAGACGTAATTGTGTGGATCGACGTGTAAGAAGTGATGCCTGACCAATATGTGAGATGTGCATACCTTCCCCATTAGCGGTGCGAATCTGATCGTATCCACGGTACGGCTCCTGTGTAGAGAGCTTGCCCATCTCACTCGTCAGGTGATTGGTAGCTCCCGTATCCATGTAGCATGATGCATCAACTGGGTAGGAAGGAGTATGTCCCTGCTCATGACTCGCCAAAGCAGCCTACTTCTCATTACCCTTGCCATTTTTCCTGATACCCAAAAAATCCTGCTTAAAGCGACGATGACAACGGGAAGCAAGGTGACCATCAAGACCACACATCTGGCAGGGAATCTGAGCACCACATGAAGGGCAGCATGCACGGACTCGACCACCCGCGGTGGTAGTGACGTTCCGCGGGTTAGGCACGGCCGGCGGGGGTTTGCCACCAGTTGGTGGCTTGTAGGGCTTGCCCTTGCCACGCGTTGCAGCGTTGGCGGAAGGGAAACTCAGCGTAGAGCGGCGAGCCTGGATGCGCTGTTTCGTGGTAAGAAGTCGCGCGTATAGCTCACGAGACTGGATGGGAGTGTCACGACCATTGATATTCTCCACCAAATTATCATAGTCGTCACCCAGGCCATTGAGCACATAAGAGGTGAACTCCTCCGGACCCAGAGCCTTGCCAACGAAGGCAAGTGTGTCAGCCATACCCGTCACCTTGTTGAAGTAGTCAGTGACAGTGAGGTCATGAAGCTTCACCTTCCCAAGCGCAGTGCGAATAGCATGAGCACGCGCCTGGGACTACGAAGCGAAACTGGTGTGAAGAGTCGTCCACGCGTCCCGAGACGTAGCGGCGAAGATGACCAGCGACGAGACTAGAGAGGACTGGATAGTAGAGAGGATGGCTTGATCCTGGGCCACCCACGCATAATGCGCCGGATGATGTGGTGGAGGACACTGCAGTGTACCATCAACATACCCCTCTAAGTAGCGGCTGCGAAGAAGCGGCAGCACCTGTGCACGCCACGACAGGTAATTGTCTATCGTGAGTTTTACCGGGATGAGGTGCGCAAAGTAGAACAGAGGTGTAGTGGCAGCAGGATCCAGCGGCGGCGGCGCAATGCCATAGGGCAGAGCGTAGAAGCCCTGGGGCGGAACACCACCGGGCGTAGGCGAGGCGCTGACCAGATCCGTCGACGGGGGCGTCCCGTAGGAGGCACCATAGGCTGCTGTAGACGCGCTGGAAGGCAGCTGAAACGCACCGTGGGGCGCCGCTGTAGATGCGATATAGGACGGCTGATACGCGCCATGGGGCGTTGCAAACGCATGCATGTTGGACGTTGGAGACGCATGCATGTTGCTGTACGGCAACGCAGAAACAGCCGCGTATGGCGTCGTAGATGCGTCGTAGTGCACCGCAGGAGCGCCTTGGTGAGATGCGATCGCGCCGTAGGGCGCCGGAACAGGGACGCTATAGGGCGCCGTGGGCGCCGGGGCATACGTCGCCGCGGGCGCGCCGAGGGTCGACGGAGGGGCGTGTGGGTAGGCTCCATGGGACGACGGCAGCGCGACGGATTCGTACAGATCAGGAGCAGAACCATCGTAGATTGGAGACGCAGCCGCACCAGACGGGGTAGGCGGCGGCGGCTAATCCATGGAGGCGGCAGCGGCCGATGCAGCGGCGACGGCGGCAGCGGAAGACATGGGACCGATCTAAGCGGATACCATATTAAACTTAGGGTTTTGGGAAACTGCACGACACCCAATATGAGCGTGGCTATCTTATATATAGGGAGGGAGTATTTGACTACAGAAATCAAAGTCATTAAAAGCATCAGCCGAGACTCTCATACCCGTCTCAAACGCCCGAGCAGGCCATTCAGTTACTGACCGGTCAAAAGAAATTGACCCAAACAGACCTCTCAAACCGCGGACAAATGCCCGGGCTGACCAATACCCCTCATATCCAGCCCAAATATGGGGCGGCCCGGGCACGATCGGGCGCGTCCGCCTGACAGGCCCGGCTCACCACCGACCCCACAAAAAACCCTAATCCGGACGGCAAGCTCAAACCCTAGCTCACTCCCTCCCTCTCTCTCGCTCCGTCTACTCCTCTCACTCTCCGATTCAGACCCCATCCACGACGATGAGCAGCTCCGGCAGCGACTCTGGCTCGAAGCTTGACTACGAAGAGGAGATGGCCCTCTACACTGAGCTAGAGCGGTCCAAGGTGGAGACCTGCGGCAGCTCCGGATCTGGAGCGTCACTGCAGCTCCCGTACCAGCGCAGCGCGGACGCCGGAGCTGGACCCTCCCGGCCCGCACGCAACGACGCAAGGACGGCACAGTTTGCGCCGGCCTCGCGCCGTCTCCTTCCCTGCCGGCTGCTCCTCCACACGGCCATCGTTGGGTGCTTGTGCCCGCGCCGCCGGCCCGCACGCTCACTCTGGAGTCGGAGGCGCGCGCCGCGAGAGGCAGCGTGCACGGGAGAGGGACGTGATGGAGCAGTCCGCGCACCGCCACCGCAGGACGGAGGCGGACCCCGACGAGGACGTGCGCCTCCTCGCATGGGTCTACCGCCGCTCCCTGACGACGGCGAAGACGGACGCTCGTCGCCTCCGACAGAAGAACGCCAAGGCGCTCCGGCTTGCTATTGAGCAGTCGGAGCACGAGGCGAAGGAGGCAGTGACGGAGAAGGCTCGGGTCGCCAGGTTGAAGCAGGAGCAGGACAGGGCGGTCCGTCGGATGAAGGGGCTCATCGTTCTCTCCGACTCCGACACCGACGACGGTGACAGCTGCACCTCCTCGTCGGACGACCAAGACCCTCCACCAGCCGCGGATGCCTACAGCTGCACCGGCGACCGGAAGGGCAAAGGTCCGACGAGGAAGTGGTGATTCCACCCCCCCCCCTCAATGTTTATATCGTTTTTAGTTGTAGATGTTTAAGAACTTGTCCGGTAACGAACTATGATCTTTTGGATGTGGCGAAATTTTTTAATGTCCATTTGCAGCCGATCCTGTGTTCCTTTGCATCCAATTTTTTGATCCGTCATTTGATCACGTAGGGTAGATAAACGTTTGCATGGGTAGTATGGATACAAAGCGCCAGATATGAGATACGCGGATGCAGAGTGCTAAATATGAGGTGTGCCCGGTCAATTCCCGTGGACGCGCCCGGGCGCGTCCGCAGGCATTTGAGGGGCCGGATTTGGCCATCGCGGCTGTAGATGCTTTTAACCTACCATCCGGACGTCCTGTTTCTCACAAATCGGAGACAAACTGTGGGAGCAAGGGTGGGGCCTTCTGATCTACCAAGCCAACACCATGAACAGAAAGCATGCAAGTCATTCCCCATCAAGACAAAGTAGTCTCGTGCGACCCGATAAGAAAAGAATAAAGACATATCAACACATACATGAATATTTGCGCCTGGCCTGTGTGAACCCACAAATCAATGGACTGACAAACTAAAAGTACGGTAAATAGATTACCATACCCAGGTGCACCGTTATCATTGCTGCTAATAGTCACTGTAGAAGTGTGTACTTAAGACACCAGGATCAAGGGTACCCTGTTAATTGTGAGTTTGTCTAGGGGCTAAAACGCTTTGTCTCTCCACAAGCAAGGGGTCACACAAGACAATGGGGTTTTTGTACAGGTTCAGGCCGCCATATATAGTAGCGTAAAATCCTAGGTCTTGTTCTTATTGATATGAAATGGATGGATTCAAGTGCTGAAGTGTTACAAATGAGGTGGTTGGGGAGCGACCAGTGGTGGTCGAGGTCCTAGGTAGAGTGCACGAGCACTCCTAACTCTATCCTTCATGTCTTGTCTTCTCTTCTCCGGGGAAGCTTTCCACTAGTGTTGTCCTTGGGATTTGTGGATGTATGCTAGTGTGTTGTGTATTCGTTGTCCTCTAAGTGACATCGGTCTTCCCCTTATATAGGCCTAGGGGCACCACAATGGTTGTTTTAGTGGGTGTTGATGTCTACTACGCAACTTTATTTTTGTAGGTTTTGTTGGACCTCCAAGTGTAGAATTTTATAGGACTGTAGTACATTTCGCTCAAGTGGATGACCTAAGATTTATCAATCTGTGGGAGGTGTAGGATGAAGGTGGTTCCCTCTCAAACAACCTTGCAATCAAATACAAGTAATCTCTTGTGTCCCCAACACACCCGATACAATTGTCAGTTGTATAGGTGCACTAGTTCGGCAAAGAGGTGATGATAGATGTGTAATATGGATGGTAGAAATAGGTTTTTCTAATCTGAACAATTAAAAACAGCAAGCTAGCAAGTAACAAAAAACGAGCAAAACGGTGTCTCAATGCTTAGAAATAAGGCCTCGAGTTCATACTATCACTAGTGCAATCTCTCAACATCATTAACATAATTGAATCACATGATAATCCCTCAAAGTGTGGCAAAGAATCACTCCAAATTTTTTATTTCTATCGGACAAAGGAGGATGAAATCACATAGGAGTAAACCACCTGAAAATTGTCTTTCTAATCAATCTATTGAACCATCCCTAAATTGTCACGAATAGTCTTAGAGATCGTACTACGACAACACCATATGATACACATCAATTAACCTTTATGTCACCTAGAACACCCCAATGTCACCACGGGTATCCGCAAGTTAAGACATGCATCGAGTGATCTCAAATCCAAAGTATTCAAGATACTTCAAAGAGCAAGATTCAATTCACCACAAAAAAGACAGAGAGGACGAACATCATAAGATCCAACTATATTGATAAAGCTCATGATACGTTAAGATTGTGTCAAATCAAGAACAAGAGAGAGAGAGAGAGATCAAACACATAGCTACTGGTGCAAACCCTTAGCCCCAGGGATGAACTACCCATGCATCACCATAGAGGCAGCAAGGTTGATGAAGATGGCCTCCCCAATGGTTTCCCCCTCCGGCAGGGTGCCGGAGAAGGCCCCCAGATGAGATCACTTCGGAACAGAGGCTTGTGGCGGCAGAAGAATTATTTTAGGTTTCTTTCTAGGGGTTTCTCGATTTATAAGATTTCCAGCGTTGGATTCACGCCAAACAAGTGTCGGGGACACCACAAGTCAGGGGGTGCCCCATGGTGGTTGTGGGCCCCTCGGCTCTTTTCTGGTTGCCTCCCAAAGCTTCTTGGGTCCTTCTCGGTCCATAAAAAATCATGTAAATTTCATCGTGTTTGGACCTTTCTAGATATGTTTTTTTTTCGAAACAAAAAACATGCAAAAAACAGGAACAAGCATTGTGCACTGAATTAATATGTTAGTCCATAAAAATAATACAAAAGTGCACCAAAAGCATATATAATCGATGTAAATATAGTATGAATACTTTATAAATTATAGATACATTGGAGACGTACCAGCATCCCCAAACATGTTATTGATGTCGGTTGTTTCCTTCTGGTTTATCTGTGTTGGCTTGAATTTTAACTATATTTTGGTGGTGTTTTTTCACTTCTATATCATATTGCTCTATTGTTGGATATGGTATCTGTTCTGAGACGAGAGTGAGGTTGTTCGGTGGCGGTTGCCAGACCGGACGCGCCCATGTCCATGTCCTCATCACCAGCTGTCTCTGCAGCCGCCTTCTCCGCCGTCGTTTCTCGCTCGCACTGCTTGCAGTGTCGCTCCCTCCAGGCAACGTTCTCTGCCTTGCAATTTATGTCCATGGTTGGGAGCCCCACAAACTATGTGGAGGCATCATTGATAAGGGCTAAGGTGTCCCGTCTTTCGATGAGATGGTAACTATCTTTTTGTGGAGTAGACTTTGACGATTCGACTACTGCGTATGAAAGTTGTCGCGCCTTAGCAATCGCTAAACCAACTCGAAGAGGTTATTGACCACGCTAGAGCACAATCGACCTGACCACGAGGGTCTATTTCCTGCAGGCAAACGAAAAACAAGCAAAAAACTGAGATTGCAATCTGGATATTGCGAATTTAAGAGAAAAACTTTGTTGATCAAAGTGGGGTTATATGACGTCTTAGTCTGGTCGTTGAACACAAACGAAGGACGCAAATTGCAGCTATGGCAAATTTTAATCTAAACAAAACCTAAATCTAAAACGACACCCTAAGGGCTGTATTTATAGGAAGACATATGGGAATTTCTTCCACCCCTAGCAAGGTGGGACTAAATTCTGTTGTAAGTCGTTTTCCCTATTAGTACGAGCACTAAAAATAGCCTTTTAAGTATATTTTAAAATTACATGGGCCTGGCCCAATAATAAGGTTGCACAGCACCTATATTAAACTATGGACGAAATTTATGAAAGGCATCTTGTATATTTCGTCCATGTCCTTATATGTCATCATGATGGCTTCAAAGTGCTGAAAACTCCACCGGAAAGTTCATTCTTGTTCCCCTAGCACGCGCCATCATCTCCATGCTTGATCATGCTCAAAAGCTCATCCTTCTTGTCCATGCTGGACCCTTCATTTGTAAGCAAAATAAATGTATCCAATTTAGTCAGCATCATATTCTCATGAACACTAGAATCAAATGATCATAATATCACTGTGGCTGAAGCTATATTAAAAGGATGGTAGGGATTTAGCTTTAGGAGAACCTTGTATGGAGAAACTTTGGAACTTTTGAATAGTCTAAAAAATAGATGTGAAGAAGTTGAAATGGGTGAGGGTAGAGATAGAGTTGAATGGACTCTTACTGCTGATAAAAAAATTCCCAGTTAAGTCCTTATATAGGAAAATGGTACCTGGAAATTGCAATTATCCACAAAAATTCCTATGGAAAGTGAAAGTTCGTGCAAAAATCAAAGTGTTCCTTTGGCTGATGAATAAGAGAAGCATTTTAACTAAAGATTCTTTGATTAGAAGAGGGTGGAAAGGATCTAAGGGATGTGTGCTCTATGGTAGAGAGGAGAGATAGATCATCTTGTTCAGCTGGATCTTTGTTATGGAGTTTGTTAAAATGTGCTTTTGGTCTCAAAACCACTCCCACCTCAGTGGAGGAATGCTTTGGGGATTGGACCAAAACTTTTAGAAAAACAGAGCAGAAATTAGTTCTGGTGGGACTCTCAGCTATGTTTTGGGTTGTTTGGAAAAGCCGTAATGCAATTATATTTGAAAATAAACCGACTTTCTTTCTTCCTCCCGCGCCCGCCTAAGCCCGGCCCGCGTTAGAGGGGAAGATTAGCAAAGCGGAAAAAGACATAGGGATGGGGACCAAGTTCCTTTCTTCTTTTGTTTGTGCCATCTTTACCAACTTCTACTTCTTGGATGGCTTGATGCTTACCGCATTTGTTCTTAAGAAAAGGCTTTCTTGTCCGGGGTCTATATCCACTTTTGGAAGTTATACTGATCCTATGACACTGATTCAAATGACGACATACTGGATTACGGCATGATCTATTTTGCAGATAAAGGACCGAAGCAAAAAGGAGCTGGAGCTGAGCTCAAAGCTGCGCGAACGAGTAGCAAGTGAAGTTTATAAGTCAGCGCATGGGTGGAGATATAACGTGCCAAGACTAGAAGCTTGAGACGTCAGGCAGGGCATGGTTGCATCTTCGCTTCGAAGCAGTAGCAGACTAGTAGGCTTTGCGTTTTGCTTTGGCTGTTGCTTTTGGTGGTCTTCTGATAAACTTGTAATAGACCTGTTCCTAGTCTTCATGTCGTTTTATCTTGTTTAGATGTAGTGGTGACAATTCCCTATGATGGGTTTGCGCCTGTGGGACAGCATCGGTGGCTGTTGCAGTTCGTGCTTGCTTCTAGTAGCTTTTGGCTCGTTTTAAAATACTTGTGCTTGTAGTTCGCTTTTGGTTTCTCTTAATGGAAATTGGAGGGGAAAACCCTTCTTTGATAAAAAAAAAATGAACACTAGAATTTTTATTAAGAAACGAAAGTATCTGGTAATTTAACTGGCATGCCTGTGTTCTAGTAATTGGTACAATATGTGTAGTAGAAGGGGTTGTGGGTGTAACTGTAGTAGTGATGTCCTTATCAATCATCTATGTCGAAGGTGCATGGGGAAGGGGTGCTCGGCGAGGACATCTACAACGGCGGACGAGGACGGCGGCGCGGATGGGGAGCCAGGGTGGAGGAGGAGGACGCCTCGGACGTAAGTGAAGGACGAATGCGGGAGGAGTGCGCTTGATTTGGTGGACTTAGTCAATTTGGAGCGAATTTTGGATGGGTCTGCCCTATCGGATCCGAGTGGCAGACATGTTGCGTCCGAACATCCCTATATTCACTCCACATATGAGTTAAGTATGAAGAGGTGACGGTCAGCCCGGTCATATAGAGGCATAGAGCCGATATAAGGCGTCCGGTTTAGGTGGTAAAAAAGTGATTAGGCCGTCCGACCAGAGCGTACAAGGAGGAGTATTTGAAGGGTTTGGTCGTAGATGGTCGCACGAGGCAGCAAGGAGAGGTATGGCCGTGCCCTGCTCGGCCGCTCGGATTCTGCCACCCCGGCCGGTCCCCGGCCACGACGACGGCGGCCATGCCATGCCACCGGCCTGTGAAGGTGTCAGCCCACCTCACACAGATTAAAGGCGGAGGCAGGGACACATGCATGACCGATCTTGTAGGCTCTGAACAGAACCATGGATGTGCTATGTGTAGACGAGCATGTTGCTGCGACGCTACTGTTTGGGAGTTTGGCAAAAGAAAAAGAAAAGCGCAACCAAAGCCCCAAAACGGGATTCGACGATGACCCTTCTCGGCCTTCTCGAGTCTCCGCAGATGGAAAGCCCCCAAAACGGGGACGCAACGATCAGCCAGCCAGACCCGACGTTTCTTTCCTCGGAAGCACACACTCCTTTGGGCCTTTGGCCTGTAAACTACTCCAGCTTTAACGGATGCGCATGGACTAGACGACGACCAGTGCAGAGCGCATGCCATGTCAGAGCAACTGACGATGAGTGGCACGCCGACGCTGGCGCTGCTGCTACATTTTCACGCCATACGTTGCTTTGTTGGGCAGGACGACGAGACACGAGGCAGCGGCTCACTGCTCAAGAGTATCCACGTTGGCGCTTATCTCTGCCGCCCTGTGACAGCGAGCCCAACGCCGGCCACTTGGCTACGGCCCACGCCCACCTCTCGTACTCGCATTCGCCACCGCTTGACTCAACAATGGATTCACCTGGATTCTAAAAAAACAAAAACAAAAAAACAATGGATTCACCTAACAAAAAAAATACTCAACAATGGAGGCGCGTTCTCCCTTGGTCCCGCGTCCCAGGCACCAGAAAGCACGGGGCGCAAACAACAGACACGAGGGTAGTTCGAGATTGCAAACACCCTAGGAAACTTAAAGCTATCCTCTCTTTCTTTTATATTACGGAAAAAGACTTGAGCTATCCAATGGTCATATTTCACCACCTGTAATTGTCTTTAAGAATCTTGAAGTTTTTAATTTTTAAGCTGTTGCGGACGTTTTGCATAAATGTGCATAACAGTTTGGAAACCCAAATTTATATTTTGCGAGTCAAATTCAGGACATATTATGGCCTCGAATGCAAGAGAGATAAACCCGGTGGACCAAGTACACAAATTAGATGAAATGTGGGACATATCTTTATATTGTACTCCCTCCGTCCCAAAATTCTTGTCTTAGATTTGTCTAAATACGGATGTATCTAGTTACGTTTTAGTGTTAGATACATCCGTATCTAGACAAATCTAAGACAAGAATTTTGGGACGGAGGGAGTATATATTTGGTATATTATGGATATGTAGTACTCCCTTCATCCACGAATCAGTGTACATCTAGCTTTTGTCCTAAGTCAAACAATTAAAACGTTGACCAACTTTATAAGAAAAAGTAGCGGCATTTATCACACTAAATTATTATTAGTAGATCCGTTTTGAAACGTACTTTCATGATATACCAATTTGATACCGTATATGTTACTACTCTTTTTTACATAGTTGGTCAAAGTTTTAATAGTACTTTTTTTCATGATAATACGTGTCTCATTAATAAAATAAAGATTCAGTTACAAGCCACGTAAACATCGATATTACAGGACTGAAAAGATAGGATAATCTTAGGAAAAAAGTTTTAATACTTTGACTTAGAACAAAAGCTAGATGTACACTTATTCGCGGGCGCAGAGAGTAGTTTTCTTTACGAATTTAATTAAAGTTTAGTTTTTTAAAATTGCATACAATACATTACAAAACGGAGTGAGTAAAATATATGTTACTCCCTCCGATCCATATTACTTGTTGCTTAAGCAGATATATCTATGACTGAAATATGTCTAGAGTACATCCATTTGAGCGACATGTAATACGGATTGGAGGGAGTACTTCAAACACTAAAAGGGCCTGACTCCTCCGTTTCAAAAAAAAAGGGGACTCACTTTGGATCTCAGGGTTCTCGTGTCTCGACAATTCTATTTGCGTTCAATATGGTTGTAACCCTTTTACTGAGCTTGACTATGTTAGTCACAATGTGATCACCACGTCATTGATGGGAGCTCACGTGTCGTTCATACTTTTCTCCCATCTCCGCCCACTTCTCTGTTCTCTCACTTTACCCCTTATCCAACCGTTCACCACTTTCTTTCCCATTTTCATGCAGTCCGCCAAGCTAGCAAAAAGACGGAAAACTATAAATTTCCTACTAGATGAAATCCACGAGAAAGATTAACGACAAGAGAGGAAAACAAGAAGACAGTGGCAGTTTCGTCGAGGCTTGTCAACTCTTCTGGCACAACGAGCTCGGCAACCATGTAGTATTCTTCAGGCATATTTATCTACTTCCTATGTCCACTTTTGTAAATCGTTTCAGACAACTCAAAATAGGTTGTTTTGTACATTGTCTAAAATATCTTCAAGGTCTTATAAAAATGAACGGAGTAGTATTTTTTTCCAAAGAGAACTAATGAAGGAGCAAAGCGAATTCACCCAAACCAGGTGGAGTGGCGAATAGCAACGACAAAAGTTGCTGGCTGAATTTCTTTTTCCAAGATTACAATTTTCCTTTGAGTATCAGGTTTTCCACTCTACATAAACTTCATGAACCATCTTTTTTTTTTTTGAAGGGCTTCATGAACCATCTTGACACATAGTAGTACCGCTGTTTCAAAATACACGACTTGCAAGAATGCATGTAGTCATGCTTTTCTATCACCACTAATTAGTAGAGAAAACTATTGAAATTTGTACCTCTAGACTCATCATGGAAAAAAATAGTTGTAAAATACAATTTGATATACTTTTATTAACTTATTATTACATATTCATGCTACAGTTAACAGTCAAAGTTGCTTACTCCCTCCGGTACTTTTTACTCCGCGTATTATATTTATGTCAAGCAAACTTTACAAAATTTGACCAAATCTATATTAAAAAATATCAACATATACAATACCTAATATATATAATATGAAACTATATTCCATAACAAATCTAATGATATTGATTTGATACCATGAATGTTGATAGTTTTTTCTATATGTTTGGTTAAATTAGAGATACTTTGACTTTTTATAAAACTTATATGCAAACTAAAAAAATCTAAAGCGTTATGCGTTATTATGAGACGGAGGAAGTATAAATTTTGTTGTGAATGGAATTTCTGCTAGATTCAAGCTCCGTGGACAGACAATCATAGCCCGAAGTCCTATTTCACTATTGACAGCACATGACATAGTTTTCCTTGCTACAATATCTATGACACCAAATTAGTTTCATTATATATTTCATAACATATTTTTTATACTATGTTTTATATATTTGATATTTTTGATGAAGTTGGTCAAACTTTAAGAAGTTTGACTTATGGCAAACCAAGAACTTTAGATATTTTGAAACGAAATCACATTTAGAACGTCGTGTTCTTGCAGGTACTCTAATTCAAAGTACTTTTGGGTGGCTTAAAAAATAAGCCGCCTCTCCCCAGCTTTTCATATAAGTCGTCTCTTACATTTTTTAGGGCTTCTAAACTAGTTATAAGATAACTAATTTAAAAATCTTAAAAAATTTAAACACTTATTTTTTAAGCTGGGAAGAGGCAGCTTATTCTTTAAGCCGCCCAAAAAAACTGGCCTCTAATAGTACTACTCAACTACTCCCTCCGTTCCTAAATATTTGTCTTTCTAGAGATTTCAAATGAACTACCATATACGGATGTATATAGACATATTTTAGAGTGTAGATTCGCTCATTTTACTCCGAATGTAGTCACTCGTTGAAATCTCTAGAAAGACAAATATTTAGGAACGGAGGGAGTAGCAGCTAAGGGCATGTCCAATGCATAGCCCCAAGGTGATGTCACGTATGCCATGTAGGATCGGATGTCCGAAAAAATAGATTTGGAAGGAGCAGCAGGATCCTCTGTAGGAGGCGGGTGATTGGGGAGAAAAAGTGTGAACCGGTGTATAAAACTGAAAAAGTTGAAGTGAAGAATAGAGATGCATGTGTAATGAGAGTCTACTTTCTATTTTTTTTTGATAAGACCCACTACTATGGGCATGCACAATGGGGCAGCTGGAGCATCTGTCCATGCTAAAGCATTGGCCATGCCCGTAGTAACTTGCATTGAGAAAAAAAAATACATATGCCTTAAGCTGCTTTTTATCACGGGCATCTGTATTCATACGTCACCGTTGTACATGCCCTAAATATGAAGGAAAGTCAAAAGATTAACTACAATAACAAACAGAAAACACACCGAGTGCACAGAACAGTGCTACTACTACCACGCAAACAGAGAAAGCAGAGCAGCTCGTAATAACTTTTGGGCATGTCATCCTTTTCTACTCAATTGTCGACACCAGATACTTCTCTACACCAGTTTCCAATCAAGCCCAAAATCACCTACATCGTATATGAGACATTGCACAAGAAAGGAAGAAAGAAAGAAGAAAATCAGATCAGGCAAAAGTTCTAACCTAGTCTTGGATTCGAGTTTGTTCTATCACTACGGAGGCATAACGCTGCCGTGCCGTGCTACTCTTCGGAGCTGGAGCCCGTCAGGGCCTCGCCATCGTAGTCGTCCTCCAAGCCCTGGGTCTGGTCGTCGGCGCCCTCGCTCTGGCCGTCGGTTTGTTGCTGGTCCTGTGGCTCCCCGGCGGCGGCGACGAACTGCATCGGGCTGTAGCACGGCTGCTGCTGGTAGTTGGCGACGTTGATGGCCTGTGCGCCGGGGAAGTTGTTGAATTCTGCAGTATTGGGTGGGAACGGCCAGTATTGCATCGGCTGGTTGGGCGCGCCTCCGGCAGCGGGCGGCTGCTGAAGCATCCACATGCCTGCAGGGGGACCCATCTGCTTGCCGTCGCCGGATGCCGGCACCCGTATGGCCAAGAACGGGATGCCGCCTCCCGCGGGCGCCGCCGCGGCCGAGACGGGGGCGAGGCCGCTGGACACCGAAATCACGCCGCCGCCGCCGTTGCCTTGCAGGAGGGGGTCGGCGGCGACGGGGTAGTAGGCCGCGGGGGGCGCCGCGACGAGCGGCCCCGCGCCGCCCGCCGCGCGCGTCGGCTGGAGCTTCCGCCGCTTGGATGCCGGTCCCGCGCCGTCGGCCCCAGCGGCGGAGGGCGACTCGGTGGGGATGTGGAGCACGCCGTCGACGGTGGTGGCGATCGCGGGCACCGTCCCCGTGCCCGTGGCGGCGACGATGGCCGGCTCTGACTGCTGCAGGAGCCAGCGGATGGTCTCGCCGTCGGTCTTGTGGCCGAGCTCGCGCGTGAGCTGCGCGACCCTCGCCGCGCAGGGCGCCGCCATGCGGATGCGCCGCCCGCGGCCCTCCACCTTGGTGTGCCGGTCGCGGTTCCGCGGCGGGAGCGCGACGGCGAGGCCGCCCAGGAACTCCCCCGGCGCCTGCTCCGGCTTCGGCACGATGGGCCCGTGAGCGGCGGCCGTGGCCGTCGGGACCACCGCTATGGCCAGCGGCGCATTGCTGGCCGGCGCCGCCGACGCGGCATCGTGGTAGCGCGCGTCCGTGGCCTGCTCGCCATTGCCCTGCAGCTGCGACTCCATGGGAGATCGGATTTGGGGAGTTTTGCTTTGCTTGGGCTCCCTCTTCGGTTACGGCTTGGCGGCGGCGGGGGCGGCGTCTCGGCGAGTTCTTTGGCAGGAGAGATTAGTTATCGCTGGGCGGTGGGTCCGCGGATAGGGTTTTAGGGGCCACCGCTCGCTCCACCGGGCAATGGGCCCTGCTCTTGTGTTGTTGGTGGGGACTGGACAATTCGGCCCACCAAATAAAAATGGGAAATACCCAATGAGCAACAGAGCAGGAGTAGTACGCTCGCTGGGTAGACTAAAAAAAAAGTACCCAATGAGCAACTAAGTGAGAAATACCTGGGAATGCCTTCAGATGTGGGGATCTTAAAAAATTGTGCTTTCAAGTACTTGAAAGATAGATTATGGAACAAGATCCAAGGATGGATGGAGAAAATTCTTTCTGCAGCCGAAAAAGAAGTGTTGATTAAATCTGTTGCGCAAGCTATTCCAGTTTTTCTATGTCGTGTTTCAAACTCCCAAGGGGGCTTTGCGAGCATCTAACATTTATGATCAAAGCCTTCTGGTGGGGTAGCAAGAGAGGTCAAAAGAAACCATACTGTGTATCATGGGGCATGATGAGTATGCCAAAGTATATGGGAGGGCTAGGCTTCCGTGATTTTGAAATTTTTAATCTAGCTCTGTTGGCAAGGCAAGCTTGGAGGATTTTGGAGAAACCAACTTCTTTGAGCACAAGGATATTGAAATTAGTTTATTTTCCACATTCTGAATTCCTTGAGGCGCAGCTGGGTAGCCATCCCTCACAGATCTGGAGGGCAATAATTGAAGGCCGGGACACATTGAGGCAGGGATTAATTATGCGGATTGGTAATGAAGAGACAACACGAATATGGGACAGTAATTGGATTCCCAGGAAAGAAAACATGCGGCCTATTGTGTCTTTGATTGCTCACCCGCCGCAGATTGTGACTGAGTTGTTTGACTCAGTTAATGCGTGCTGGAACTATCCATTAATTGAGCAAATTTTCTTACCATATGATGCCACGACCATACAACAGATCCCAATATGCACCCACAACATAGATGATTTTTGGGCATGGAACTTTGAAAAGAATGGTGTGTTCTCCGTACGGTCGGCATATAGAATGATTGTGGCTACCAAGAAGAGAATGGAGGACTGGCTTGATGAAAGGGCTGCACCCTCGAACACTACTGCAAATGAGGAATCATGGGATACTTTGTGGAAGGTAAGTGTACCAGCAAAGATCCAAGGCTTCTTATTGAGGTTAGCACAAAATTCCATTCCGACCAAGGACATGAGAAAACATAGAAACATGTCTACGACAGATGTGTGCTCGGTGTGTGGCACAGCTAATTCTTGGAGACATAACTTGCCGAAGTGCAATATGGCTTGCTGTGTGTGGGCTTTGGTAGACCATGATTAATTGGAGCATATGATCGCTACAACAGAGCCTTCTGCGAGGAGCTGGCTTTTTTCGATGATGGAAGTTCTTAGTCATGAAGAATTAACTCAGATGACTATTACTCTCTGGGCTATTTGGTATGCACGAAGAAAGCTCATACATGGGAGAAATAAACCAAAGCCCGTTGTCCACACATCTTTTTGTTACACGGTTTATCTCCGAGCAAGATCAATTGCACAAAGTTGATTAGCCACATGTGATAACAACACCCCGCATTGTTCCAACAAGAATCTGGCTTCCTCCTCACGAGGGATCAGTTAAAATCAACGTCAATGCGGGCGTTTTGTTGATCATCAAGTTGGAACAGCTGCTGCCATATGTCGTGATAGGGATAGAAGCACCTGGGGTCATCGATCCTGGTTATTCAGGGACTTCTCGAGCCTACAAATCTTGAAGAGATCGCTTGTCGGGAGGGCCTTTCTGTGGTGCAAGACTTGAGCATGCAACATTTACAGATTTCTTCAGATTGCAAACAAGTTGTGTCACATATCCACCAAGGAGTGGGTGGGAACTATGGAGGTATCATCAGAGAGATCAGAGAGACTTCGACTGTCTTTAGTTCCTGTAGTTTGAATTTGAATCTAGAGCTTCGAATTTTGAAGCTCATAAATTAGCTAGGTATGGTGCCATCCTTCCTGTTGGAAGGCACATGTGGTTAGGCATGCCTCATGATACACACGTAATACCTGTAAACATTCTCAATGATCAATAATGCCTAGCTACTTTGCTAAAAAAAGACTAAAAAAGTACGCTTGCTGTGTTGGGGAATGTTGCATGGGAAACAAAAAAAATGCCTACACTCACCAAGATCAATCTAGGAGATGTCCATCTATGAGAGGAGAGTGGTGTCTACATAACCTTGTAGACCGAAAGCGTTAACGATCTAGAGATCGTGGTTGGCGTAGTCGTACTCGCGTCGAGATCCAATCCGATCCAAGTACCGCACGTGCGGCATCTCTGAGTTTAGCACACATACGGCTCGGCAGCGTCCTCTCCTTCTTGATCCATCAAGGGAGGGAGAGGAGGTAGATGGGATCTGAACTAACACGACGGCGTGGTGGTGGTGGTGGCAGCGGAACTCCAGCAGGGCTTCGCCAAGCTCGTACCGGTGAAACGTGGGAGGAGTTGAGAGAGGTAACGGGCAAGGGTCGAAGGGAGGCTGACCCCAACGCCTACCCACCTTTATATAGGCGTGGAGGGGCATGGTGGCTTGCCCTCCAAGGCCCTAGGGTCCTTGGTCAAAGGGGGAGGAAGGAAATCCCTCCTTTCCTTCCCCAACGATCGCTATCCCCTTTTCAGGGATCCTGATCTTATCCCTTCGGAATATGATACTATTCCTTTTAAGGGAGGATCTTGGTGCACCTAGACCAGGGTTGTGGGTACTTTCCCCACTACCCACGTTCATGTGGGCCCCCCATGCAGGTGGGCCCCACTCCGGAACCTTCTAGAACCTTCCCGGTACAATACCGAAAAAACTTGAACTTTTTCCGGAACCCCGATAACAACTTTCCATATATGAATCTTTACCTCCGGACTATTCCGGAGCTCCTCGTGACATCCTGGATCCCATCCGAGACTCCGAACAACCTTCGGACTTTCCGCTATTAATATCTCAATACTACCCTAACGCTACCGAACGTTAAACGTGCGACCTTACGGGTTCGGGAATATGCAGACATGACCGAGACTCCTCTCCGGTCAATAACCAATAACGGGACCTAGATGCCCATATTGGTTCCTACATGTTCAACGAAGATCTTTATTGGTTTAACCACGATGTCAAGGATTCGGCAAATCCCGTACCCTTTGTCCATCGGTATGTTACTTGCCCGAGATTCGATCGTCGGTATCTCCATACCTAGTTCAATCTCGTTACCTGCAAGTCACTCTACTCATTCCGTAATACAAGATCCCATGGCCAATTCCTTAGTCACATTGCTTGCAAGCTCATTGTGATGCTGTATTACAGAGTGGGCCCCGAGATACCTCTCCGTCATACGGAGTGACAAATCCCAGTCTCGATCCATGCCAACTCAACAGATACCCTCGGAGATACCTGTAGAGCATCTTTATAGTTACCTCATACGTCTCCAACGTATCTATAATTTTTTATTGTTCCATGCTATTATATTATCTGTTTTGGATGTTTTACATGCCTTAATATGATATTTTATATTATTTTTGGGACTAACCTATTAACCTAGATCCCAGTGCCAGTTTCTGTTTTTTCCTTGTTTTTGAGTTTCGCAGAAAAGGAATACCAAACGGAGTCCAAACGGAATAAAACTTTCGTGATGATTTTTCCTGGACCAGAAGGAAACCAGGAGACTTGGAGATGAAGTCGGAGGAGCCACGAGGCGGCCACAAAGACGGAGGGCGCGCCCAGGGGGTAGGGTGCGCCCCCCACCCTTGTGGGCCCCTCGTGCACCTCCTGACCTAATTCTTTCGCCTATATATACTCATATATCCCCAAACCAACAGAGGCATCCACGAAAAGACTTTTCCACCGCCGCAACCTTCTGTACCCATGAGATCCCATCTAGGGACCTTTTCCGGCACCCTGCCGGAGGGGTATTCGATCACGAAGGGCTTCTACATCAACACCATTGCCCTTCCAATGAAGCGTGAGTAGTTTACCACAGACCTACGGGTCCATAGCTAGTAGCTAGATGGCTTCTTCTCTCTCTTTGATTCTCAATACCATGTTCTCCTCGATGTTCTTGGAGATCTATTCGATGTAGTACTTTTTTGCGGTGTGTTTGCCGAGATCCGATGAATTGTGGATTTATGATCAGCTTATCTATGAATATTATTTGAATTTTCTCTGAATTCTTATATGCATGATTTGATATCTTTGTAATTCTCTTCGAACTATCGGTTTGGTTTAGCCAACTAGATTGGTTTTTCTTGCAATGGGAGAAGTGCTTAGCTTTGGGTTCAATCTTGCGGTGTCCTTTCCCAGTGACAGTAGGGGCAGAAAGGCACGTATTGTATTGTTGCCATCGAGGATAAAAAGATGGGGGTTTCATCATATTGCTTGAGTTAATTCCTCTACATCATGTCATCTTACTTAATGCGTTACTCCGTTCTTTATGAACTTAATACTCTAGATGCATGCTGGATAGCGGTCGATGTGTGGAGTAATAGTAGTAGATGCAGAATCGTTTTGGTCTACTTGGCACGGCCGTGATGCCTATATTCATGATCATTGCCTTAGATATCGTCATAACTTTGCGCTTTTCAATCAATTGCTCGGCAGTAATTTGTTCACCCACCGTATTATTTTCTATCTTGAGAGAAGCCTCTAGTGAAACCTATGGCCCCGGGTCTATTTTCCATCATATAATCTTCTACTTTTCATCATACAAGTTTCCGATCTACTATTTTGCAATCTTTTACTTTCCGATCTATAAAACAAAAATACCAAAAATATTTACTTTATCGTTTATCTATCTCTATCAGATCTCACTTTTGCAAATAACCGTGAAGGGATTGACAACCCCTTTATCGCGTTGGGTGCAAGTTGTTTGATTGTTTGTGCAGGTATTCGGTGATTTGTGCGTTGTCTCCTACTGGATTGATACCTTGGTTCTCAAACTGAGGGAAATACTTACCTCTACTTTGCTGCATCACCCTTTCCTCTTCAAGGGAAAAACCAACGCAAGCTCAAGAAGTAGCAGGAAGACTTTCTGGCGCCGTTGCCGGGGAGATCTACGCCAAGTCAAGACATACCAAGTACCCATCATAAACTCTCATCTCTTGCATTACATTATTCGCCATTTGCCTCTCGTTTTCCTTTCCCCCACTTCTAAAATGATTTTTGAAAAGATTTTCCTTTTATTCGCCCCTCTTCCGTTCGATCTTTTGTTTGCCTGTGTTACCATGTGCCTTCTTTTTGCTTGCATCTTCGCTTGCTAAAAGTTTATGGATCCTCATCCACTTGCTAATAGTTTTAAGAGATCCAATTATGATGAACCAATTTCTAGTGATTTGAGTGCACTAGATTATCTTTATGAAGTTTTGCTTGAAATTCGTGAATCTGAAAATTGTGAGGAAGTGTTAAAAGAAGAAATCTATGAAGTGATTCACGATAGCTACTTGTATGAAAAACATGATTGCAATGGTTTTACTATAAATTCCATTAATGTCAATTGTGTTAATGATATGCAAAACCCTAAGCTTGGGGATGCTAATTTTGCTATGTCTACTACTTGTTGCAATGATCATGATTGGGGTGATTCTTCTTATGATCTTGAAATTTTATTTAAGCCCCATGATGAATATGAGATTGATAATAATGTTTGCAATAATATTGAAAGTGGGTTTGTAAGAGTGTCAACTTTAGATCCCACATATTTGGAGAATATTCAATCTTATGAAATTTTTGATAAAAGTGGGTTTGGAGAGGTCATGACTTTAGTTAATGTTAATCCCACTATTTTGGAAGAGTGTCAACTTCGCATGCATGTGGATCGTGTTAAGAATATGTTGTGTGATAGCTATATTGTTGAATTTTCTTATGATCCTACATGTAATTATTATGAGAGAGGAAAATATGGTTTTAGAAATCTTCATGTTACTAAATTACCTCTCTTCATGTTGAGATTGCTATCGTCTCTTTCTTCTTCCTTGCATATGCTAGTTTTTGCTTGCCTTGATAATTTGTTTGCTTATAAAATACCTATGCATAGGAAGTATGTTAGACTTAGATGTGTTTGTCACGTGTTTTATGATTCTCTCTTTGTGCTTCAATTCTTCTCTTTCATGTGAGCATCATTAAAATTATCAATGCCTAGCTAAAAGGCTTTAAAGAAAAGCGCTTGTTGGGAGGCAACCCAATATTTTTCCTTGCTGTTTTCCAATAAATAATTCATCTAGCCTCTGGTTAGATGTGGTTTTATGTTTTAATTAGTGTTTGTGCCAAGTAAGACCTTTGGGATGGCTTACGGTGATAGTTGATTTGATCTTGCTGAAAAATAGAAACTTTTGCGTCCAGTCTCAGAATTTTAATAATTCACTGGAGCGTTGAAAAACCTGAATTTTTTGTAAGAGATTGATATGAAAATTTCCTATGTTTTCCTAATGTTTTAGAATTTTTGGAGTTACATAAGTATTAGAACAATTCGGATCTTCGCAGACTATTCTGTTTTGACAGATTCTGTTTTCTTTGTGTTGTTTGCTTATTTTGATGAATCTATGGGTAGTATCGGGGGGTATGAACCATGGAAAAGTTGGAATACAGTAGATATTACACCAATATAAATAAATAATGAGTTCACAACAGTACCAAAGTGGTGATTTATTTTCTTATACTAACGGAGCTTATGAGATTTTCTGTTGAGTTTTGTGTTGTGAAGTTTTCAAGTTTTGGGTAAGGATTTGATGGACTATGGAATAAGGAGTGGCAAGAGCCTAAGCTTGGGGATGCCCATGGCACCCCAAGGCAATATTCAAGGACAACTAAGAGCCTAAGCTTGGGGATGCCCCGGAAGGCATCCTCTCTTTCGTCTTCGTCTATCGGTAACTTTACTTGAGGCTATATTTTTATTCACCACATGATATGTGTTTTGCTTGGAGCATCTTGTATAATTTGAGTCTTTGCCTTTTAGTTTGTCACAATCATCCTTGATGTACACACCTTTTGAGAGGGACACGCATGAATCGTGATTTATTAGAATACTCTTTGTGCTTCACTTATATCTTTTGAGCTAGGCAACTTTGCTCTAGTGCTTCACTTATATCTTTTTAGAGCACGGCGGTGGCTTTATTTTGTAGAAATTATTGAACTCTCATGCTTCACTTATATTATTTTGAGAGTCTTTAAACAGCATGGTAATTTGCTTAAGTTATAAATTTAGTCCTAATATGATAGGCATCCAAGAGGGATATAATAAAAACTTTCATATAAAGTGCATTGAATACTATGAGAAGTTTGATTCCTTATGATTGTTTTGAGATATAAAGATGGTGATATTAGAGTCATGCTAGTGAGTAATTGTGAATTTGAGAAATACTTGTGTTAAGGTTTGTGAGTCTCGTAGCATGCACGTATGGTGAACCGTTATGTAACGAAGTTGGAGCATGAGATATTTTTTGATTGTCTTCCTTATGAGTGGCGGTCGGGGACGAGCGATGGTCTTTTCCTACCAATCTATCCCCCTAGGAGCATGCGCGTAGTACTTTGTTTCGATGACTAATAGATTTTTGCAATAAGTATGTGAGTTCTTTATGACTAATGTTGAGTCCATGGATTATACACACTCTCATCCTTCCATCATTGCTAGCCTCTCTTGTACCACGCAACTTTCGCCGGTACCATACACCCACCATATACCTTCCTCAAAACAGCCACCATACCTACCTATTATGGCATTTTCATAGCCATTCTGAGATATATTGCCATGCAACTTTCCGCCGTTCCGTTTACTATGACACGCATCATCATTGTCATATTGCTTTGCATGATCATGTAGTTGACATCGTATTTGTGGCAAAGCCACCGTTCATAATTTTTTTCATACATGTCACTCTTGATTCATTGCACATCCCAGTACACCGCCGGAGGCATTCATATAGAGTATATTTTGTTCTAGTATCGAGTTGTAATTTTTTTGAGTTGTAAGTAAATAGAAGTATGATGATCTTCATTATTAGAGCATTGTCCCATGTGAGGAAATAAAAAAAGAGAGGCCAAAGAAGCCAAAGAAAAAAAAAGAGAAGGAAAAAAAAGAAAGAAAAAAGAAAGAAAAAAAAGAGAAAAAGAAAAAAAATGAGAGAAAAAGAGAGAAGGGGCAATGTTACTATCCTTTTTCCATACTTGTGCTTCAAAGTAGCACCATGATCTTCATGATAGAGAGTCTCCTATCTTGTCACTTTCATATACTAGTGGGAATTTTTCATTATAGAACTTGGCTTGTATATTCCAACGATGGGCTTCCTCAAATTGCCCTAGGTCTTCATGAGCAAGCAAGTTGGATGCACACCCACTTAGTTTTCTTTTTGAGCTTTCATACACTTATAGCTCTAGTGCATCCGTTGCATGGCAATCCCTACTCACTCACATTGATATCTATTGATGGGCATCTTGTTGGGAAACGTAGCATGCAATTTAAAAAAAATCCTACACTCATGCAAGATCTATCTAGGAGATGCATAGCAACGAGAGGGGGAGAGTGTGTCCACGTACCCTCGTAGACCGAAAGCGGAAGCGTTTGACAACGCGGTTGATGTAGTCGAACTTCTTCTCGTTCCGACCGATCAAGCACCGAACGTACGGCACCTCCGAGTTCTGCACACGTTCAGCTCGATGACGTCCCTCGAACTCTTGATCCATCAAAGTGTCGAGGGAGAGTTCTGTCAGCACAACGACGTGGTGACGGTGATGGTGAAGTGATCCGCGCAGGGCTTCGCCTAAGCACTACGAAGATATGATCGGAGGCGTAAACTGTGGAGGGGGGCGCCGCACACGGCTAGGAATCAATGTTGTGTGTTCTAGCGGTGCCCCCCACATATATATAGGTGGGAGAGGGAGGGGAGCAGCAAGGGGCGCCCCAAGTAGGAGGGATCCTACTTGGGCGCCTCCTCCAAGTCGGCCTCCCCCCCTTCCATATCTACCGGAGGGGGAAGGAAAGAGGAGGGAGGAGGGAAGGAAGGGGGAGGCCGAATCCCTCCCCTTCCTTATCTTTCCCCCCCTTTCCTTTCCCTCAGGTGAGGCACATATGGGGGGCGCAGCAGCCCCTGCTGGCTGCTGCATTTCCCCTCTTGGCCCATTAGGCCCATATCTTTGCCGGGGGGGTGCCCGGAACCCCTTCTGGTGACCCGATATGTACCCGGTACCCCCGGAACACTTCCGGTGTCCGAATATCATCGTCCTATATATGAATCTTTACCTCTCGGCCATTTCGAGACTCCTCGTCATGTCCGTGATCTCATCCGGGACTCCGAACAATATTCGGTCAGCAAATCACATAACTCATATAATATAAAATCGTCATCGAACGTTAAGCGTGCGGACCCTACGGGTTCGAGAACTATGTAGACATGACTGAGACACCTCTCCAGTCAATAACCAATAGCGGAACCTGGATGCTCATATTGGTTCCCACATATTCTACGAAGATCTTTATCGGTCGTACCGTAATGACAACATACGTTATTCCCTCACTACTGGAATCTGGTAATTTGCCGTCTGCCACCTCTTTGCCGTCTGCCAGCTGACGGCAAAGAGCCTCTTAGCCATCCGCTTCCACAAAGCGGACGGCAAAGAAAGTGCAGATGGCAAAAAATCTATTTGCCGTCAGCTGTTTCTTTGCCGTCAGCCAGCTGACGGCAAAGAGCTAGAAGGCAGACGGGAAAGGGCCAGGTGGGCCCGACGGTGCACGGCGTGGCTAGGTCAGGTTCTTTGCCGTCCGCCAGTGGACGGCAAAGAGGAGACGTGGGCTAGCCCTAAACGGCCGCCCTATTTGCCGTCTGCTAGCAGACGGCAAAGAAGGCCCACTTAACGGGCCGAGCCGTCTCCCCTCTCTCTCTCTTTCTCTGTTTCCCTCCCGCGCGCCCGCCTCTCTCCTCCCCCGCCGCTCTCCCGCCGCCGCCCGCCAGCCCCGCCCCCCGGACCCAGCCCCCACCGCCGTCCAGCCCTCCCCCCCCCGCGCCTCGTCGCCCCGCCGCCCCGCCGCGCCCCGTCGCCGGAGAGGCCTGCGCCGGGCCGCCCCGGTGCCGTACCCCTCCCCGCGGCCCTACGCCGCCCCGCCCCACTGCCGCCCTCCTCCCCGCGGCCCCTGCGCCGCCTCGCCCCACCGGCGATCCCCTGCAGGTTTGTTCTTCCCCCCTTTTTTTTAGTTTTGTTTTTTTAGTTTCTTCTAGTTTAGTTTCTGTTTTAGTTTTAGTTTAGTTTTATTTTCAGTTTAGTTTTAGTTTTAGTTTAGTTTATTTTAGATTAGTTTTAGTTTTAGTTTAGAAGAAGAAGAGGAGTAGAAGGAGGAGGAGGAGGGAGGAAGAGGAGGAGAAGAAGAAGAAGAAGAAGAAGAAGAAGAAGAAAAAGAAAAAGAAGAGAAGAAGGAAAGGAAAAAAGAGGGCGCCCGGGGACGAGTGGGTTTAGATAGTTTACATATTAGAAAAGAAGAAGGAAAAAAAGGAAGAAGTGAAAAAGGAAAAGAAGGAAAAGAAGAAGAGGGAAAGGGAAAGGAAGAAGAGGAAGAGGAGGAGAAAAAGAATAAGAAGAAGAAGAAGAAGAAGAAGAAGAAGAAGAAGAAGAAGAAGAAGAAGAAGAAGAAAAGGAAGAAGAGGAAGAAGAAGAAAAGGAAAAAGAAGAAGAGGGGAAGAAAAAGAAAAAGACACGTTTTTATACTTTCTTATTTAGGGTTCCGCCACGTTTTGCAGTTTCTTTCTTTTCTTTAGTTGAATGTTTTTATACTTCTAGCTAGTTGCCTAGTTTGCTGACCCAAATAAGTTAAAATAGTTATTATATGAAATTCAACTAAAGTCAACATTTTTGACGACTAGTGCTACTAATAAATTCAACTAGAGCCATCATATGTCCACAAGTGCATTGTTTTTTGAATGAGAAATGATAACTTGGTGTAGTTGATTATCTTCTGCTGCTTATCAGAGATGGGGGGAAGCCACCACCGCAGACTCCGCTCTGCCACACCGGAGTACGAGTTGGATGCTTTCGAGTTCTTCAGTATCATACTTGGGACTTCAGTATCATCCACGAGGCAGGTATATAAATGGAGAGATCTCCCCTTCACCCATCTCATTATGATAACTCTGTTGTTTGCTACATCACTCATTGTCCCAAACTGCAGAGGCTGCCTGACACTTTTATGAACATGCTGGGTGAAGATCCGCCAAATAATGTGAAGCTGCGACAGGCCGGCAGCGGGTTTCGCAGGCTGTGGGACGTGGAGTTGGTGATCAAGGAGGGCCACATGTACCTGTGTCGTGGCTGGGAGAAGTTCTACCGTGCCTATGACCTACGGCAGGGGTACTTCCTTCTCTTCAGGTACGACGACGACGCCACCATGCTCATCGTGAAGGTGTTCAACTCGACTATGTGTAGCATGCGCTACGCTGACGACGATGATGCCAATATGTTCTGCCTCTTCTTATTCCTCTACATTTGGCTTTGTCTCGCATTGATTGTTAACGGTCATTGTTGCATTTGGACAGGCAATGGGAGCAGTAGCAGCAACACTGGCTACAGCCAAAGCAGCAGCGATTCTGGCTGTAGCAAAAGCAACAACGATTCTGGCTGTAGCAAAAGCAACAACAAGGAGGATGATCCGGACTGGAGTGGGGAAGAAGAGGAGCAGAGTGGGCATCAGGCTGAGGATTACCTAGCGATGGTGGTGGCTGAGGATGACCTAGCGATGGTCGTGCCTGTCCTGCCTGAAGATGGCCTCGCGATGGTGGTGGTGCCTGACAATGACCTCGCACCGGTGGGCGACATGACCACGCCAATTGTGGTAGAAGACTACATCCCACTGCCTCCACCGCCTCGCCGCTCTTGGCGCATCAGGCTAAGGAAGGAGAAGGAGAAGAACAATGAGAACTGAACTATGTCAGGTATGTTTGATCTCCAAAATGATCTATATATACTTAGCTTTGTTTCCTCCGAAATGACATAAGTTAGCTCTAATATGCTTAGTTACCTATGTTAGCTCTAATATGCTTAGTTACCTATGTTAGCTCTAATATGCTAAGTTATCTCTACTATGCTTACTTTCCTATAGGTTACCTCCAAAATTACTTATGTTAGCACAAAATGACCAAGTTTACATAATAAGCTTATAGTCTTCTTCTTCTTCTTCTTATTCTTCTAGTCTTCTTCTAGTATTCTTCTAGTCTTCTTCTTCTTCTTCTTCTTCTTCTTCTTCTTCTTCTTCTTCTTCTTCTTCATTTTCTTCTAGGTTAGCTCCATTTTACTTAAGTATGCTTACTTCTTATAGTCTTGTTGTTCTTCTTCTTCTAACATCTTGTTTATCATTTTGCAGATTTGATTTAATTCACGGAAGCTTGCATGGATGGAGTGCTTCTTTTCCATTTGTGCTTTTATTTTGTATCAATGAACTTGCATCGTTGGAACTTGTTATATGGATGGATGGATAATGGTGTTGGATGAACAATGTGAAACTTTTGTAATATGTAAGGATGGAACTATATATGTGTTGGTTATGTATGTATATATGATGAAACTAGTGTGTTGGATATGCTTGTTGTGTATATATGTATATCTGCGAATTGCTGTCAAATTGAATGAATTAAATTAAAAACAGGGCTGTACAGGCTCTTTGTCGTCAGCTAGCTGACGGCAAACATGCCATGTGGCAGCTACCTGTGATTCCTGGGACTGGCATGTTTGAGCACTTTGCCATCTGCCAGCGGACGGCAAAGACGTTAGCCTCTTTGCCGTCCGCTGGCTGACGGCAAAGCACGCCGTTAACCCCTAACGGCCCTCACCCCACCTCACTGCCGTCCACCATCTTTGCCGTCTGCTGGCCACCAGAGGCGGACGGCACAATCCTTTGCCGTCCGTTTCCAGGAAGCGGACGGCAAAGAAGGCCTTTGCTGGCATGTGTTCATCCGGACATTTTGCCGTCTGCTGGCGGACGGCAAAGAGGTTTGCCGTCCGTGATCTATGCCTTTGCCATCCGCCGTGGCGGACGGCAAAGAAGCTGATTCCAGTAGTGCCTTTGTCATCGGTATGTTACTTGCCCGAGATTCGATCGTCGATATCTTCATACCGAGTTCAATATCGTTACCGGCAAGGCTCTTTACTCGTTCTGTAATACATCATCCCGCAACTAACTTATTAGTCACATTGCTTGCAAGGCTTCTTATGATGTGCATTACCGAGAGGGCCCAGAGATACCTCTCCGATACTCGGAGTGACAAATCCTAATCTTGATCTATGCCAACCCAACAAACACCTTCGGAGATACCTGTAGAGCATCTTTATAATCACCCAGTTACGTTGTGACGTTTGATAGCACACAAGGTATTCTTCCGGTATCTGGGAGTTGCATAATCTCATAGTCAAAGGAATATGTATATGACATGAAGAAATCTATAGCAATAAAACTGAACGATCAATATGCTAAGCTAACGGATGGGTCATGTCCATCACATCATTCTCCTAATGATGTGATCCCGTTTATCAAATGACAACACATGTCTATGGTTAGGAAACTTAACCATCTTTGATTAACGAGCTAGTCTAGTAGAGGCTTTACTAGGGACCCAGTGTATTGTCTATGTATCCACACATGTATCAAGTTTTCGATTAATACAATTCTAGCATGAATAATAAACATTTATCATGATATAAGGAAATATAAA
The DNA here is from genome assembly GCA_011799875.1 of Thinopyrum elongatum. NCBI lineage: Eukaryota > Viridiplantae > Streptophyta > Magnoliopsida > Poales > Poaceae > Thinopyrum > Thinopyrum elongatum. The sequence goes on from CM022301.1 coordinate 411,314,199, forward strand.
TAACAACTTTATTATTGCCTCTAGGGCATATTTCCTTCACATCTCCATAGCCCGTTGATACGCCTAGTTGATGTGAGACTATCTCCCTCTTTTTTTTCTTCTCCACAACCACCTTCTATTCCACCTATAGTGCTATGTCCATGGCTCACGCTCATGTATTGAGTGAAAGTTGAAAAGGTTTGAGAACGTCAAAATTATGAAACAATTGCTTGGCTTGTCATCGGGGTTGTGCATGATTTGAGTTTTTTGTGTGATGAAGATGGAGCATAGCCAGACTATATGATTTTATAGGGATAACTTTCTTTGGCCATGTTATTTTGAGAAGACATAATTGCCTTGTTAGTATGCTTGAAGTATTTTTTTGTCAATATTAAACTTTTGTTTTGAATCTTATGGATCTGAACATTCATGCCACAATAAAGAAAATTACATGAATAAATATGTTAGGTAGCATTCCACATCAAAAATTCTGTTTTTATCATTTACCTAATCGAGGACGAGCAGCAATTAAGCTTGGGGATGCTTGATACGTCTCCAACGTATCTATAATTTTTTATTGTTCCATGCTATTATATTATCTGTTTTGGATGTTTTATATGCATTAATATGCTATTTTATATTATTTTTGGGACTAATCTATTAACCTAGAGCCAGTGCCAGTTTCTGTTTTTTCCTTGTTTTTGAGTTTCGCAGAAAAGGAATACCAAACGAAGTCCAAACGGAATAAAACTTTCGCGATGATTTTTCTTGGACCAGAAGGAAAGCAGGAGACTTGGAGATGAAGTCGGAGGAGCCACAAGGCGGCCACAAGGACGGAGGGCGCGCCCAGGGGGGTAGGACACTCCCCCCACCCTTGTGGGCCCCTCGTGCACCTCCTGACCTAATTCTTTCGCCTATATATACTCATATATCCCCAAACCAACAAAGGCATCCACGAAAAGACTTTTCCACCGCCGCAACCTTCTGTACCCGTGAGATCCCATCTAGGGACCTTTTTCGGCACCCTGCCAGAGGGGGATTCGATCACGGAGGGCTTCTACATTAACACCATTGCCCTTCCGATGAAGCGTGAGTAGTTTACCACAGACCTGCGGGTCCATAGCTAGTAGCTAGATGGCTTCTTCTCTCTCTTTGATTCTCAATACCATGTTCTCCTCGATGTTCTTGGAGATCTATTCGATGTAGTACTTTTTTGTGGTGTGTTTGCCGAGATCCGATGAATTGTGGATTTATGATCAGCTTATCTATGAATATTATTTGAATCTTCTCTGAATTCTTATATGCATGATTTGATATCTTTGTAATTCTCTTCGAACTATCGGTTTGGTTTGGCCAACTAGATTGGTTTTTCTTGCAATGGGAGAAGTGCTTAGCTTTGGGTTCAATCTTGCGGTGTCCTTTCCCAGTGACAGTAGGGGCAGAAAGGCACATATTGTATTGTTGCCATCGAGGATAAAAAGATGGGGTTTTCATCATATTGCTTGAGTTAATTCCTCTACATCATGTCATCTTACTTAATGCGTTACTCCATTCTTTATGAACTTAATACTCTAGATGCATGCTGGATAGCGGTTGATGTGTGGAGTAATAGTAGTAGATGCAGAATCGTTTCGGTCTACTTGACACGGACGTGATGCCTATATTCATGATCATTTCCTTAGATATCGTCATAACTTTGCGCTTTTCTATCAATTGCTCGGCAGTAATTTGTTCACCCACCGTATTATTTTCTATCTTGAGAGAAGCCTCTAGTGAAATCTATGGCCCCCGGGTCTATTTTCCATCATATAATCTTCTACTTTTCATCATACAAGTTTCCGATCTACTATTTTGCAATCTTTTACTTTCCGATCTATAAAACAAAAATACCAAAAATATTTACTTTATCGTTTATCTATCTCTATCAGATCTCACTTTTGCAAATAACCGTGAAGGGATTGACAACCCCTTTATCGCATTGGGTGCAAGTTGTTTGATTATTTGTGTAGGTATACGGTGATTTGTGCGTTGTCTCCTACTGGATTGATACCTTGGTTCTCAAACTGAGGGAAATACTTATCTCTACTTTGCTGCATCACCCATAATTTCCTCTTCAAGGAAAAAACCAACGCAAGCTCAAGAAGTAGCATCACCCAGTTACGTTGCGACGTTTGATACACACAAGGTACTCCTCCGGTGTCAGTGAGTTGTATGATCTCATGGTTATAGGAACAAATGCTTGACATGCAAAAATTGATAGCAATAAACTTGATACGATCATATGCTACGTTTATAGTTTGGGTCTTGTTCATCACATCATTCTCCTAATGATGTGATCCTGTTATCAAATGACAACTCATGTCTATGGCTAGGAAACCATAGCCATCTTTGATCAACGAGCTACTCCGGTAGAGTCTCACTAGGGACATGTTGTTGTCTATGCATCCACACATGTATTTGAGTTTCCAATCAATATAATTATAGCATGGATAATAAACGATTATCATGAACAAGGAAATATAACAATAACCACTTTATTATTGCCTCTAGGGCATATTTCCAACAGTCTCCCACTTGCACTAGAGGCAATAATCTAGCATTACATGGTAATGAATCTAACACCCATAGAGTTCTGGTGTTGATCATGTTTTGCACGTGGAAGAGGTTTAGTCAACGGATCTGCAACATTCAGATACATATGTACTTTGCAAATGTTTATGTCCTCCTTCTTAATTGCATCACAGATGGAATTAAAGTGTCGCTTTATGTGTCTGGTCCTTTTGTGAAACCATGGTTCCTTGGCCAGAGCAATGGCACCAGTGTTGTCACAGAACAGAGTCATTGGGTCCAGTGCATTGGGCACAACTCCAAGATCTGTCATGAACTGCTTCATCCAGACACCTACCTTTGTTGCCTCCGAGGCAGCTATGTACTCCACTTCGCATGTAGAATCAGCACCAGCTTACCTCTCCCCCATTTAGAATATATACGTATCCAGTTTGAGACTTAGAGTCATCCGGATCAGTGTCAAAGCTTGCATCGACGTAACCCTTTACGACGAGCTCTTGATCACCTCCATAAACAAGAAACATTTCCTTAGTCCTTTTCAGGTACTTAAGGATATTCTTGACCGATGTCCAGTGTTCCACTCCTGGATCACTTTGAAAACTTCCGGCCATACTTATGGCAAGGCTGACATCTGGTCGTGTGCACAGCATCGCATACATGATAGAGCCTATGGCAGAAGCATAGGGGATGGCACTCATCTTTTCTCTATCCTCTGTAGTTGATGGGCATTGAGTCTTACTAAACTTCACACCTTGCAAAATAGGCAAGAACCCCTTCTTGGACTGATCCATTTTGAACTTCTTCAAAATCTTATCAAGGTATGTGCTTTGTGAAAGTCCTATTAAGCGTCTCGATCTATCTCTATAGATCTTGATACCTAATATGAAAGCAGCTTCTCCTAGGTCCTTCATTGAAAAACTCTTGTTCAAATATTCCTTCACGCTTTCCAAAAGTCATATATTATTTCCAATCAATAATATGTCATCCACATATAATATCAGAAACGCTATAGAGCTCCCACTCACTTGCTTGTAAATACAAGCTTCTCCATAAACTTGTATAAACCCAAACGCTTTGATCACCTCATAAAAGCGAAGATTCCAACTCCGAGATGCTTGCACCAGTCCATAAATGGATCGCTGGAGCTTGCACACTTTGTCAGCATTCTATGGATCGACAAAACCTTCCGGTTGCATCATATACAACTCTTCCTTAAGGAAACCATTAAGGAATGTTGTTTTGACATCCATCTGCCAGATTTCATAATCGAAAAATGCAGCTATTGCCAACATGATTCTGACGGACTTAAGCATCGCTACGGGTGAGAAAGTCTCATCGTAGTCAACTCCTTGAACTTGTGAAAACCCCTTTGCCACAAGTCGAGCTTTATAGACGGTGACATTACCGTCCACGCCTGTCTTGTTCTTGAAGATCCATTTATTCTAAATGGCCTTTTGCCCTTCAGGTAATACTTCCAAAGTCCATACTTTGTTTTCATACATGGATCCCATCTCGGATTTCATGGCCTCTAACCATTTGTCGGAATCCGGGCCCACCATCACTTCTCCATAGCTCGTAGGCTCATCATTGTCCAACAACATGACATCTAAGACAGGGTTATCGTACCACTCAGGAGCAGTACGTATCCTTGTCGACCTACGAGGTTTGATAGTAACTTGATCCGAAACATCATGATCACTATCATTAGCTTCCTCTTCAACTGACGTAGGTGCCACAAAAACATCTTTCTGTGCTGCACTACTCTCTAGTTGAAGTGAAGGTTCAACAACCTCATCAAGTTCTATCTTCCTCCCACTCAATTCTTTTGAGAGAAACTCTTTCTCGAGAAAGGACCCGTTCTTAGCGACAAACACTTTGCCCTCAGATCTGAGATAGAAGGTATACCCAATCTCGCCTTTGGGTAACCTATGAAGACGCATTTGTCCGCTTTGGGTTCGAGCTTTTCTGGTTGAAGCCTTTTGACATAAGCATCGGAGCCCCAAACCTTAAGAAACGACAACTTAGGTTTCTTGCCAAACCATAGTTCATACGGTGTCGTCTCTACAGACTTAGATGGTGCTCTATTTAAAGTGAACGCAGCTGTCTCTAATGCATAACCCCAAAACAAGAGTGGCAGATCGGTAAGGGACATCATAGAACGCACCATATCCAATAAGGTACGATTACGATGTTTGGACACACCATTAACGCACCATACACAACCCCAGGCGGCATCAGTTGTGAAACAATTCCACATTGTCTTAAGTGATTGCCAAACTCATAACTCAGATACTCTCCCCCTTGATCAGATCATAGGAATTTAATCTTCTTATTACGATGATTCTCAACTTCACTCTGAAATTGCTTGAACTTTTCAAACGTTTCCGACTTATGCTTCATTAAGTAAATATACCCATATCTACTCAAACCATCGGTGAAGGTGAGAAAGTAACGATATCCACCGCGCGCGTCAACACTCATCGGACCGCACACATCAGTATGTATGATTTCCAACAAGTCACTTGCCAGTTCCATTGTTCCGGAAAACGGGGTTTTAGTCATCTTGCCCATGAGGCATGGTTCGCATGTGTCAAGTGATTCAAAATCAAGTAACTCGAAAAGTCCATCAGCATGAAGTTTCTTCATGTGCTTTACACCAATATGACCTAAGCGGCAGTGCCACAAGAAAGTGGTACTATCATTATCAACTCTACATCTTTTGGCATCAATGTTATGAACATGTGTATCATCACTATCGAGATTCAATAAGAATAAACCCATCACAATGGGTGCATGACCATAAAAGATATTACCCATATAAGTAGAACAACCATTATTCTCTGATTTAAATGAGTAACCGTATCGCATTAAACAAGATCCAGATATAATGTTCATGCTCAACGCAGGCACTAAATAACAATTATTCAGGTTTATCACTAATCCTGATGGTAATCGAAGAGCGAGCGTGCCGACGGCGATCACATCAACCTTGGAACCATTTCCCACGTGCATCATCACTTCGTCCTTCGCCAGCCTTCGTCTATTCCGTAATTCCTGTTTAGAGTTGCAAATGTGAGCAACCGCACCGGTATCAAATACCCAGGGACTACAATGAGAGCTGGAAAGGTACACATCAATAACATGTATATCATATATACCTTTGTTGACGTTGGCCCCCTTCTTGTCGAGTAGATACTTGGGGCAATTCCACTTCCAGTGGCCAGTTCCCTTGAAATAGAAGCACTCAGTTTCAGGCTTGGGTCCAGCCTTGGGTTTCTTCATGGGAGGAGCAACTGCTTTCCCACTCTTCTTGAAGTTTCCCTTCTTTCCCTTGTTCTTCTTGAAACTAGTGGTTTTATTGACCATCAACACTTGATGCTCCTTCTGGATGTCTGACTCAGCGACTTTCAGCATCGCGAACAGCTCGGAGACTGACTTGTTCATCCCTTGCATGTTATAGTTCAACACAAAGCTCTTGTAGCTAGGTGGTAGCGATTGAAGAACTCTGTCAGTGACCACCTCAGGCGGGAGCTCAACTCCCAACTCATCCAGACGGTTGTAATACCCAGACATTCTGAGTATGTGCTCACTGACAGAGTTGTTCTCGTCCATTTTGCAGTCATAGAACTTATCGGAGCTCTCATACCTCTCGATCCGGGCATTCTTCTCAAAAATAAACTTCAACTCCTGGAACATCTCATATGCTCCATGACGTTTAAAATGCCTTTGAAGTCCCGGTTCTAAGCCATACAACATGGTGCATTGAACTATTGAGTAGTCATCACTGCCAGGCATTCACAACGTCCAGAGTTGCTGGAGGGGGTGGCGCACCAAGAGGTGCATCAAGGACATAAGACTTTTGGGCAGCCGTGAGGATAATCCTCAGATTACGGGCCCAGTCCACAAAGTTGCTTCCATCATCTTTCAGCTTAGCTTTCTCTAGGAACGCATTGAAATTCAGGGGAGCTATTGCGCGAGCCATTGATCTACAACATAATTTGCAAAGATAACTTAGACTATTGTTAAAGATAATGAGTTCAATTTAATCATATTATCTAAGAACTCCCACTGAAATCAACACCCTCCGGTTGTTCGAGTGTAACATGATCCAAATTCACCAACCCAAGTCCGATCATCACGTGAGATGAGGTGGTTTCAATGGTGAACATCTCCATGTTGATCATATCTACTATATGACTCATGTTCGACCTTTTGGTCTCTTGTGTTCCGAGGCCATGTCTGTACATGATACGTCTCCATCGTATCTATAATTTTTGATTGTTTCATGCCAATATTCTACAACTTTCATAAACTTTTGGCAACTTTTTATATTATTTTTGGGACTAACATATTGATCCAGTGCCCACTGCCAGTTCCTGTTTGTTGCATGTTTTTTGTTTCACAGAATATCCATACCAAACGAATTCCAAATGCGATAAAAACTTATGGGGATTTTTTTTGGAATATATGTGATTTTTGGGAATTGGAATCAACGCGAGACGATGCCTGAGGGGCCCACAAGCCCTTGAGGCGCGCCCCCTACCCAGGGCACGGCCGGGAGGCTTGTGGCCACCTCGTAAGGCGGTTGGTGCCCTTCTTTCGCCACAAGAAAGCTAATATCCGGATAAAAATCGTGTTAAAATTTTAGCCCAATCGGGGTTACGAATCTCCGGGAATTTAAGAAATGGTGAAAGGCCAGAATCTGGGAACGCAGAAATAGAAGGAAACAGAGAGTGAGATCCAATCTCAGAGGGGCTCCCGCCCCTCCGCTGCCATGGAGGCCAAGGATCAGAGGAGAAACCCTCCTCTCATCTAGGGAGGAGGCCAAGGAAGAAGAAGAAGAAGGAGGGGGGCTCTCTCCCCCTCTCTCCCGGTGGCGGTGGAATGCCGCCGGGGCAATCATCGTGTGACGGCGATCTACTCCAACAACTCCGTCATCTTCACCAACACCTCCATCACCTTCCCCCATCTATCTACAGCAGTCCACGCTCCCGCAACCTGTTGTACCCTCTACTTGAACATGGTGCTTTATGCTTCATATTATTATCCAATGATGTGTTGCCATCCTATGATGTCTGAGTAGATTTTTGTTGTCCTATCGGTGATTGGTGAATTGCTATGATTGGTTTAATTTGCTTGTGGTTATGTTGCTATCCTTTGGTGCCCATCATATGAGCGCGCGTGTGGATCACACCATGGGTTTAGTTGTATGTTGATAGGACTATGTATTGGAGGGCAAGGGTGACGGCAGCTTCAGCCTAGCATAGAAATTGATGCATACGGGATTGAAGGGGGACCAATATATATTAATGCTATGGTTGGGTTTTACCTTAATGAATTTTAGTAGTTGCGGATGCTTGCTAATAGTTCCAATCATAAGTGCATAGAATTCCAAGTAAGGGATGTGATACGTCTCCATCGTATCTACTTTTCCAAACACTTTTGCCCTTGTTTTGGACTCTAATTTGCATGATTTGAATGGAACTAACCCGGACTGACGCTGTTTTCAGCAGAATTGCCATGGTGTTATTTTTGTGCAGAAATAAAAGTTCGCGGAATGACCTGAAACTTCACGGCGATCAGTTTTGGAATAAATAAAAATATTAGCAAAAGAATCAACCGAAGGGGGCCCACACCCTATCCACAAGGGTGGGGGGCGCGCCCACCCCCTGGAGCGCGCCCTCTATCCTTGTGGGCCCCCTGGACCTCCATCGACCTCAACTCCAACTCCATATATTCACGTTCGGGGAGAAAAAATCAGAGAGAAGGATTCATCGCGTTTTACGATACGAAGCCACCGTCACCTCCTGTTCTTCCTCGGAAGACCAGATCTGGAGTCCGTTCGGGGCTCCGGAGAGGGGAAATCATCGCCATCGTCATCATCAACCATCCTCCATCACCAATTTCATGATGCTCATCACCGTGCGTGAGTAATCCCATCGTAGGCTTGCTGGATGGTGATGGGTTGGATGAGATTTACCATGTAATCGGGTTAGTTTTGTTAGGGTTTGATCCCTAGTATCCACTATGTTCTAAGATTGATGTTGCTATGACTTTGCTATGCTTAATGCTTGTCACTAGGGCCCGAGTGCCATGTTTTCAGATCTGAACCTTTTATGTTTCCATGAATATATTTGTGTTCTTGATCCTATCTTGCAAGTTATAGTCACCTACTACGTGTTATGATCCGGCAACCCTGGAGTGACAATAGTCGGGACACTTCCCGGTGATGACCGTAGTTTGAGGAGTTCATGTATTCACTAAGTGCTAATGCTTTGGTCCGGTTCTCTATTAAAAGGAGGCCTTAATATCCCTTAGTTTCCAATAGGACCCCACTGCCACGGTGTAGGGTAACGCAGCAGAAAACAATAATTTTCTGACCTACGCACCAGCCCAGGACCACTATGGAGACTGCATACAAGGTTTGATCATTTTCGTTACCGACTCGTAGCGCAACGGAAGTAGAGTCGATGACGATCAGCGATGCAGATCCCCGCAGCTAGGATTTACAACCTCCTAACCGCGAGGATGTATACCCTCGTCTTCCCTTCGGACAGCCCTCCGGGAGGCGGTCGAACAGTCCCTCGGACGATGTCGCGGGCAGCCCTTCGGGAGGACCTTCGAAACTCAGACGGTCACTCGGACAGCCCTTCGGGAGGACTCACAGAACTCGGACCGTCACTTGGACAGCCCTTCGGGAGGCACTCTCGAACAGCCCCTCGGGCACTAAGATCGAAACTACGACCTCTCTACAGAGTTGCACACATACGGTGTCATCTATCCGGCAGGGCTTCGCCGTCCAGAACTAGTTCCCACCGGAACCCAGACAGCCTTTCGGCCCTACGAAACTATTTCGCGGGGAGGGAGAGAGAAGCCAGATCATTGCAATGGCACTTGTATGTGAGAAGGGATGAGCTTATGGGCAGCCCACTCACCTCCTATTTATAGGAGGAGCAAGGGGTAGAGGATAGACCAAAAGGACCTTCCTAGGATCTTTCCACCACATGCCACATAAGGGTGTGTAGAACATATCCACCATGAGGTGGAAGGACACCTCAAGGAGGGCCCCCCCATGCCATGGCCGAAATTGTGCAGCCCCTTTGGGGGGCTCCACCTCCCTTTCACACACCAAAAGTGGTTTTCTTCTAGAAGAAAAACACCATTTGCAAATCAGCCCAAAAAGTGCTTTTCACTATTCACGACGACATTTTTCAGCGTCTGTTCGAACTAAAAATATTTATGTGGGCTTAGAACATTTCCAGTACCCACTAAAATAATTTTCAACGCATTCTGGAACAATTCCAGTTTAGTGATTTCATCTGCGAAAAGCATCTGAAGTGGTTCCGGCAGCACCGGAACATTTCCGGTTTTCATCTCGGAAAATTCCCAGAAGTTTCCAGAATGATTCTGGCACCCTCCAAGAATTATCGGGCATGTGCCGAAACCAATTTGACTTTATGGTATCCTCTGAAACAACTTTTCAGTATCACCGGAACTCATCCGGTGACCTCTCTCGTCGGAACTTTTCCGCTGTCTCCGAAAAACTTTTTCCGGAAATTTTCTCTCAGACTCCCTGTCCAGTATTCAGCAGATAGATGACCCTTAAGCGTGTGACCCTATAGGTTCGGTGAAGTATAGACATGACACGGAACCCCTTCCGATCAATGATCAACATCGGAGCCGTGGACACCCATATTGACCCCTATACCCACACGAATGAATATTCGAGTGAACCTCCAGTTGCCATGTGCTATTCCTGTTGCTTCCCGATATGTTACAAATACCCGAGGTGAGACATGTTGGCATCCCTATGGATTAACAACTTGTCCACTATGCCAGTTACCTCGTTACCGGTATTGTTCTCTTTTCTCGTTACCGTGTTCCGGCATCCCCGTGATCAAATCACAAAGTGTCTGGCCAGACGATGATGGATACCGTAACACCGAGAGGGCCCAGAGATATCTCTCCATCGTCGGAGGAGCAAAATCCCAATCTCGAGCTATCAAGTTACTTGACATACTTTTCCATGAACCCGTAAGCCGCCGTAATAGCCACCCATTTACGGATGACGTTTAACAAACCCCAAAGTTCATGAAGCAAGCATGAAGAAACTCGATACTCTCATGGTCTAAGGAATCATGCAAACATTAACCATCTCTGTGTTATTAACCATTAACTCGTGACGAATGAATCTCATAGCATAACATCAATTCGGGTCGATTCAACACAAATGTTCTTCTAACATTGTGCCCTCAAAGTTGCTGGCATAGACATGCCCATGATCAGGAAAACAGAACCATCATGCAACACTTGAGCCAGTCATAGAGGCTTGACTAGGAATACAATTTACCGTTTATTATTCCACACGTGCATATGAGTCTTCCTCCGAGCCTCGTGGTTATTGTAGACTCGAGAACCATAGCAGTTATAGCATGGAACATAAACCTAATCATGAACAGGGAGATAATCAATAACATTTATTATTGCCTCTAGGGCATATCTCCTACACACGGGAGGGTGGGACAAAAGATGTCATGCAAGTTCTTTTCCATAAGCACGTATGAATATATTCGGAATACATGCCTACATTATATTGATGAATTGGAGCTAGTTCTGTGTCACCCTATGTTATAACTGTTGCATGATGAATGCCATCCGACATAATTATCCATCATTGATCCATTGCCTACGAGCTTTTCACATATTGATCTTTGTTTTGTTACTTTTCCGTTGCCACTGTTACGATTGCTACAAAATTGCTACTGTTACTTTTGCCACCGTTACCGTTACTTCCATACTACTTTGCTACTAAATACTTTGCTGCAGATATTAAGTCTTTCAGGTGTGGTTGAATTGACAACTCAGCTGCTAATACTTGAGAATATTCTTTGGCTCCCCTTGTGTCGAATCAATAAATTTGGGTTGAATACTCTACCCTCGAAAACTGTTGCGATCCCTTATACTTGTGGGTTATCAAGCCCTTTTTCTGGCGCCGTTGCCAGGGAGCATAGCTCTATTCTCTGAGTCACTTGGGATTTATATCTATTGATCACTATGATAAATTTGAAAGATCAAAGAACCAAGATTTTTCCCTCAACTACGAGGGGAGGTAAGGTACTGCCATCTAGCTCTGCACTTGATTCACCTTCTGTTTTGAGTAAACTTGCGACACCTACACCTGCTATTGATTCCGATATGTCGCATGTTATTGATGATGCCACTTCTGCTATGCATGATGCTTATGATGAAACTACTTCTATGCTTGATAATACTGTGCCACTAGGTGAATTTCTTGATGAACAACTTGCTAGGGTTAGAGAAAATGAAATTGCTGAAACTGATGATATTATTGAAACTGAAGATTATGATTCTCCCCCTAGATATGAATTGCCTGTTGTACCTGAGGGTTATATTATGGATGAAGAAACTGCTAGAGACTTCTTTGCTTGCAATGATAGAGATGATCTTAAGAAACTGTTAGCTAAGCTGAAAGAAAAATCCTTGAATGCTAGAATGAAATATGATCCCAATTTTGCTACTTCACCTATCTTTGTTACTGATAAGGATTATGAATTCTCTGTCGATCCTGAGTTAATTACTTTGGTTGAATCTGATCCCTTCTATGGTTATGAATCTGAAACAGTTGTGGCACATCTTACTAAACTGAATGATATAGCCACCCTATTTGCTCATGAGGAAAAAATTCGCTACTATTATATTCTTAAATTGTTTCCTTTCTCGTTAAAGGGTGATGCTAAGTTATGGTTTAATTCTCTTGCTCCTGGTTGTGTGCGTAGTCCCCAGGATATAATTTATTACTTCTCTCAAAAATATTTCCCTGCTTATAAGAAACAAGCTGCCTTACAGGAAATATTTAACTTTGTGCAATCTGAAGAAGAGAGTCTCCCACAAGCTTGGGGGAGGCTTCTCCAATTACTTAATGCTTTGCCTGGTCATCCTCTCAAAAAAAATGAAATACTTGATATCTTTTATAATGGACTAACCGATGCTTCTAGGGACCACCTAGATAGTTACGCTGGTTGTATTTTCAGGGAACGAACTATTGAGCAAGCTGAATTGCTATTGAATAATATATTGAGTAATGATAATGATTGGACACTTACTAAACCAACTCCTAAGCCAACTCCGAAGAAAAGAGGTATTCTATTTCTCAGTCCTGAAGATATGCAAGTGGCAAATAAATCTATGAAAGAAAAAGGGTATTAAAGCTGAAGATGTTAAGAATCTACCGCCTATTGAAGAAATACATGGTCTTGATAACCCGACACAGGTAGTAGAGGTAAATTCTCTTTATAGATTTGATGAAGGTGATATTCCTCATAATAAGTCTTCTAGTCAATGCTTGGATGAGTTTGATAATTTTATTGTTAAACAAGAAAATTTCAATGCTTATGTTAGTAGACAATTGAAACGTAATGCTCACATGCTTGATTACTTGGGTGATTATATGAGTAGAACTGTTAATGATCTTAAGCTTATTAGTAAACATGCTTCCATGGTTACAACTCAAGTAGAACAAGTACTTAAGGCACATGATGATTTGCTTAATGAGTTGAATAATAAGAACAATGATACTGCTGTTAGGGTTATGACTAGAGGTGGTAAAATGACTCAGGAACCTTTGTATCCTGAGGGCCATCCTAAGAGAGTTGAGCAAGATTCTCAGAGAATTAATACTGATGTATCTAGTCCTAGTAATAAAAAGAAAAAGAAAACTGATAGGACTTTGCATACTTCTAGTGAACCTGTTATAGACATTCCTGCGAATCCAAATGGTATTTCTATTTCTGTTGCTGAGACACAATCTGGTGATGAACATGAACCTAGTGATAATGTTAATGATGATGTTCATGTTGATGCTCAACCTAGTAATGATAATGATGTAGAGATTGAACCTGCTGTTGATCTTGATAACCCACAATCAAAGAATCAACGTTATGATAAGAGAGACTTTGTTGCTAGAAAACATGGTAGAGAAAGAGAACCATGGGTTCAGAAACCCATGCCCTTTCCTCCTAAGCCATCCAAGAAAAAGGATGATGAGGATTTTGAGCGATTTGCTGAAATGATTAGACCTATCTTTTTGCGTATGCGTTTAACTGATATGCTTAAAATGCCTCCTTATGCTAAGTATATGAAAGATATTGTTACAAATAAAAGAAAGATACCGGAGGCTGAAATTTCCACCATGCTTACTAATTACACTTTTAAGGGTGGAATACCAAAGAAACTTGGGGATCCAGGAGTACCAACTATACCATGCTCCATTAAAAGAAACTATGTTAAAACTGCTTTATGTGATCTTGGAGCCGGTGTTAGTGTTATGCCGTTCTCTTTATATCATAGACTTGAATTGAATAAGTTGACACCTACTGAAATCTCTTTACAAATGGCTGATAAATCAACTGCTACACCCATCGGTATTTGTGAGGATGTGCCTGTTGTGGTTGCAAACGTTACTATCTTAACGGACTTTGTTATTCTTGATATTCCCGAGGACGGCAGTATGTCGATCATCCTTGGTAGACCCTTTTTGAATACTGCAGGGGCTGTTATTGATTGCAATAAAGGCAATGTCACTTTTCATGTTAATGGTAATGAGCATACGGTACACTTTCCGAAGAAACATCCTCAAGTTCACAGTATCAATTCTATTGGAAAAATTTCAACTATTACTATCGGAGGTTTTGAATTCCCTCGCCCTACTGTCAAAAAGAAATATGATATTCTTATTGTTAGGGACATGCATATCCCCGTTGAGGTAACCTGTGTTATTCGAAAATTCTCCGGTTCCATGTTATTCGAAAGAAGTTTGTTAATGAGACTTGATCAACCTTGTTAACGGATTTCTATTGATGAGCATGAGATGGATGAATTTAGAAGGCACGACCTGCTCTACCCACCTCTTACTTTCTGTTATTTAGATTTAATAAAGCAAAAATAGTATTTTCTGTCTGTTTTCTGAATTATCCGTGCAATAAAAAAAATGTCCCGAAAATAAAAGTTCTCCAAATACCCTGAAAATTTAGTATGATTTTTTATAGAATATTTTAGAATTTCTGGCACTGAGCATGCTCCAGGGGGATGCACCAGTGGGCCACAAGGGTGGAGGGCGCGCCCCCCAGTCTTGTGGGTCCCATGTGGCCCCCCTCCACTTATTCCGGCACCCATCCACTTCGTCTTCCTCCAGAAAAAATCATCCCATAGCTCAAACTCGTGTTCTTGCTCATTTTGCTGCCATTTTTGTTCTCCTTGCTCAAAGCTCCATTCACAAAACTGTTTGGGGGATTGTTCTTTGGTATGTGACTCCAATGGTCCAATTAGTTTTTGTTCTAGTGCTTTATTTATTGCAAATTTTTGCTGCTGTGGTGACCCTGTTCTTGAGCTTGCATGTCAAATTTATATGGTCCAAAGTAGTTTTGATGCATGATATAGCCTCTAGGTACTTGTAGGAGTAGTTGCTATCAGTTTTGTTGAGTTTGGTTCACTTTTATTTTGAGTCACTAAAAATTTCGGAAATTTTTCAGAGGAAGAAAAATGTCTAGGAGAATGTACCAAGGTGGTTCCTCGAGGAAGCAAGCACCGAGGCTCGCGATACATGAGCCAGACCTTGAACCACCAAGGGAAGCTCAAGTGCGGCCTTGTGAATGGCCGTCGGATGAATTCATGGTTCATGCAGGTTTCAAGGATGAGTTTGATGCATATGTACAAAATGCCGGCCTTGAGGACTTCATGTCAGATAAGTGCCGACAATACTACTACCTCAATGATTCCTTTGTGCGGAGGTTTGAATTTTCATCTAAGCGTAATACCCATACTGTTTTATTTGATCTTTATGATGAATCATATACCATGGACCTTGAAGATTTTAATACTGCTTGCAAAATCCCACAATGGGGTCTTCTTAGTGAGCCTCACAAAGCTGAATACAATGATTTCCTTGCTAGCATCACTGTGGGAGAAACTAGAAATATCACACAAGCTACCATAGGGAGCATTCACTTTCCTATCATACATTATTTTGCTCTCTTTATAGGTAGATGCATTAATGGTAAGCATGAGCATTGCCACCTTTGCGTTCCAGATCTTAGTGTCCTCAAGTGTGCGGTGTTAGGTGATAAGCGTTATAACTTGGGGGCTATTATTGCGAGGAGGTTACATCATAATGCTAAAGAGGGAGATTTATTTGGTGGGATTTATGCAACTCGTTTAGCTAATTATCTTGGAGTACCCATAAGGGAGAATGACATGGAGTTGCCACCTGCTTTTCTTGATTATGATGCTTTGGTGCGTTATCAGTTTCTTGAGAGGAACGAATAGTCCCTCCAGTACCGGCTAATCTTTGACAGACGGCGTGCCATCCATATTACCCTTCCTGCTCCTGCCTTCTTTAACTTTCAGGTAAATGGGAGATATTTTATAAATAGAGAGGAGGCAAACGAGTATGAGAGAACAGCGGAGGCTGCTCGCCTCTAGGAGGCAGCTCGCCAAGCAGTAGCTGTCACAGCACAATACGACCCCAACTACGATTTTGGATATCATCCGGGCCAGTGGTGGCCCTAGACCAACTTAGGCCAAAAGCCTAAGCTTGGGGGAGTACGTATTTCTCACCAACATTACATTCATGTTCACACACTCATTCCAGTTGTCGGTGTTCATACTTTTTCATTGTATTATCCATGTTAGTCTATTTCTTTTTCCCGCTTTCTTCTTGTGTGTTTGAAAACCTTTGAGAAAAACAAAAAAAAATTAGTTGTAGTTTAGTTTACTTTCCATGCTTAGTTGTAGTATTAAAGAAAACCCAAAAAGATTTCTCGTTCTTCTTTTACTTGTTGGGAGCTTTCCCGTGTAAATAGTTTTTCTCGTTCTTGTTTTACTTTCTTCAGAAAAACAAAAACTCCAAAAACATTTTAGTGTGTTTCTTTGAAATTCTTTTCTTTTCTTTGGGGGTCGAGGAGAGAAGACCACGATGAAAATGTTGAGTGGCTCTCATATGTATTATTGTTGATCTAACAAAGAGCCCATATTATATTGTCTTCTCCTTTGAATAAATGTTTGCAGATTCCAGCTTAGTCCAATGCAAGTGCACTATTATTATTATCCACACCGTTCGGTCGTGCAAGTGAAAGGCAATAATGACAATATAGGATGAAATGATTGAGATGAGGAAAAGCTGGTATGAACTCGACCTATCTTGTTTTTGTAAATATGATTAGTTCATCGTTCTTGATTCAGCCTATTATGAATGAAACATGCTTGCAATGACAATTAGAGATTATAGTTACTCATGCCATGCTAAATTAGCTAGGAGCTTATAATGATTTACCTTGCGTGCCAACATGCTTTTAAAATGGTTGTGATGTAGTATGACAGGATGGTATCCTCCTTTGAATGATTCGAGTGGCTTGACTTGGCACATGTTCACGCATGTAGTTGAAACAAAATCAACATAGCCTCCACGATATTTATGTTCATGGTGATTTATATCCTACTCATGCTTGCACTCAATGTTGGTTACTCTCAATGCATGTTTATGACTGTTGTCGCTCTCTAGTTGGTCGCTTCCCAGTCTTTTGCTAGCCTTCACTTGTACTAAGCGGGAATACTGCTTGTGCATCCACTTCCATAAACCCAAAGTTATTCCATATGATTCCACCATACCTTCCTATATGTGGTATTTACCTACCGTTCCAAGTAAATTTGCATGTGCCAAACTCTAAACCTTCAAATGATAATCTGTTTTTATGCCCGAATCGCTCATGTAGCGACTGGGGGCTGTCAGTATCTTCCATGCTAGGTGGGTTATTCTCATGATGAGTGGACTCCGCTCATCATTCACGAGAAAATGCCTGGTAATCGGGATGCCCAGTCCCATGCTCAAATCAAATCAAAATAAATTAAAACAAAAATCCCCCAGGATTGTTGCTTGTATGGACGGTACCCGTTGTTTCGGACCAGCCGTGGAGTGTGCTTGTTGGTTGAGGGGGAGTAAAAAACTTTACCATTCTGTTTGGGAACCGCCTATAATGTATGTAGCATGGAAGATATCGAGATCTCTTGGTTGTTATGTTGACAATGAAAGCATACCGCTCAAAATTATATTCATCTCTGTTTTAAAAACTCGAGCTCTGGCACCTCTGCAAATCCCTGCTTCCCTCTGCGAAGGGCCTATCTATTTACTCTTATGTTGAGTCATCATTCTCTTATAAAAAAGCACCAGTTAGAGAGCACCACTGTCATTTGTATGCTTTGCTATTAATTGATATTGAGTATGACTGTGACTGGATCTCTTTTACCATGAATTACAATGTCTAGTCAGTCCTTGATCTTCAGGGGTGCTCTGCATTTATGTTTTGCGGTCTCAGAAAGGGCTAGCGAGATACCATCTTGTTATATCATATCATGATTGTTTTGAAAAAGTGTTGTCATCCGAGATTTATTATTATTGCTCGCCAGTTGATTATGCCATTGATATGAGTAAATGTGAGACCTAAATGTTATTGTGAATATGGTTAGTTCATAATCTTTGCTGAAAACTTGAATGCTGGCTTTACATATTTGCAACAACAAGATCAAACCGAGTTTGTAAAAGTTTTTCTTTATCACTTTCAGTTTGTCAACTGAATTGCTTGAATGTTAGTAGTTGTGGATGCTATGGTTGAATGTTAGTAGTTGTGGACCAATATATATTAATGCTATGGTTGGGTTTTACCTTAATGAATGTTAGTAGTTGCGGATGCTTGCTAATAGTTCCAATCATAAGTGCATAGAATTCCAAGTAAGGGATGTGATACGTCTCCATCGTATCTACTTTTCCAAACACTTTTGCCCTTGTTTTGGACTCTAATTTGCATGATTTGAATGGAACTAACCCGGACTGACGCTGTTTTCAGCAGAATTGGCATGGTGTTATTTTTGTGCAGAAATAAAAGTTCTCGGAATGACCTGAAACTTCACGGAGATCAGTTTTGCAATAAATAAAAAATATTGGCAAAAGAATCAACCGAAGGGGGCCCACACCCTGTCCACAAGGGTGGAGGGTACGCCCTCTGTCCTTGTGGGCCCCCTGGACCTCTACTGACCTCAACTCCAACTCCATATATTCACGTTCGGGGAGAAAAAACTTAGAGAGAAGGATTCATCGCGTTTTACGATACGGAGCCGCCGCCACCTCCTGTTCTTCCTCGGGAGACTAGATCTGGAGTATGTTCGGGGCTCCGGAGAGGGGAAATCATCGCCGTCGTCATCATCAACCATCCTCCATCACCAATTTCATGATGCTCACCACCGTGCGTGAGTAAACCCATCGTAGGCTTGCTGGACGGTGATGGGTTGGTTGAGATTTACCATGTAATCGAGTTAGTTTTGTTAGGGTTTGATCCCTAGTATCCACTATGTTCTAAGATTGATGTTGCTATGACTTTGCTATGCTTAATGCTTGTCACTAGGGCCCGAGTGCCATGATTTCAGATCTGAACCCTTTATGTTTCCATGAATATATTTGTGTTCTTGATCCTATCTTGCAAGTTATAGTCACCTACTACGTGTTATGATCCGGCAACCCTGGAGTGACAATAATCGGGACACTTCCCGGTGATGACCGTAGTTTGAGGAGTTCATGTATTCACTAAGTGCTAATGCTTTGGTCCGGTTCTCTATTAAAAGGAGGCCTTAATATCCCTTAGTTTCCAATAGGACCCCGCTGCCACGGGAGGGTAGGACAAAAGATGTCATGCAAGTTCTTTTCCATAAGCACGTATGACTATATTCGGAATACATGCCTACATTATATTGATGAATTGGAGCTAGTTCTGTGTCACCCTATTTTATAACTATTGCATGATGAATGCCATCCGACATAATTATCCATCATTGATCCATTTCCTACGAGCTTTTCACATATTGATCTTTGTTTCGTTACTTTTCCGTTGCCACTGTTACGATTGCTACAAAACTGCTACTGTTACTTTTGCCACCGTTACCGTTACTTCCATACTACTTTGCTACTAAATACTTTGCTGCAGATATTAAGTCTTTCAGGTGTGGTTGAATTGACAACTCAGCTGCTAATACTTGAGAATATTCTTTGGCTCCCCTTGTGTCGAATCAATAAATTTGGGTTGAATACTCTACCCTCGAAAACTGTTGCGATCCCCTATACTTGTGGGTTATCAGGATGACATGCTAGCAGTGGCCTCTCCCACATAAAACTTGCTATCGGTCTAGTAACGTAGTCAATTGCTTCGGGACAATTCCGCAACTCCTACCACCACTTTTCCATACTCTTTAAACTAACTTAATTGTTTCTTTATCTAAACAGCCCCTAGTTTTTATTTATGTGCTCTTTATTATCTTGCAAACTTATCCTATCACACCTACAAAGTACTTCTAGTTTCATACTTGTTCTAGGTAAAGCGAACGTTAAGCATGCGTAGAGTTGTATCTGTGGTCGATAGAACTTGAGGGAATATTTGTTCTACCTTTAGCTCCTCGTTGGGTTCGACACTCTTACTTATCAAGAAATGCTACAATTGATCCCCTATACTTGTGGGTTATCAAGACCTTTTTCTGGCGCCGTTGCGGGGGAGCAATAGCGTGGGGTGAATATTCTCGTGTGTGCTTGTTTGCTTTATCACTAAGTAGATTTTATTTGCTGTTCTAAGTTGTTCTCTATCTTTAGTTTTGGATATGGAACATGAAATACCAAAAAAATTAGGTGTACTTGCTACTCATGGAGACGGGGAACCTCCTAAAACCCTCGATGCTCATTATGTGGAAAATATTATGCAGTACTTTGATAATTCTGAGAAAACCCCATTCAACTTGATAATGGGAGACACGTTGGATCAACGTGAATACTTTAGGGCTTATCTCTTGACTCAAAAAGGGAAACTATTATGGGATCAAATTCATATGTTGCATTGGTATGCTCGGATTTTATGCTTGAGATATGATTACACTTGTTGCTCTAGGATGAAGGCTCCACACCTTCCCTTTTCATGTAAATTTAATGATAATGAAACCTTGCATTCTTATGCTAATGGCATATATGATTACTATGATGTGGAACGAATAGAAGAATTCGTTGCTTTTAAGGGTGCTTGTGATATTGAATCTTTGTTTGAAAAGTGTGAAAATTATGATGATGCTGTTTACAGACCTGAAAATTATGCTATACTTAAATATTGCTATGATAATTATGAATATAATGCCAATATTAATGAGTTTATTGAGAAAGTCTCCGTTGTCCAAGAAGAGACTAATATTTTGCAGGAATCTATGGAAGAAGAAATTGATGACATGTGAGCTCATTGGATGAAAAATATGAGGAGGAGAGCGAAGAACAAAAGGAGGAAGAGCGGATTGATCACCCGTGCCCACCTTCTAATGAGAGTAACTCTCTATCCCATACATTGTTTAATTTCCTTCGTGCTTACCGAAGGATGAATGCTATGTTGATTGCTATGATCCCTTGGATTCGTTTGAAATATCCCTTTTTGATGAACTTGATGCTTCCTATGCTTGTGGCCATGATGCCAATATGAATTATGCTTATGGAGATGAACTTGCTATAGTTCCTTATGTTAAGAATGAAATTGTTGCTATTGCACCCACACATGATAGTCCTGTTATCTTTTTGAATTCTCCCAACTACACTATATCGGAGAAGTTTGCGCTTATTAAAGATTATATTGATGGGTTGCCTTTTACCATTACACATGATGATTTTGATAGATATAGTATGCATGTGCTTGCTGCTCCTACTTGCAATTATTATGAGAGAGGAACTACATCTCCATCTCTCTATGTTTCCAATACGATAAAATTGCAAGAAACTGTTTATCCTATGTATTGGCCTTTACTTGATGTGCATGAATTGTTCTTTTATGACATGCCGATGCATAGAAAGAGAGCTAGACTTCGTTGTTGCATGATATATGTTACTTTGTGCTCACTACTAAATCACAAATCATTGTTAATTAAAATTGGCTTTGATATACCTTGGGATCCGGGTGGATCCATTACTTCAGCACTATATGCCTAGCTTAATGGCTTTAAAGAAAGCGCTGCTAGGGAGACAACCTGGAAGTTTTAGAGAGTCATTTATTTCTGTTGAGTGCTTTTAAAAAGTTTTAAAACAAAAAAATAAAGTGGGGAACCTAAAACTTTTCAAAAAGAAAAGTGAAAGTAAGAAGGACGAGCACCGTTGAAGTGGGGGAGCTCCTTGAACTTTGTTCATGCCCATGGAGACTTTGAAAATCTGGAATTACAAAAACTTTTTAACAAAAATAATTATCCCCTTGTACAAATCCATTGTATTATAAAAATAATGTGCCAAGATTTGCCTTTAGGATGATTAGATTGCTTGTTTGGTATGTGCAGTGAAAAAACATAAACTTTTGTCATAGTGCATGAATTTACATTTTTTACTGGAATACCAAAAGCTTCTGAAACTTTATGAACAGTACTTCTACACAAATTTTTTATTTTCCCCTAATTTTTCAGAATTTTTAGATTTACAGAAGTATGGTGAATGTTCAGATTACTACAGACTGTTCTATTTTTGACAGATTCTGTTTTTGATGCATTGTTTTGCTCGTTTTGATGAAACTATCGATTTTATCGGTGGTCTAAGCCATGGGGAAGTTATAATACAGTAGCTACAATGCAAAAACAAAATATTAATGGGTTTGCAACAGTACTTAAAGTGGTGATTGTTAAGTTTTGTGTGATTGAAGTTTTCAATCACACATTATACTAACGGATCTCACGAGGGTTTTGTTAAGTTTTGGGTGATTGAAGTTTTCAAGTTTTGGGTGGGATAACGATGGATGAAGGAATAAGGAGTGGGAAGAGCCTAAGCTTGGGGATGCCTGAGGCACCCCAAGGTAATATTCAAGGACTCCCAAGCAACTAAGCTTGGGGATGCCCCGGAAGGCATCCCCTCTTTCTTCTAACGATCATCGGTAATTTTACTTGGAGCTATATTTTTATTCGTCACATGATATGCGTAAATCTTGGAGCATCGTGTGCTTTTTATTTTTCTTTTAATAATGCACCATGCTGGTATGAGATAGTCCTTGGTTGATTTATAGAATGCTTCATGCACTTCACTTATATCTTTTGAGTATGGCTTTATAGAATGCTTCATGTGCTTCGCTTATATCTTTTGAAGTTTGGATTGCCTGTTTTTCTTCACATGGAAAACTGCCATTTGTAGAATGCTCTTTTGCTTCACTTATATTTGTTAGAGTGTGGGAATATCTTTTGTAGAACTAATTAAACTCTCATGCTTCACTTATATCTATTTAGAGAGTCATCAGGAATTGGTCATTCACATTGTTAGTCATAAAATCCTACATAAAACTTGTAGATCACTGAATATGATATGTTTGATTCCTTGCAATAGTTTTGCGATATAAAGATGGTGATATTAGAGTCATGCTAGTGAGTAATTATGGACTGGTAGAAATACTTGTGTTAAGGTTTGTGATTCCCGAAGCATGCACGCATGGTGAACCGTTATGTGATGAAGTCGGAGCATGATTTATTTTTTGATTGTCTTCCTTATGAGTGGCGGTCGGGGACGAGCGATGGTCTTTTCCTACCAATATATCCCCCTAGGAGCATGCATATTAATACTATTTTCGAGGGCTAATAATTTTTTGCAATAAGTATGTGAGTTCTTTATGACTAATGCCGAGTCCATGGATTATACGCACTCTCACCCTTCCACCTTTGCTAGCCTCTTCGGTACCATGTATTGCCCTTTCTCACCTCGAGAGTCGGTGCAAACTTCGCCGGTGCATCCAAACCCCGTGATACAATACGCTCTATCACACATAAGCTTCATTATATCTTCCTCAAAACAGCCACCATACCTACCTATTATGGCATTTCCATAGCCATTCCGAGATATATTGCCATGCAACTTCCATCATCATCATATACATGACTTGAGCATTCATTGTCATATTGCTTTGCATGATCGTAAGATAGCTAGCATGATATTTCCATGGCTTGTCCGTTTTTTGATATCTTTGCTACGCTAGATAATTGCACATCCTGGTACACTGCCAGAGGCATTCATATAGAGTCATACTTTGTTCTAGATATCGAGTTGTAATATTGAGTTGTAAGTAAATAAAAGTGTGATCATCATCATTATTAAAGCATTGTCCCAGTGAGGAAAGGATGATGGAGACTATGATTCCCCCACAAGTTGAGATGAGACTCCGGACGAAAAAAATAAAAAATAAAAAGAGGCCAAAAAAAGGGAGCAAAAAAAACAAAAAAAGAGAGAAAAAGAGAGAAGGGGCAATGCTACTATCCTTTTACCACACTTGTGCTTCAGTGTAGCACCATGTTCTTCATATAGAGAGTCTCTTGAGTTATCACTTTCATATACTAGTGAGAATTTTCATTATAGAACTTGGCTTGTATATTTTGATGATGGGCTTCCTCAAATGCCCGAGGTCTTCATGAGCAAGCAAGTTGGATGCACACCCACTTAGTTTTCAGTTTGAGCTTTCATACACTTATAGCTCTTAGTGCATCCGTTGCATGGCAATCCCTACTCACTTGCATTGACATCAATTGATGGGCATCTCCATAGCCCATTGATTAGCCGCGTCGATGTGAGACTTTCTCCTTTTTTGTCTTCTCCACACAATCTCCACCATCATATTCTATTCCACCTATAGTGCTATATCCATAGCTCACGCTCATGTATTGCATGAAGGTTGAAAAAGCTTGAGAACATTAAAAGTATGAAACAATTGCTTGGCTTGTCATCGAGGTTGTGCATGATGAAATACTTTGTGTGATGAAGATGGAGCATAGCCAGACTATATGATTTTGTAGGGATAACTTTCTTTTAGCCATGATATTTTGAGAAGACATGATTGCTTTATTAGTATGCTTGAAGTATTATTGTCTTTATGTCAAATGATAGACTATTGCTTTGAATCACTCGTGTCTTAATATTCATGCCATGATTAGATTATATGATCAAGATTATGCTAGGCAGCATTCCACATCAAAAATTATCTTTTTTATCATTTACCTACTCGAGGACGAGCAAGAATTAAGCTTGGGGATGCTGATACATCTCCGTCGTATCTATAATTTTTGATTGTTTCATGTCAATATTCTACAACTTTCATAAACTTTTGTCAACTTTTTATATTATTTTTGGGACTAACATATTGATCCAGTGCCCAGTGCCATTTCCTGTTTATTGCATGTTTTTTGTTTCGCAGAATATCCATACCAAACGAAGTCCAAACGTGATAAAAACTTACGGAGATTTTTTTTGGAATATATGTGATTTTTGGGAATTCGAATCAATGCGAGACGATGCCCGAGGGGCCCACAAGCCCTTGAGGCGCGCCCCCTACCCAGGGCACGGCCAGGAGGCTTGTGGCCACCCCGTAAGGTGGTTGGTTCCCTTCTTTCGCCACAAGAAAGCTAATATCCGGATAAAAATCGTGTTAAAATTTCAGCCCAATCGGAGTTACAGATCTCCGGGAATTTAAGAAATGGTGAAAGTCCAGAATCTGGGAACGCAGAAACAGAAGGAAACAGAGAGAGAGAGAGAGAGAGAGAGAGAGAGATCCAATCTCGGAGGGGCTCCCGCCCCTCCGCTGCCATGGAGGCCAAGGACCAGAGGGGAAACCCTCCTCCCATCTAGGGGGGAGGCCAAGGAAGAAGAAGAAGGAGGGGGCTCTCTTCCCCTCTCTCCCGGTGGCGCCGGAACGCTGCCGGGGCAATCATCGTGTGACGGCGATCTACTCCAACAACTCCGTCATCTACACCAACACCTCCATCACCTTCCCCCATCTATCTGCAATGGTCCACTCTCCTGCAACCCGCTGTACCCTCTACTTGAACATGGTGCTTTATGCTTCATATTATTATCCAATGATGTGTTGCCATCCTATGATGTCTGAGTAGAGTTTTGTTGTCCTACCGGTGATTGGTGAATTGCTATGGTTGGTTTAATTTGCTTGTGGTTATGTTGCTGTCCTTTGGTGCCCATCATATGAGCGCGCGTGTGGACCACACCATGGGGTTAGTTGTATGTTGATAGGACTATGTATTGGAGGGCAAGGGTGACGGCAGCTTCAGCCTAGCATAAAAATTGATGCATACGGGATTGAAGGGGGACCAATATATCTTAATGCTATGGTTGGGTTTTACCTTAATGAACGTTAGTAGTTGTGGGTGCTTGCTAATAGTTCCAATCATAAGTGCATAGAATTCCAAGTAAGGGATGACATGCTAGCAGTGGCCTCTCCCACATAAAACTTGCTATCGGTCTAGTAACGTAGTCAATTGCTTAGGGACATTTCCGCTACTCCTACCACCACTTTTCCACACTCGTTAAACTAACTTAATTGTTTCTTTATCTAAACAGCCCCTAGTTTTTATTTACGTGCTCTTTATTATCTTGCAAACTTATCATATTAGACCTACAAAGTACTTCTAGTTTCATACTTGTTCTAGGTAAAGCGAACATTAAGCGTGCGTAGAGTTGTATCGGTGGTCGATAGAACTTGAGGGAATATTTGTTCTACCTTTAGCTCCTCGTTGGGTTCAACAATCTTACTTGTCGAGAAAGGCTACAATTGATCCCCTATACTTGTGGGTTTTCAGTACACGCTAGGCTCGTCAAGTTTAACCCAAGTGTTCCGCATGTGCAAAACTGGCTTGCACCCGTTGTATGTGAACGTAGAGTCTATCACACCCGATCATCACGTGGTGCTTCGAAACGACAAACTTTCGCAACGGTGCACACTTGGGGAGAACACAATTTTATCTTGAAATTTTAGTGAGGGATCACCTTATAATGCTACCGTCGTCCTAAGCAAAATAAGATGCATAAAATGATTAACATCACATGCAAATCATAAATGACATGATATGGCCATCATCTTATGCTTTCGATCTCCATCTTCAAAGCACCGGCATGATCTCCATCGTTACCGGCATTACACCATGATCTCCATCATCAGGATCTCCATCATCGTGTCGCCATCGGGGTTGTCACGCCAACCATGCTTCTACAACTATTGCTACCGCTTAGCAATAAGGTAAAGCATTACATAGCGCTTAATGGTTGACACGCAGGTCATACAATAATTAAAGACAACCCTATGGCTCCTGCCAGTTGCCGTATTCATCGACATGCAAGTCGTGATAATCTATACAAAACATGATCATCTCATACATCAAATATATCTCATCATGTCTTTGGCCATATCATATCACAACATACCGTGCAAAAAGAAGTTAGACGTCTTCTACTTTGTTGTTGCATGTTTTACGTGGCTGCTATGGGTGACTAGTAAGAACCATTCTTACCTACGCAAAGCCACAACGGTGATATTCAAGTTTCTATTGAACCTTCTACAAGGACCGCCTTTGTCGAATCCGATTCAACTAAGGTGGGAGAGACAGACACCCGCCAGCCATCTTTATGCAACAAGTTGCATGTCAGTCGATGGAACCGGTCTCATGTATGTGGACATGTAAAGTTGGTCTGGGCCGCTTCATCCCACAATATCGTGGAATCAAAATAATACCAAGTAAGGAAGCAATCTGAATATCAACGCCCACAAACTCCTTTGTGTTCTACTCGTGATGTCATCTACTCATACACCTAGCTCATGATGCCACTGTTGGGGAACGTTGCATGGGAAAAAAATCTTAGGCTCACCAAGATCAATCTAGGAGATGCACATCTACGAGAGGAGAGTGGTTTCTACACACCCTTGTAGACCGAAAGCGTTAACGATCTAGAGATCATGGTTGGCGTAGTCGTACTCGCGTCGAGATCCAATCTCATCCAAGTACCGCACGTGCGGCACCTCCGAGTTTAGCACACGTACGGCTCGGTGGCGTCCTCTCCTTCTTGATCCAGCAAGGGAGGGAGAGAAGGTAGATGAGATCTGAACCAACACGATGGCGTGGTGGTGGTGGTGGCAGCGGAACTCCGGCAGGGCTTCGCCAACCGCGTACCGGTGAAACATGGGAGGAGTTGGGAGAGGTAACAGGCAAGGGTCGAAGGGAGGCTGCCCCCAACGCCTCCCCACCTTTATATAGGCGTGGAGGGGGCTGGTGGCTTGCCCTCCAAGGCACTAGGGTCGTTGGTCAAAGGGGGAGGAAGGAAATCCCTCCTTTCCTTCCCCACCGATCGCTATCCCCCTTTTTAGGGATCCTGATCTTATCCCTTCGGGATATGATACTATTCCTTTTAAAGCAGGATCTTGGTGCGCCTAGACCAGGGTTGTGGGGACTTTACCAACTACCCACGTTCA
The DNA here is from genome assembly GCA_011799875.1 of Thinopyrum elongatum. NCBI lineage: Eukaryota > Viridiplantae > Streptophyta > Magnoliopsida > Poales > Poaceae > Thinopyrum > Thinopyrum elongatum. The sequence continues at coordinate 411,342,089 of CM022301.1, forward strand.
TGTGGGTCCCCCATGGAGGTGGGCCCCACTTCGGAACCTTCTAGAACATTCCCGGTACAATACCGAAAAAACTCAAACTTTTTCCGGAACCCCGATAACAACTTTCCATATATGAATCTTTACCTCTGGACTATTCCAGAGCTCCTCGTGATGTCCCGAACTCCGAACAACCTTCTGATTTTCCACTATTAATATCTCAATAGTACCCTAGCGCTACCGAACGTTAAGTGTGCGACCCTACGGGTTCGGGAATATGCAGACATGACCGAGACTCCTCTCCGGTCAATAACCAATAGCGGGACCTGGATGCCCATATTGGTTCCTACATATTCAACGAAGATCTTTATTGGTTGAACCATGATGTCAAGGATTCAGCTAATCCCGTATGCATTTCGCTTTGTCCATCGGTATGTTACTTGCCCGAGATTCGATCGTCGGTATCTCCATACCTAGTTCAATCTCGTTACCGGTAAGTCTCTTTACTCGTTCCATAATACTAGATACCGTGGCTAACTCCTTAGTCACATTGCTTTCAAGCTCATTGTGATGCTGTATTACCGAGTGGGCCCCGAGATACCTCTCCATCATACGGAGTGACAAATCCCAGTCTCGATCCATGCCAACTCAACAGATACCCTCTAAGGTACCTGTAGAGCATATTTATAGTCACCGAGTTACGTTACGATGTTTGATACACACAAGGTACTCCTCCGGTGTCAGTGAGTTGCATGATCTCATGGTTATAGGAACATATACTTGACATGGAAAAAACGATAGCAATAAACTTGATACGATCATATGCTACGTTTATAGTTTGGGTCTTGTCCATCACATCATTCTCACTACAAGGATTCCGGTCTATTGCAACAAAATTTATTGCTACAACTACGTTTTGTTGCAATAAAACGCAATATTACCACAAATTCTTCGGTTGTGGTAATAGGCCGCACATATTGCCATAACTTAGTTTCGTCGCGATAAATACTAACTTTGTTGCAATACAGGCCTCATATAGCAACAAACTGTATCAGCGTTGCAGTATGGTAGCGGTATTGCGACAAACAAATTCCGTTGCGTGAGGGCAGTCATTTTGTTGTAATAGAGACTAGGTATTTCAACAGAATAACTATTCGTGGCAATATTCAAAAAGATATTGCAACATCGGTGTGACGTTGCATTAGTTACAAATATTGTTGCAAAAAGTGGCTAACTATTGCAACAAACTGCATCGGCGTTGCAATATGGTAGCGATATTGCGACAAACAAATTCCGTTGTGCGAGGCAGCCATTTTGTTGTAATAGAGACTAGGTATTTCAACAAAATAACTATTTGTGGTAATATTTGGAAATATATTGCAACATCAGTGTGACGTTGCATTAGTTACAAGTAAAACAGTGGAAAATATATTATTCGAATTTATAGATATTAAGTTATGATTTTTGCAAGCTTTAAGGAATAATTAAAATATATTTTAATTGCACCAATTTCAATTAACCAAAACAATGGAAAACGTTTATAAATGGATAGAACACACTTTCTTGATAGGAATATATATTTAATTTGTTAAATTTGGATTTGAAATGGCCAAGTTGTTGCCATTTTAAAACTAGGGTGTTTTCTGCCAGAAGAGGGACTTGTCAGATGGAAATCGAAAATGAATTAATTGCATGGAAATACCACAATTGGGGCAGTATGTGCAGATTGATACCATTTTTCGTAATTTTTATTTGTCAGTACCATGTCTGGGGCGGTATGTTACGAAATGATCTAAACTGCTTATAATAACGTATTGACGGTGTATCTGACCATTGGGGCCCGCCTGACAGGTGCTGACGTGGCATGTTCTTTTGCCAAAAAAAACCCTTAGTTTTTACTATTTAATAACGTGTATATTCCCTGTTTGCGAAAAAAGTGTCAGTGAGTTGCATGATCTCATGGTCATAGGAACATATACTTAACATGCAGAAAACGATAGCAACAAACTTGATACGATCACATGCTACGTTTATAGTTTGGGTCTTGTCCAACACATCATTCTCCTAATGATGTGATCCCGTTATCAAATGACAACTCATGTCTATGGCTAGGAAACCATAGCCATCTTTGATCAACGAGCTAGTCCGGTAGAGACTCACTAGGGATATGTTGTTGTCTATGCATCCACACATGTATTTGAGTTTCCAATCAATACAATTATATCATGGATAATAAACGATTATCATGAACAAGGAGATATAATAATAACCACTTTATTATTGCCTCTAGGGCATATTTGCAACATGCTGGGGGTGGCAATCCCAGCGAACACGCTCTCTGCTGTTGGATTCCTTTGCACGAATATTGGCGCAAGATCGGAGCCACGATGGATATAAAACTACTTCATTCTAAGAGGAAACAAGCGAACACGATACCATTCAAAACATATCCAGCCACCGCACTTTCTTGCGACTTGACCCAATACCTAGGATTGAATCCTAGTATCCCTTTTTTTTCCTGACTTAACCAAATGACAAATGCCAATTTTTCTAGAAAAAAATTAACATGCATGGCAGTTTATAAATTTTTGAACTATGTCACATCGCAATTTAAACATTTTCCCTTTTTTGTTCTGTTTGACTAGTCAAGTTTTGTTTTTGTACATGCCCTTTTTTTATCATAAAGAGATGAGTTTTTTCTTATTAAGAGATGAAAATTTTCTTATTAAAAGATGGCATTTTATATTAACAGATGAATTTTTTTGCGATTAAGAGGTGACATTTTTTATTATTAAGAGATGGCATTTTTTGTTTTTTAAGAGATGACATTTTTTACTTATTAAGTGATGACATTTTTCTATCAAGAGATGGAATTTTCTATTAAGAGATAACATTTTCTGTTTCTTAAATGATGGAAATTTTATATTAAGAACAAATGACATTTTCAATATTAAGAGATGACATTTTTTTATCATGGCATTTCTTCTTGTTTTGTTGACCATGGCAAGTTTAAATACATTTTTTAACATCCATAATTAATTTCTAAAATTAGAGGACGACCTTTTTCACAAATTCAAAGCATGCCATTTTTAAAATTTAGGTTTTCACCGTTTTTGTATGAAAATGTTTGTTTGGAGTTCATGGCATTGTTTGCTAGGCCAGCCCAAAAATGCGAGTCCATAGGTTATCAAAAGGCCTGAGACACATCCTTTTGCCCTAGATACTTATTGCACAATATGTTTTGCCAAACATCATCCTTAGTAAGAAGTTTGAACAATCATTTACTAAGTAGGGGATCATTCTGGACCTGCAGATCTGTTGGAAATATGCCCTAGAGGCAATAATATTGTCTTATTTATTTCTACATTTATAATTAAGATTTTATATTCTATGCTATAACTGTTATGATTTTAGAATATGCGTGTCGTGGATATAATCCTGACAATATTAGGGGGTACGTAGGACCCGCAAAAAAAAATACTAGGGGGTAAGAATGTAGAGGCGATCCCAGCCAACGCACTCTCTCCCGTGGGATTCCATCGCACGAATTTTGGCGCAATATTGGCGCCACGCCGGATTTCGAAACTACTTCATTGTAAGATAAAATCTAGCAAACACAATACCATTCAAAACATCTTCAGCCACCACACTTGCTTACAACGTGACACTATACCTAGGAGAACTGGGTTCGAATCCCAGTATCCCTTTTTTTCTTGTTTAACCAAATGACAATTTTTCTAGAAAAATTTAACATGGCAGTTTCTAAATTTTCGAACTATGTAACATGGCAATTTAGACATCTTTTCCCTTTTTTGTTCTGTTTGACATGTCAAGTTTTGTTTTTGTACATGAATTTTTTTATTATTAAGGAGGAGATTTTTTATTATAAAGAGATGTTTTTTTCTTATTAAGAAATGTCATTTTTTTCTTATTAAGGGATGACATCTTTTTCTTATTAAGAGATGGCATTTTATATAAGAGGTGGAATTTTTTTATTATTAAGAAGTGTCTTTTTTTTTACATTTTACTTATTATTATGACATTTTTTTATGAAGATATGAAATTTTATATTAAGAGATGACATTATTTTTTCTTAAATTATGGAATTTTTATATTAAGAACAAAAGACATTTTTATTATTAAGAGATGAAATTTGTATCATGGCATTTTTTCGTCTTTTTTTGTTGACATGGTAACTCAGATTATAGGACCATGGAAAGTTTAAATACATTTTTTAATATCCATAATTAATTTCTGAAATTAGAGGACAACATTTTTCACAAAGTCAAACCATGACATTTTCAAAATTTAGGTTTTCACCGTTTTTTGTACGAAAATATTTGTTTGGAGTTCATGGCATTGTTTGCCGCCATTAGGCCAGTCCAAGAGTGCGAGTCGCTAGGTTTTCAATAGGCCCGAGACACAGTCTTTTGGCCTAGATACTTATTGCGCAACATGGTTTGCCAAACATAATCCTCAGTAAGAAGTTTCAACAACCATTTACTAAGTAGTGGATCACCCTTGATGTGCAGGTCATGGATGCCAAGGCCACCTTGGTCTTTCGGCCTACAGACCACACTCATTTGGCTAGCCTGTATTTCTTCTTGTACTCATCCCCTTGCCAAAAGAATTTAGATCTAAAATAATTTAGTCTTTGCAGGCCCCCTTTTGAAAGTTGAAAAAATGAGAGAATATAAAGAACCATATTTATGAGGATAAAGTTGATCAAGAAAATTCATCCTTCAATTGAGAGCAACTTGCCTTTCCAACTACTCAACTGTTTCTCAAAGTGATCCTCAACATGTTTCCATTGTGCATTAGTGAGACGCCGATAATGAATCATATTCCAAAATATTTAATCGAGAATTGACCATGCGCACACCCAAATAGGTCAGCATAATCGGTCGTCGCCTCACTGGCTTCTTCAAAGCAGAACAATTGTCTTTTATAGAAGTTAATTTTAAGACCTGAGATTTGCTCAAACGCTGAAAGCAATAATTTCAGGTTTTGAGCCTTATCCAGGTCATGTTGCATAAAAAAGTATCATCGACATATTGCAGATTACAGGGACCACCATCCACAAGGTGTTGCACTACTCCTGCAATATGGCCGTCATGCTTGGCGTGCTCAATCAGAATAACCAACATGTTAGCAACAATGTTAAATAACATTAGGGACATGGGGTCACCCTTCCGTCGTCCTTTTTTGTATGATAGTAATGACCTATATCATCATTGACTTTGATGGCCACACTACTTGCAGCTACAAAATTTTAGATCCCCTGGCACCATTGATCGGAGAAACCTTTCATTCTCAGGGCATGCTGAAAGAACGATCATTTGACCTCATCATAGGCCTTTTCAAAGTCGGTTTTGAAAACTACCCCACTCATGTTTTTTCGGTGCATCTCGTGAACGGTCTCATGTAGGATTACTACTCCATCGAGTGTATTCCTCCCTTGCATGAAAGCCCTTTGAGATGGCTGGACGACATGGTCAGCCACTATGTTTAAACTATTAGTAGCCACTTTGGTGAAAATCTTGAAGCTGACATTAAGGAGACATATGGGTCTATCTTGTTGGATCCGCTCGGCCTTCTTAATCTTTGACAGCAAAAAAATCTCACCAAAATTAATCCTAAATAGGTCAGTCGATCGACATGAAGACAATGAAACAACTCCAAAAGGCCAGTCTTGATGATATACCAATTTTTTTGATGGAATTCTATGGGGAAGCCATCCAGTCTTGGAGCTTTGTTGTGTTCCATTGGAATAGCACAGCTCTCACCTCCTCTTCTTAGAAAGGTGTCGTGAGGATATCGCTCTCTTCTACCGTGACTTGTGGAATATTATCTGTTCAGTTCTCGTCAAGGGTGAAATTTCTTTCATCTGACGCCCTGAACAGAGATTTGTAGTAATTGGTTATATACCTTTTGATCTCCTTCCGACCTTCAATCCGCCCGTCATCTTGTTGGAGACTATAAATACGTTTCTTCCTATGTCGGCCATTGGCGACCAATTGGAAGTAACTTGCATTATTATCTTCCATCAAGATGAAGTCGGCTTTGGATCTTTGGTAATATTTGATCTCCTCTTCTCGCAAATGATGGGTAACCTTCTCATTAGTCTGATTTTTCTGTTCAATCTCTTATTGAGATATGATGTGAGTCACTCCAATTTTGTCGAGGTCATCAATAATAGTAGATACGATGTTTCTTCTTTGTACAGATCCCGTTGGTGTGCTCCACCCATCCAGAGAGGTGTTGCCTCGTGGCCCTTATTTTAAAGTTCTATCTCTGAATAGGTGTACGGCCAACGGCGTGCTTCTCCCAAATAATCGTGATTATGTCTACAAATCCTTCCCAATACAACCAACCCAATCAAACTTGAATACGTGACGGGTAGATGGGTTAGTAAATTTAGAATCAAGAATGATGGGCATGTGATCCAATAGTGCCTCGATGCGCTCTGGGGCTCACACGGTCACCAGAGGAAATTTTAGCTCCCATTTAGTATCCATGAGTACCCTGTCGAGCTTCTCGTGCGTCGGCACATACCGGTTATTAACCCAAGTGAATTGCCGCCCCGACATACTACATAGTTACTTTTTTCCCATATAGCTCTTGTACGTGTGCATATTCTAGAGCACCCATATGCTTCGTTTATCCTCCACTCCTGCTTCATGTCTGAGACAACCCGAAGAAATCGATGTTGTCTATTAGAAGCAAGATAATATTCTTTTGCTTTTCCTCCTACCCGTAGCGTCCCCTTGAAGTGTGTTTCCTCAGCCTCACTTCAGCGGATAGCAGCAACACGATGGCAACAATGTTGGGCCATAGTGGCGTGGTGCCTCTGTTGTAACACACGGGCAATTACCTAGTTGGTTAAAAGATACATCTATCCATTGATTAAAAGAAATTTCCCTTGATGAATTGATGTCTATTTATGAAAATATAGACCTCTTAGTGAACAGATGTCTCTTTATGAAAAATACATTTCAATTACTGAAAAGATGTTCCTTCATGAAAAGACACATTCGTTGGTGAAAGGATGTCTATTCATGGAAATACATGTTAGAAATTGATAAAAAGTACCGCAATACTTGTAGATAAACACATTAAAAAAATCAGTCCCTAACTTCACAAGAAACTGCAACAACTGAAATTGATATAACCATGACGGAGAAGTAATGTACCAAAAATTAACATTTCAATTTGTTTATGCACTTCAACAACATTTTAACTTTGCAACTCTATGCTTAAATTTTTATTTTTTACATACAATATTCAAAATAAACTCACTAAAAACATTTAATTATACCCACAACAAAGCGTAAGCTTTAAAATAGATCTTTTAAAATAAACTGAGCACGGGACATAATAGGAACTGTCAAATTCGCAAGGGAGGCGTGGTCAAAATCCTCGGCGACGTACAATAAGGGTGGCGGCGTCTGCTTCCCTAGTTGCATGAAGGAACGACGGCGGTGGCCACTACATCCCGAGGATGGGTGGTAAAAAGGGCGAAGAAATAAGGCGGCGAGAGCGGTGCGGCGCCAGTGTGTGGCAGGAAGGGTGCGGGCCGGCGGATTTGTGTGGAGTGCTTATGGTAGTGTGCGCGTGGAGAGGAGGAAGTGTGTGACTTGCATCACTTTTATGAAGAAGTTTTGCTGTGATACATCATCTAATCATCTGGAGGATCAGGTTTGGATTCACTAAACTCCACTTCTAGCATTTAGATTATTATTTGCAGGTGTTTGAAAACAAAATGACTTGATTCACGTATTAATTTGCGCGTATGCAAATGCAAAGGAAATGCCATCAGATAATAAAACTGAACAGGAATATAAGTGAAACATCACGCTTGACATGACATGTTGGGACAAAGTACAACTTAGCACAGGGATCACGTAAACATGCCACACAAAAGACATGGAACAACTCCCTTAGAAAAACATGGAAGAACTCCAGAATGCAACGATGACAAATCGCAATATCCTGCAGCGCAACCAACTATAAACACATATTAACAGCTGATCGCATAGTTCATATGCAAAAAAATAGAACAACCATCGATGCTCCTAATCCAAGAAATGTCAATCTCACAGCCACTTAAACACGACACGGTTAGTAAGATTCGGGAAGAATCTTCAACGGAATACGCCTTTCAGGCATCCACCCGAAGCGCTTCAGCGACGACGCCAACGCCTCTGGCTTGCTCGACACGAGGGTGGCGGCTGCGATGCACTTCTTTTCCCTAGACAGATCCAACGCCCTCGTTTGCTTGCTCGATTTGGCGCCTGCCGCCGCCGTGAGCTCCTTATCTATGGCACGGTGATCCCGATTGCTAGGGTTAAGAGTCTTCTCGCATTCGATTTGTGTTCACGCGGGTATGGGTGCAGGCGAAGCGTAGTATTTATCTATGGCGGCAGATGTCCGCGCATGAACTCAACACTTCCTGCTCGAAAACGAAGACGACAGGGAAGAACTCGGCAGGTCTGATCCGAAATCCCCAACAAACGGAGACGGCAAGGAACTCCGGGGGAGCTATATGTCGCTTAGAGCGACGCTTACCATCATTCTTACCTCAAGGTTTTTCTGCGTCGACGTTGCTGGGCCGGCACATTATGGGCTACTGCAGGGCCGATTTTTTGGGAGCTCCTATCGGCCGCTTATTGCGGCAGACTGTCGGGCAAACACACAGGCAATCCTACTGGGCCGGCCCACTGGCGCACGAGTGGATCTGTATCGAAAAGGGATCGAGCACTGTAGTATAAATGCTTTCTATACTAACGTTTGTTCACAAATTAAACAAATATTGTGTTTTCAGAAATAATTCCTATATTTCAAAAAATGTTCAGGATTCCAAAAATTGTTCATGTTTATAGAAATCTGATTTGTTTTTTAAAAATAGAATGTTTTATAAAACACGACCACTTTTCAAAAACTTTCAACAAATTTTGAAAAAATACAAGCATTTTCTAAAACTGAGAACAATTTTGAAAATCACCAAAAAATATTTGAACATACCAACTTTTTTTGAAACAGGATTTTTTTTCGAAACTCTTAACAAAACTATGAAGCGTGAACATTTGTTAAAACTGCAAAAAAATGAACATTTTTTAAAAAGAGGAACAATTTTTGGAATCACAAAAGTTTTTGAAAACAAGAACATTTTTTAAACTGCGGAACAAAATTGGAACAATTTTTGGAAACAAGAACAAATTTTGAAAATGATATCATTTTTTGAAATTTGCGAACAAAATTTTAAAACAGGAACAATTTTTGGAAACACAAATGTTTTTCTAAAAACACAAACATTTTTCAAACTGCAGAACAAATTTGGAAACATAAACAATTTTTGGAAATATGAACAGTTTTTGAAAACGAGATTTTTTTTGAAATTTGTGAAGATTTTTTTTGAACTGCAACAAATTTTTGAAACACAAAGTTTTTTTAAAAACAAAAACATTTTTTTAAACGCAGAAATTTTTTGGAAACATGAACAATTTTTAGAAACATGAACATTTTTTGAAAACAGGAATAATTTTTAAAATTTGTGAACAAAATTTTAAAATAGGAACAATTTTTGGAAACACAAAAGTTGTTCTGAAAACATGAAACATTTTTTAAACTGCGAAGCAAGTTTGGAAATATGAACAATTTTTGGTAATACAAATATTTTTTGAAAACAAGAATAATTTTTGAAATTTGCTAACAATTTTACAAAACAGGAACAATTTGGAAAAATATAAGTTTTTTGAAAACATGAATATTTTTTGTAACTGCGCAATCAATTTGAAAACATGAACAATGTTTGAAAATATGAACATTTTTCGAAACTCCCTTTTTTTGTAAAATCCAAAACATTTATAAATATTGAAGGATTTTTAGAAAAACACGAATATTTGAAATAAATAAGCAAAAAGGAAAAGGAAAGAAAAAGAAACAGAAAAGAGAGAGAAAAGAAAAAGAAAAAAAATAAAACAGAAAAAACTGGTTCAGGAACCTCCTAGAAGGTTCCCAAAACTGGAAAAAACCAGCATGGCTGAAGCGCTGGATGTGCCGGCCCAGATCATCCCTCGCTCGTGAAACCTTGTGCGAAAGCTCGACAACTTGACGCAGTGTGCGTCAGGTAGGATTTTCCCTATGTTTCTTCTTCATTTCGACACATGTCTACTTTTTTCAGTACATACTAGCAAAAGGGCCCGTGCATTGCAATGTGAGAAAAAAAATCATAATCTTCAATGGACATGACCATATTTTGCTGCATCACCAAGATGCTCTATCACTCTCGATTTCATGAAATCATGAACAATTTTTAAAATCATGAAGGTTTTTTAAACTCATGCTCATATTTGAAATTGTCAATATTTTTCAAAATTCATGAACACTTTTACAAATTTCGCACACTTTTAAATACAAGAAGATTTTTTGAATTCATGAACTTTTCATACTATTTGCAAAAAAATAAAAACTTGTGAATTTTTTTCAATAATTTTCTTGAATTGGCAAACATTTCTATAATCGACGAACATTTTTATGGAAATTGGTGGAACCATTTTTTAAATTCAAGATTTTTTTGATTTAACGAACATTTTTCTGAAATGAGTGATCAGTTTTTGAATCAGCAAACATTTTATGAATGAATAAACTATTTTGTAGGTCACAAACAATTTCTGAATTTCTAGGATATTTTTTCGTTCATGAACATTTTTTAAACTAACAAAATTTTGTTCAAGTTTTTAATGCACGGACTTATAGAAAAATCATGAACACTTTTTGATTTCCCAAACATTTGTTTTCAAAATTGAGAACGTCTTTTGAACAAGCAAACTTTGTTTTTGCAATATCACGAACATGTTTTGAATCGACAAACATTTTATGATTTATTAAACATTTTATTTCAAAACTCTTATTTTTTATTTTTCTTATTTTTTTTGAAGTGCCAAATTATTTAAAGTACAAAAAAAGAAAATGGAAAATAAAAATAAAAATGAAACTTAAAAATAGGCAGCCCGAACATGGGCGCAGAGCGCACTATAGGAGGTCCCTATTGCATGGGCCGGCCCAGGCCGGGGATTCCGATGTGTGAAACGCTTTTTATTATATATGTGGCATCGGTGGGTAATATTTTGTAACTTTGAGGGAGATACCGCCAGAAGCAATATCTCCTTTACTATTAGGTATAGACTAGCAAAAGGGCCAGTGCGTTGCAACGGGAATAAATATAACACACATTTAACCTAATAACCATGACTGAAACTTCAATAGGTCTCTCTCTCTCTCTCTCTCTCTCGCGCGCGCGCGCTCGCGCTTGCTTGCTCGGGATAAGACGCGTGCGCGCTCGCTCGGAATAAGATGAGAAATATGTTGTTTTTCCTCTGCGAGGTTATTGATGCTTTCTTTCATCTCAATCTGGTTAAAAATAGACCGTGTATTATAGATTAAGTTTGCATCCAAAATATTATTTAAAAAAAATATTTAACACGTAAAATAATATCATATTCAGATTCTATACATTTTTCTAATCAAATCTCCTGTATAACATGTTAAAATCGGTGTTACGATTTAAAAGATATAGGTAATTGTCTGTGAGTTGCAACGGGAGCATACATATTCTATTGGTTTCACATCAATCATGATGACATTGTTGCTTTTTTTGAAACCGTTAACCTGAATTTCATTTAGATAAACTCGCCCCTCACCCGACCCCCTCGCGCCGCCACCCCAGGGCGACGTCAGGGGGATCAGATCCCAGCGCCGGCCGTCCCCAACCTCACCCCGGCAGATCCTGCCGCCGCTGCCGCTGGCGTTGGCTGTGGTGGCGGCGGTGCCCGATTCCAGAGGCTCTAGGGCAGGAGGATGTGGTGGCAGTCCTGGAGGCGACTGGGGCGCCACGGGCAGGGTGCTTCGCATGGCGGCCAGGGCGGCTTCTTGGCCGTGCGGCGGCAATCGACGACCCCATTGCCGGCGGGGGTACTCTGATGGGTTCCCTGGCTCTGCGATGGGCGGCGGTGATGGCCGTGGATCTGGCATCCCGGCCAGATCTGTCGTCGATCCTTCACGTGGATGGTTGACGGCGCGATGAGGGCTCTGGTGAGGGGATGTGATGTGCCCTCATGTGTTATCGCCAAAAGTATGGTCAATAACGTCAACTAGAGAAGGACTGAAAAGTATGTAAGTATGTAATTCCTGCCAGGTGCAATGAAAAAAAGAAACAGGAAGAAGCTACTGTTGTGCATGACGGCAATCAAGGAATTGATTTTTGTAGGGGATCAAGGAATTGAATTGAGAGACATTTTTCTACGATGTGGCAAGATAGCAACACGTATTTCTATTGGGCATGTTTAGCTCGTTGCACCAGAGGACGTCGAGCCGTGGGTCGTATTTTTAAATTAGTTAATGGGTCTATCTATGTCACATCTAAATGTGAGATATTATCTAACATCTAAGATGATGCCATTCTTTTTTTTAATTGTTCAGCCAAGCTGTTGTTTTATTGTTTGTTTGTTTTTTTATCCGGCTCAGTTTTTGAAAAAAAACCCGCAAAGAATAGAGCGCACGTACCAGGTGTCGAACTCCAACCTCCTACTCCTAAACACTCACTTATAGCCGCTAGAACTAAGGGCTGTTCTTACATAATCATAAACGCGAACAGTTAATAACTCGGTCAGCGTCAGATCTGGTCACTAGCTCCCTAAAAAAAATCTGGTTGCTAGCTACCAGTAAAAAGAAACTGATCGCTAGCTTTTTCGGAAAACACTGCTCGCTAGTCCAAACATCGATTTGTTAGCTTTTGCGTCTGATCATTATACATTTACAAGTACATTTCTCATTGCTAGCTTGTAGGCTATCAACGTTTTTTTTCTTCTGCCTTTTGTTTTTGCATTTTTCATTGTTATTATTTTATAATTAATTTTCTGTAAGGAACTAAGTTTGGTCAAAACATATTTCAAAACACATGTTCATGAATTTACATATTTTTTAAAATTATAAAAAATGTAACGAATACCAAAAAAATTCTAATATATGGTAAACAATCCTTTAGTATAAGATGATCATTTTCTAAAAACACATAATTTTTTTTTGCCGTAAAACATGGCGCACTGAACTATCGAGTAGTCATCAGAACGTGCATGCCAGACGTTCACAACATCCACAGACGACGCTAGAGGGGTTGGTACACCGAGCGGTGCATCAAGGACATAAGCCTTCTGCGCAGCAGTGAGGACAATCCTCATACTACGGACCTAGTCCACATAAATGCTTACAATATCTTTCAACTTAGTCTTTCTCTAGAAACGTATTAAAACATGGAGCTACAGTGCGAGCTATTGATGTACAACATAATTTTACAAAGACAATTTAGACTATGTTCATGAAAATGGGTTCAGTTAATCAAATTACTAGTGAACTCCCACTTAAATCAATATCCCTCAAGTTGTCTAAGTGTTTACATGATCCATATCAACCAACCCATGTCCGATCATCACATGAGATGGGGTGGTCATCAACGGTGAACAACTCCATGTTGATCATATCTTCTATATGACTCATGTTCGACCTTTCGGTCCTCTGTGTTCTGAGGCCATGTCTGTACATGGTAGGCTCGTCAAGTTTAACCCAAGTATTCTGCACATGTAAAACTACCTTATACCCATTGTATGTGAACGTAGAGTCTATCACACCCGATCATCACGAAGACTTTCACAACGGTGCATACTTAGGGAGAACACATTTATCCTGAAATTAAGTGAAGGGGTCATCTTATAATGCTACCATCGTCCTAAGCAAAATAAGATGCATAAAAGATAAACATCACATGCAATCAAAATATGTGACATGATATGGCCATTATCATCTTGTGCTTTTGATCTCCATCTCCAAAGCACCGGCATGATCTCCATCGTCACCGGCATGACACCATGATCTCCATCATCGTGTCGTCACGTGATCGTCTCGCCAACTATTGCTTATACAACTATTGCTAACGCATAGCGATAAAGTAAAGCAATTATATGGCGTTATTTGTTGACATACAGGTCATACAATAAATTAAAGACAACCCTATGGCTCCTGCCGGCTGCCGTACTCATCGACATGCAAGTCGTGAACCTATACCACATCACAACATGCCCTGCAAAAACAAGTTAGACGTCCTCTATTTTGTTATTGCAATTTTTACGTGGCTGCTAGGGCAAACTATAAGAAATGTTCTTATCTACGCAAAACCAAAATGGTGATATACAAGTTGCCTTTTAACCTTCTATGAGGGCCGCCCTCGTCAAATCAGATTCAACTAAAGTAGGAGAGACAGACACCCGCAAAGCCACTTTTATGCAATACAAGTTAACATGTCAAACAGTGGAACTGGTCTCATGTGCGAGGACATGTAAGGTTGGTCCGAGCCACTTCACCCCACAATACCGCCGAATCCAAATAAGACAAGGGAAGTAAGCAATTTGAACATTAACGCCCACAACAACTTTGTGTTCTACTCGTGCATATACATCTACGCATAGATCTAGCTCATGATGCCACTGATGGGGAACGAAGCATGATTTTTTTTCCGACGAACACCCAAGATCTAATCTAGGAGGTGCATAGCAACAAGAGGGGAGTGTGTCTACATACCCTTGTAGACCGGAAGCAGAAGTGTATATAACGTGGTTGAAGTAGTCGTACTCTTCGCGATCCAATCACGATCCAATCCGATCTAGCGCCGAACGGACGACACCTCCGTGTTCAGCACATGTGCGGCTCGATGACGTCTCCTCCTTCTTAATCCAGCAAGCAAGAGAGGAGAAGTAGATGGGATCTCAACCATCACGACGGTGTGGTGGAGATGGTGATGATGCAATCCCGGCAGGGCTTCGCCAAACGCTACCGGAACCAATCTGAGGAGAAAACGGAGTTTTGGGAGAGGTAGGGCTGCCGTCGGGGCATGGGATTTGGTGTGTCCAGCCCCTACCTCTCCCCCACTATTTATAGGAGGCAAGGGGAAGGATTGGCGTGCAGCCTTGGCCCCTCCTCCAAGGGAGGTGGTGCGGCCAGGCCTAGGGAGGAATCCTCCCTCCCCAAGGCACCTAGGGGAGTGCCTTCCCCCCTTAGGACTCTTCCCTATTCCTTGTTCTAGGCGCATGGGCCTCTTGGGGCTGGTGCCCCTGGCCCATGTAGGCTAGAGCACACCCCCTACAGCCCATGTGCCCCCCCCGGGGCAGGTGGACCCCCGGACCCCTTTCGGCACTCCCGGTATAATACAGATAATGCCCGAAACTTCTCCGGCGACCAAACCAGGGCTTCCTATATATGAATCTTTACCTCCGGACTATTCCGGAGCTCCTCGTGATGCCCGGGATCTCATCTGGGACTCCGAATAATAGTCGGTTACCAATGCACATATCCCAATACTACTCTAGCGTCACCGAACGTTAAGCGTGCGGACCCTACGGGTTCGAGAATAATGTAAACATGACCGAGACACCTCTCCGGTCAATAACCAATAGCGGAACCTGGATGCCTATATTGGTTCCTACATATTCCATGAAGATATTTCATCGGTTGAACCATGATGCCAAGGATTCATCTAATCCCGTATGCAGTTCCCTTTGTCCATCGGTATGTTACTTGCCCGAGATTCGATCGTCAGTATCTCCATACCTAGTTCAGTCTCGTTACCGACAAGTCTCTTTACTCATTCCGTAATACAACATCCCATGACTAACTCCTTAGTCACATTGCTTGCAAGCTCATTGTGATGTTGTATTACCTAGTGGGCCCCGAGATACCTCTCCGTCATACGGAGTGACAAATCCCAGTCTTGATCCATGCCAACTCAACATACACCCTCAGAGATACATCTAGAGCATCTTTATAATCACCCAATTATGTTGCAATGTTTGATACACACAAGGTACTCCTCCGGTGTCAGTGAGTTGCATGATCTCATGATCTTTATCGGCTGAACCACAATGTCAATGATTCAGTCAATACCGTGTGCAATTCCCTTTGTTCGGCGATATGTTACTTGCCCGAGATTCGATCGTCGGTATCTCCATACCTAGTTCAATCTCGTTACCGGCAAGTCTCTTTACTCGTTCCATAATAAAAGATCCCGTGACTAAACTCATTAGTCACATGAAGCTTCTTATGATGTTGTATTACTGAGAGGGCCCAGAGATATCTCTCCGTCGCACGGAGTGACAAATCCCAGTCTCGATCCATGCAACCCAACAGACACCTTCGGAGATACCCGTGGAGCACCTTTATGATCACCCAGTTACGAAGTGACGTTTGATAGCACACAAGGCATTCCTCTGGTATCCGGGAGTAGCATGATCTCATGCTTGAAGGAACATATACTTGACATGAAGAAAGCTATAGCAAATAAACTAAGCGATACGATATGTTGCTAAGCTTGCGGTTGGGTCTTGTCCATCACATCATTCTCCTAATGATGTGATCCCGTTATCAAATGACAACTCATGTCTATGGTTAGGAAACCATAACCATCCTTGATCAGCGAGCTAGTCTAGTAGAAGCTTACTAGGGACACGGTGTAGTTTATTTATTCACACATATATTTAAGTTTCCGATCAATACAATTCTAGCATGAATAATAAACATTTATCATGAACGGGAAATTTGATAATAACCAATTTATTATTGCCTCTAGGGCATATTTCCAACACACATATCACATGTCCACTTCAAATTTGCATATAACAGGAAGAAAAATATAGAACTTGAAGAAAAATGCAAGCTAGCTAGTGGAGTGCAAGAAGTCCTTTTTCTTCACAATATTTGAAACTAAATTCAGCACTTGTCAAATTTCATATAGGGTTCATATACCCTAGAGCATTCTAGGACATTTTTTTGAATTTGATCCTAGGGTTCATACACTCCAAATTTGAATTATAGGACATTTTTTTGAATTTGATCCTAGGGTTCACACTGTCCTAATTTGATTCCTAGGTACATTATGAACCCTAGAACAGTGATAGAACGGTGATAATACATTAATCATTTCACCTACTAGTGTTTCATCATCATCACCTAGGGTTTTTCAAAATTCTGAAAATTCATTTCACCTAGCTAGGGTTTCATCATCATCACCTAGGGTTTTCCAAAATTCTGTAGAACCCTTTTTACATCTAGAACTAAACTCACATTTAACTAAATTCTCATCTAAACCCTAGCTAGGTGAAATAAAATCCACCGAGGCAGAGAGAGAGGGGGGTGGGTGGTGGCTTACAGAGAGGGGTCGGGGGAGACGGCGGCACCAAGGAGGGTCGAAGGCGAGGTGGGGTCGGGGGAGACAACGACGACGAGGAGGCTGTAGGCGTCGGCGAGGTCGAGAAGGAGGAGGTAGGCGCGTGGCAAGGTCGAGGAGAAGGTAGGTGCGGCGACGTCGAGGAGAATGCAGACGCGGCGAGGACGGGCTCCGGCGACGGTGCGAGAAGGCAAGGGCGACGAGGGCTCCGGCGACGGTGCGAGGAGAAAGGGGATGGAATGGGGGGAATTGGGGCAGAAAGGCCCGCGCAGTGCGGTTAAGTCAAAAATAGCAGTAGCGCGGTTCTGCAGACGGGCTATAGCTATCCTAGCAGTAGTGCGGTTAACACCAACACGCGCTACAGATAAGTTAGCTATAGCGCGTGTCCAGAGCCGCGCTATTGCTATTATTGACTTAGCAGTAGCGCCTGTTAGCCCAACACGCGCTACTGCTATTCCTATCATTTTTCATTTTTCCTTTCTGCCTTTTCTTTTCTTTTAATTTTAATTTTAATTTTATTTTTCTTTTCTATTTTCTTTTCTATTCCTCGTAATTTTCTTTTCATTTTCTTCTTTCCTTTCTCATTTTCCTTTTTCTTTTCTTTCTCAAAAGAAGACCGAGCCAGGAAGAAGGGGATCAGATCGGATACAATGTATATAACTGCGTACACAAAATAAATACATATATATAAATGATGGTTTCTCAGTGTCGACATTTTCGTTTTTGAGTGAGCTTCTTTCCCTTCTTGTTCATTGTCGAATAATTGAGCCCCTCGTTGTGACTTTTCCTTTTCCATGGAGTACGATCTTTCTTAGGTAATGTAGTATTAATTCTTCTTTTGACGTGTGCTTCATCGTCATCGTCATCTTCCCTCATCGGGTTGCTATAATGGTCGTAGTCTTCCTTGTTGGTGACTCCACCCATTCCAATGATGTTCGTTTTGCCTCTCCTCATGACAACACGGCTGGGATTGCTCGGGTCGATTATGAAGAAGCATTGTGTCACGTGCTTAGCGTGTACCCATGGCTCGTTTTTTGTGATGGCGTTCACGGCAGCGCTCTTAGCGTCGGGTATAAACATGGTAGTGAAATACCGGGTTTCTCTTTCGACATTCTTAGCATCTGACACAGAAAATCGTCGCACTATGCAGTCCAGAGTAGTCAAGCTCCCATATCTTCTCGACCCTTCCATAGAATCTTTCAGTTGCGCCGTTGTCACCGGTCATGCATTCCATCGTAACCCCCGAGTTCTAAAAATCACTGTTTATATCTTTGACCTCTGTGTAGAACATGTATCCGTTGATATTGTATGCCTGATAGGTCGCGAGGTTGGCCGCGAGGCCATGTGCTAAGGCGTATATGAGCAATCCATCCGTAGAGCCCTCTTTCGGGGGATTAGCAAGAATATGCTCTTTGAACCAATGCGGAAAGTGGAGTTGTGCTCTCTAATAACTTCGGCGTTCGTCCTGCATAGCCTCCGGTCACGGTACTTCTTTGCGATGGTTTCTTTGTGCAGTGTCATGAAAGGATCTACCAAGTCTAGGTGATGTAGCACTACTAAGTTTGCTATGTCAAAGTTGTTGCGTTGATCCAAGTAACCCACTGATACGTCTCCAACGTATCTATAATTTTTGATTGTTCCATGCTGTTATATTAGCATTCTTGGATGTTTTACAATCATTTTATAGCAACTTTATATCATTTTTTGGGACTAACCTATTGACATATTGCCCAGTGCCAGTTGCTATTTTTTGCTTGTTTTTTACTTCGCAGAATATCAGCACCAAACGGAGTCCAAACGCAGCGAAACTTTTTGGAGATATTTTCTGGACCAGAAGACACCTTGTGGGCCAAGAAAGTGCCAGAGGGGAGGCCCGTGGTGAGCACAACCCACCATGGCGCGCCTAGGAGCCTAGGCGCGCACAGGGGGGTTGTGCCTCCCACGGAGCCCCCCTGCACCGCTTCTTCACCCTATAAATTCCCAAATATTCCAGGAACCCTAGGGGAGACGTCGAAAGGCAATTCCAGCCGCCGCAAGTTCCAGAACCACGAGATCCAATCTACACCATCACAGAGGGGTTCATCATCCTCATTGGTGCCTCTTTGATGATGCGTGAGTAGTCCACCATAGACCTACGGGTCCGTAGGAAGTAGCTAGATGGCTTTCTCTCTCTCTCTTTTGATTCTCAATATAATGGTCTCTTGGAGATCTATTTGCTGTAATGACTATTTGCAGTGTGTTTGTTGGGATCCGATGAAGTTTGAGTTTATGATCAGATCTATATCCATGAAAGTTATTTGAGTTATTTGATCTCTTTTATGCATGATTACTTATACCCTCATATTTATTCTTCGAATCTTTGGTTTAGTTAGGCCAACTAGATCGATATTTCTTGCCATGGGAATAGGTGCTTTTTGATGGGTTCGATCTTGCGGTGTCCTCTCCCAGTGACAGAAGGGGCAGCGAGGCACGCATGTATCATTGCTATTAAGGATAACAAGATGGGGTCTATTCCTACATGAATAGATCTTGTCTACATCATGTCACCGTTCTTATTGCATTACCCCATTTCTCCATGAACTTAATAGACTAGATGCATGCTGGATAGCGGTCGATGTGTGGAGTAGTAGTAGTAGATGCAGAATCGTTTTGGTCTACTAATCTTGGACGTGATGCCTATATAATGATCATTGCCTGGATATCATCATAATTATTTGATCTTCTACCAATTTCCCAACAGTAATTTGTTTACCCACCATTTGCTATTTTCTCGAGAGAAGCTATTAGTGAAATCTACGCCCCCCGGGTCTATCTTTCAGCATATTGTTTTCTGATCTACTTTTTATTCGCTTTTGTTTCTAGATCTATTAATCCAAAAACCCAAAAATACCTTGCTGCACTTTTTTTTTGTGTTATTGCGAGATCTATTCATCCAAACTCATACTATTTAATCTATCTTTTTTACTGAGGAGGGATTGACAACCCCTCTTACGCGTTGGGTTGCGAGGTTTTGTTCTTTGTCTGCAGGTACCGTTTACATAGTGTTGCTTGGTTATCCTACTGGTTCAATAACCTTGGTTTCATAACTGAGGGAAATACCTACCGTAGCTGTGTTGCATCATCCCTTCCTCTGCAGGGAAATACCGACACAGATACAAGCAATCAGAAGGAATTTCTGGTGCCGTTGCCGGGGAGACATCATCAACATCTATCAGGTTCCTAATCACAAATCTCATCTCCTTGCAATTTACATTATTTTCCATTTTCCTCTCATTTTCCTCTCCCCCACTTCACAAAAATTTGCCTTTTTATTCGCCTTCTTTTTCGTTCGCCTTTTTCTCGTCAGATATCTTTTTGTTTGCAATCTTGTTTACGTAGTCATGATGTTTCAAGAAAATACCAAATTGTGTGATTTTTCCAATACCAATAACAATGATTTTATTAGCACTCCAATTGCTCCTCCCGCCACTAGTGCGGAGTCTTGTGATATTAATGCCGCTTTATTGAATCTTGTTATGAAAGATCAATTTTCCGGTACTCCTAATGAGGATGTCGCGTCCCATGTAAACACTTTCATAGAATTGTGTGATATGCAAAAGATAAAAGATGTGGACAATGATATTGTGAAGTTGAAATTATTTCCTTTCTCTTTGAGGGATCGTGCAAAAAATTGGTTTTCTTCTTTGCCTCGCAATAGTATCGATTCTTGGGATTAATGCAAAGATGCGTTTATTACTAAGTATTTTCCGACCGCGAAAATTATTTTCCTTAGGACTCAAATCATGAATTTTAAGCAACTTGAGCATGAACATGTTGCACAATCTTGGGAAAGAATGAAATTGTCCTACTCATGGTTTAAATCTTTGGATGATTATACAAAAAAATTATGAGGGATTGAATTTTGTTTCTAGAAATCTTTTAGATTCCGCTGCGGGTGGTACTTTTATGGAAATTAATTTGGGTGAAGCTACTAAATTGCTAGATAATATCATGGCAAATTATTCGCAATGGCATACCGAAAGAGCACCTACTAGTAAAAAGGTTAATTCGGTTGAAGAAATTAATTCTTTGAGTGAAAAAGTTGATGCTCTTATGAAATTGCTTGCTAATAAAAATGCTCCTATTGATCTTAATGATGTGCCTTTGTCTACTTTGATTGAGCAAAATAGTGATCCCGTAGATGTGAATTTTATCTCGCGAAATAATTTCAAAAACAATGCTTATAGAGGTAATTTTAATCATAGGCCTTTTTATGGAAATTCCTCTAA
This sequence comes from Thinopyrum elongatum, assembly GCA_011799875.1. NCBI lineage: Eukaryota > Viridiplantae > Streptophyta > Magnoliopsida > Poales > Poaceae > Thinopyrum > Thinopyrum elongatum. The sequence goes on from CM022301.1 coordinate 411,363,602, forward strand.
TAATTATGGTAATTCCAATGGTAATTCTTCTTATAATAATAATAGGAACCCCTCTGATCTTGAGAATAATATTAAAGAATTTATCAATGCGCAAATTTTTTTCAACACTATGATAGAAGAAAAGTTGAATAAGATTGATGATATGTCTAGAAGCATTGATAGAATTTCTCATGATGTAGAAAATCTCAAGTTGAAAGATTTTTCACCCAAGGTTGAGGAATCAATTAAAACTTTATATGTTTCTATGGATGAATGTAAGAAAAGAACCGCTATGCTTAGAGCTAAAAGTGAATTTTTAGGAAGAGCGTTTTCTAGTGATTGCTTTCATAAAGATGATGAAGATCTTAAAGTAATTGGTGTTTCTTCTATTGATTCCTTGTTTAGTAAGATTAAAATTGATGATAAAGGGACTGGAGAAGAGTCAACTTTAGCTAGAGGGCGTCCCAATGATTTGGAGGGTGAAAATCTTGATGAAAATTTTGATAAAAGTGGGTTTGGAGAGGTCAAAACTTTAACTAGCGATGTGCCCACTCTTTTGGATTACAAAGACTTTAATTATGATAGTTGCTCTTTGATTGAATGCATTTCTTTGTTGCAATCCATGATAAATTCACCCCATGCCTATGAACAAAATAATTTTTTTACTAAACATATTGTTGATTCCATGATGAAAGCTTTTAAAGAAAAGTTGGAATTAGAGATTTCAATTCCTAGAGAATTACATGATGAATGGGAATCAATTAAAATTTTGAGTGTTTCCACAATTCCGAAATCTTTATGTGATGTGCTTGGTCTTACCAATATTGAAGAGTGTTCTTTAAATCTATGCTTGGCGGATTCTACTGTTAAAAAGCCTTTGGGAAGAATTAATGATGTTCTTATTCTTGAAAATTATGTGCCCAGAACCACGAGATCCAGCCACCGCAAGTTCCAGAACCACGAGATCCAATCTACACCATCACGGAGGGGTTCATCATCCTCATTGGTGCCTCTCCGATGATGCGTGAGTAGTCCACCATAGACCTACGGGTCCGTAGGAAGTAGCTAGATGGCTTTCTCTCTCTCTCTCTCTCTCTCTCTTTTGATTCTCAATACAATGATCCCTTGGAGATCTATTTGATGTAATGAATTTTTGCGGTGTGTTTGTTGGGATCCGATGAAGTTTGAGTTTATGATCAGATCTATATCCATGAAAGTTATTTGAGTTCTTTGATCTCTTTTATGCATGATTACTTATAGCCTCATATTTCTTCTTTGAATCTTTGGTTTAGTTAGGCCAACTAGATCATTTTTTGTTGCCATGGGAAGAGGTGCTTTGTGATGGGTTCGATCTTGCGGTGTCCTCTCCCAGTGACAGAAGGGGCAGCGAGGCACTCATGTTTCATTGCTATTAAGGATAACAAGATGGGGTCTATTACTACATGAATAGATCTTGTCTACATCCTGTCATCATTCTTATTGCATTACTCCATTTCTCCATGAACTTAATACACTAGATGCATGCTGGATAGCGGTCGATGTGTGGAGTAATAGTAGTAGATGCAGAATCATTTCGGTCTACTAATCTTGGACGTGATGCCTATATAATGATCATTGCCTGGATATCGTCATAATTATTTGATCTTCTATCAATTTCCCAACAGTAATTTATTTACCCACCATTTGCTATTTTCTCGAGAGAAGCCACTAGTGAAATCTACGGCCCCCAGGTCTATCTTTCATCATATTGTTTTCCGATCTACTTTTTATTCGCTTTTGCTTTCAGATCTATTTATCCAAAAACCCAAAAGTACCTTGCTGCACTTTTTCTTTCTTTATTTTATTTTGTGTTATTGCGAGCAAAGGCGTAGCTGGGCCCCAGGCTACCAGGGCCATGGCCCGAGCTATGCGAAAAAAATTAGGCCTATATTTTAGAAATTTTCAGAAGTGGCCCGGGGCGTAGACGCGACCCAGCCCAGCACTTTCCCGATTGGCCCCCTCCTGACCAGATTGAACCAGGAGTCCACGAGGTACCCTACGCATCGAGCAGGATCCAGCCGCTGTTCTAGCAGGAGTCCTTGCGCCGGCCGCCGCCCAGCCACCCCGTGTCCCCGTCCATCTACTAGTCCGGTGAGGCGGCGACCCCGTCCATCTGCTCGTCGGGCGACCTCGTCTGCACGGCTGCACCCCGCCTCTTGTCCCGCGACCTAGCTCGGCCTCTCGTCCAGCCGTCCAGGTCCAGCGACGCTGCACCGACCGCTCGTTCGACGACCTCGCCCTGCCTCCAGCCTCCCGCCAGGCCACCACCGTTCGGCCAGCCGGCCAGGTATTTCCCCTCTGCCCTCTGGCCAGTGCGGCCACTCCCACTCCCAAATCCTAATTTTATTTAAGTTTGAGAAAGGAGGCAGCATGGTATCTGAACTTAATGCTTCAAATTAGATGTTTTTGCTCTCTGAACTTAATGCTTCAAATTACCAGAAAGCACTGATTCCTGTATTTGTTCCAATTAACAGGAAGACCGAAGGCAAGATGAACAAAAGATCCAGGACAATGACATCTTTTTTTCAACCACAAAGCACTGATTCCATAGTAACTGAAACATGCCCTTCAACACGAGCAAGTGATGATGTTCCTCATGTTACAGCTCAACTTAAGCCTCGTGATATTGAGCTAGACCCTGGTAAGAGAATACCTACTGAGATTTTGGATCCCGACATTAGAGATCTTGCTAGAAGGGAGTACAGTAGTAAGGGCCCTTGCCACCAACTAACCATAAATACGGAAATGGGTAGGAAAAGGGTTTAGAAGCTTTCATGATTCTTGGTACAAAAATCATCGTGGCTGGTTGGAATATAGCGTTGATAAAATGCAGCCTTCTGTTTTTATTGCTTTCTATTTAAGCAACCAAGAGCTGACAACTATGGAGTTTAAGAATTCACTAAGAATGGGTTTAAGAATTGGAAGGATGGACCTAAAATTCTTGATGAACATGTTGGTAAACATGATAGTGCTCATAATAAGGCTAGACACACTATGAGGCTTTCAAAAATCAGAGGCAAAATCTGCCACATGTGTTTGATCGAGGTACTCAGAAGGATGAAGAAGAATACAAAGCTCGTCTCTTGATTATATTGGGTGTTATCAAATTTTTGCTGCTACAAGGTCTTGCTTTTCGTGGACATGATGAGTCTACTAGCTCAAAGAATAAGGGTAACTTTAAGGAATTGTTGGGCTGGCTCATAGAGAAAGACCGACATGCACAAAAATTGATTGCGGATGCAGGAGCGAACCATAAGCTAACTTCACCTGAGATACAATTGGACTTGTGCAAGGCTTGTGCAGAAGAGACCACCAAAACCATTGTTGATGAAATTGGAGATAGTAAATTTTCCTTACTTGTTGGTGAGTCCAGAGATGCATCTATCAAGGAGCAAATGGCTATGTGTTTGAGGTTAGTGCCTTCGTGTGTATTGTATGTGTGTCTTGTTGTGCATATATTTTCTCAAAGTTGTTATATATTAATCATGCAATTGTGTCTTATGTAGGCATCTCAGCAGCCGAGGGGAGGTGATTGAGAGGTTTATTGCAATCAAGCATGTTCTTGACACGCGAGCAACTTCACTCAAGGTAGTTTTTGATGGTATATTTGCTACTCAGGGCTTGTCTATGTCTAATTTGAGAGGGCAAGGTTATGATGGGGCTTCAAATATGAGACGGGAATTTCATGGGTTGCAAAGATTGATCTTGGAGGAAAATCCGTATGCTCATTATATACACTGCTTTGCCCATCAATTGCAATTAGTTGTTGTTGCTGTTGCAAAGTGTTGTTCATCAGTAAGAGATTTTTTTGAATACACTAGCATGGTTGTCAACATTGTTAATGCTTCATGTAAAAGACATGATCAGTTAGCCCAAGAGCAACATGATGAATTTTTGCGCCACGTGGAGGCCGGGGAACTTCCTGGGGGGAAAGGAAAAAAACCAATTAACTAACCTTGCAAGACCCGGTGATACACGGTGGGGGTCACATCATAGGACCTTGTGTCGACTTATTTCTATGTGAAAACCAGTTCTGAAGGTATTAGAAAATTTGTACAATGATGCTGATAATGTTGCACAAAGAACCTCAACTGGGGGGTTGATAAATCACATGGAAACATTTGAATTTGTTCTCATATTGCATCTTATGATTAGATTATTGGGCAAGACTAATGATTTATCACAGTGCTTGCAACAGAAAAAACAGCATATTGTGCGTGCCGCGGGATTGATTAAAACCACAATGGACAAAATGCAAGAGATAAGGCAGAATGGTTGGGATGAGCTCTTCCAAGAGGTAACTGACTTCTGTCTCAAATACAATATTGTAGTGCCAAATATGGAAGATACAAGAACTGCTAATGGTCGTTCAAGAACTTGGGGTGGCCAATTGGTAACTTACCACCATCATTTCAGAAATGAAATATTCAATGTGGTGCATGATCAAATTATTATGGAATTCAACAACCGTTTTTCTGAAAGATCTACTCAATTGTTAAGATGCATTGCTTGCCTTGATCCGAAGAATTCTTTTGCCAATTATGATGAAGACAAGCTTGTTGACCTTGCTAGTATGTATGCTGATGACTTCTCGACATATGAAGTTAGTTTTGTCCTTAGAAATCAATTGGACTCATTCGTTCATATAGCAAGAGTTGATCCACATTTGATGAATTGTAATGACCTTGGTCATCTTGCCATGAAGATGGTTGATCAATAGTAGGTACAATGGGGTTTTACGCCCAAACTACGGGATGTCGTAGTTCTCCACGGGACTAGGTAAATCGATGACCGTGCTTGGCTAAAGCTAGGTGACAATTCAGATGATGATCGCAAGAAAATATAAACCTAAAATAACCAAGGACGATGACAAATAAAATGACAAACAACACAGGGAGATTAAGATTGACACTCACTCTCTAATTGGTATTTTCATATTACTAGAGAACTACAATACTAGCATCAATGATAAGGGAATTCAAAAGGCATGGACATATATAATTAGCAAGCATATGACAGGAGGAAGAAACAAGCTAATATGACAGGGACAGAAGTATTTCACAACACAAACATATATATTTTCACATGAACTTCGTTAACACCAAGACTGGAAATTAAATGTTCATACATCTCACTTCTACAGAGAGTAACATCGACAGAAAATTCACAAGAAACAATATGAATTATTAAAAGCAACTAGCTGACAATTAGTCACACACACAAAACATATATGATTTGGATTACTCAAGACACAGTACTAGCACTAAAATGATCAACATAACAGAAATACGAAACCACATGAGACATATATCACGAATATATATGGCACGGGTACTAGAGCTAAAACAGGGACTGAAAACTGAACATCAAATAAACTAGAGCAAAGTTACTAGTATGAGACAGATTACAATAGATGGCAAGAAACAAACGCACAGGGCTAAACATACACATACACTAGCAGAGTACTAATCAACAGAGCTATGACACATTGAGAAGGTTGCAAGAACTCTTAAAATCTGAACCTTACAAAGTCTTAAACATCTTAATTTTACAGAAATTTCAGAGAGAGAGATACAGAGAGATAAATTGCAGTAGATTCAGTTGGTGACGAGGAGCAACATCAAGTGGGGAACAGCAGCAAGAGAACTAGGGAGAGGGTGCAGCAGCAGGGACATGAAGAAGAAGAGCAGCAACAGCGTTAGGGGAAGAAGAGAAGTAGCAGCAAGGATGGGGAGAACAGGGAAGTCGCAGGGGGCGTTGAGGAGAAGCAGCAGCAAGGGCATGAGAGGGGAAGCAGAGGAGGAGGAGCAGAGAGATGAGCAGTAGCAGGGGGCGTTGAGGAGAAGCAGCAGCAAGGGCATGAGAGGGGAAGCAGAGGAGGAGGAACAGAGAGATGAGCAGCAGCAGGGGCGTGGGAGAAGATAAGCAACAAGAGGAGCAGAAGGGCAACAGGGAGGACGTCGGGAAGAAGAACAACAGTGAGGTAGGCGAAGGTATTGGAAATATGCCCTAGAGGCAATAATAAAGTGGTTATTATTATATTTCCTTGTTCACGATAATTGTTTATTATCCATGCTATAATTGTATTGATTGGAAACTCAAATACATGTGTTGATACATAGACAACAACATGTCCCTAGTGAGCCTCTACCGGACTAGCTCGTTGATCAAAGATGACTATGGTTTCCTAGTCATAGACATGAGTTGTCATTTGATAACGGGATCACATCATTAGGAGAATGATGTGATGGACAAGACCCAAACTATAAGCGTAGCATATGATCGTATCAAGTTTATTGCTATTGTTTTCTGCATGTCAAGTATCTGTTCCTATGACCATGAGATCATGCATCTCACTGACACCGGAGGAGTACCTTGTGTGTATCAAACGTTGCAACATAACTGGGTGATTATAAAGATGCTCTACAGGTATCTCCGAGGGTGTCTGTTGAGTTGGCATGGATCAAGACTGGGATTTGTCACTCCATATGACGGAGAGGTATCCCGGGGCCCACTCGGTAATACAACATCACAATGAGCTTGCAAGCAATGTGAATAAGGAGTTAGTCATGGGATGTTGTATTACGGAATGAGTAAAGAGACTTGTCGGTAACGAGATTGCACTACAAAAAAAAGACACATCCGTGACATTTTGGGCCGAACGAATTTTTTTCCTGTCATGCTTATGACACTTCTATGACGATAATTATGACAAAACCCGGTATCATCATAGATGTGGTGGGCTCCTACTTCTATGGCAAAAAATCATGACAGAAAATGGGCTTTTAGTCCTGGGCGGGCCGGAGACGCAGCTGCATGACATTCTTTGGGCCGTCCATGACGGAAAAAATCATGGTAGAAGCGAGGGCGAGGAAAATTTTGGGGAGTTCCCAGTTACGGTGGGTGGTCGGGGCCGAGCGATGCACGGAGGTTTGCACGTTTTCTCTCGTATACGTACGTGCGTGTGTGCGAGGTGTTGGGCTCTAACTGAACCCGAGCAAGGCGTTCACTTACTGAACCCGAGCGATTGCACTAGCTACGTTACTGAACCCGAGCGATCGATCGATCCCTGGCTGTTAACTGAACCCGATCGAGGGATTCCTTCGCTACTGCTGATAACTGAAGCCGATCAAACCTACTGCCTCTTGATGAACAGTGAACGTGGGGGTTGGTTGAATGAGTCGAGACGTACGTGGTTGGGGTTGGATGAACAGTTCCCGGTGGGGGTTGGATGAACAGGACCTCGTGATAGTAGTAATAGGCCATTGCCGCTGGATGAACAGGACCCCGAGAGGATGCCGCCACAGCCGAGCTGGTTGGGGGTGGATGAACATGACCCCGTGGAGGGCTGGTTGAACAGTAGCCGGTGGAGGGCTGGCTGAACAGTAGCTCGTGGAGGCAGGAGGAAGATGCTATGGATGAACAGTGCAGGTGGAGGCTGAAGGAAGTCGACGGTGGGTGAACAGTAGCCTGTGGAGTCCCGTTTGCAGTACGCCACACCCCTCCGATGAACAGGACCCCCGTTTCGACCGTAGCACTCCAACACAAGTCCGTTTCCTCCGTTTTGCGGTACGCCACACCCCTCCCGATGAACAGGACCCCCGTTTCGACCGTAGCGCTCCAACACAAGTCCATTTCCTCCGTTTTGCGGTACGCCACACCCCTCCCGATGAACAGGACCCCCGTTTCGACCGTAGCCGGTCGAACAGAAGGCCGTTTCCTCCGTACTGCGGTACGCCAGACCCCGTTTCGACTGTTCCGTCCAAGCCGGTTGGCTCCCTTTGAACAGGACGCATTTTGACCCAGTCTGTTGCCTCCTGATGAACAGGACGTTGTTTCTCCGTTCTGACCCAGCCGGTTGGCTGCCCGATGAACAGGACGCCGTTGCTGCCGTTCGTTGCCTCTCCATGTACACGAGTCCTGGCCGTACGTATGCGCGAGTAGGCGTTCGAGACCCCGCCTGTATGTACGTACATGGCCATGTTTTTTGGCATGTGGTTGTACGTACGTGTACACAGTTTAGAAGGGACTGCCTGAACTGCTACGTCGGGGGCTCTACTACTACACGTGCTGCTCCTTACTTAGCCATGGTTCATTGTTGCAGAGAGACCGATCGACCAGTATGTACGTACATGTTCGCGACAACGCTACGTACGCTTCGACCTGGTGTGTCCCGGCTGTCAGGGAGGATAAGGACGCACTTCCTTGCGTGCGAAGTTATTGATGGTGGGTCCGAGCTGTCAGGGGAAGGATTCATTTTTTTTGCGCCTAATATGGAGGCACTTTTCTTGCGTCCGAAGATATAGCTGGTGGGTCCGAGCTGCCAGGGGGGGAAATATATTTTTCGCAAAATACAGCTACGCCAAAATACAGAGGCCCTTCCGATAGGTCCCTGCTGTCAGGTGGAGGAATCATTATTTTGCGCGTAATAAGGAGGCACTTCCTTGCAACAGCCTGATACGTCCATTTTTCATCATGTTTTCCTACTGTTATTTATGATGTTTTTATGCATAATAATGCTTTTTGGAGTAATTCTAATGCCTTTTCTCTCATAATATTCAAGGTTCACACAAAGAGGGATGAAAGGATCGAGAAGAGGTGTCTAGAGGGGGGGGGGTGATTAGACACTCAACAAGCAAAAGTAGTTGTTTTTAAGTTCTTTAAGTTGAGGTAGAGTTTTAGCACAAGTTTAAGCATTCACAATACATTTCAAGCAAACATGAAAAGAGTATGAGCTGCGAAAAGAGTAAAGCATGCTATTTTCAAGAAAGTAAAGGGATGGGATTGGAGTGTGCAAACGCAATGAAGACACGGAGATTTTTGGCGTGGTTCCGATAGGTGGTGCTATCGTACGTCCACGTTGGTGGAGACTTCAACCCACGAAGGGTAACGGTTGCGCGAGTCCACGGAGGGCTCCACCCACGAAGGGTCCACAAAGAAGCAACCTTGTCTATCCTACCATGGCCATCGCCCATGAAGGACTTGCCTCACTCGAGTAGATCTTCACGAAGTAGGCAATCTCCTTGCCCTTACAAACTCCTTGTTTCAACTCCACAATCTTGTCGGAGGCTCCCAAGTGACACCTAACCAATCTAGGAGACACCACTCTCCAAAAGGTAATAAATGGTGTGTTGATGATGAACTCCTTGCTCTTGTGCTTCAAATGATAGTCTCCCCAACACTCAACTCTCTCTCACAGATTTGGCTATGGTGGAAAGATGGTTTGAGTGGAAAGCAACTTGGGGAAGGCTAGAGATCAAGATTCTTGTGGTTGGAATGGAATGTCTTGATCTCAACACATGAGTAGGTGGTTCTCTCTCAGAAAATGAGTAGTGGAAGTGTAGGCTCGTTCTGATGGCTCTCTCTTGAATAGAGAAGGGGGTGGGGGGGTATATATAGCCTCCACACAAAATTCAACCATTACACACATTTGACCCAACTCGGTCAGACCGAATAGAAGAACTCGGTGATACCGATTTAGTTCAAAATGTGAACGTTAGGATTCTCGGTGGGACTGACATGATCAACTCGGTGGGACTGATGTGCTAGGGTTGGGGCAAGACCTCATCTCGGTGTGACCGATTGCATGAACTCGATGGGACTGATTTCAGCAATGAGTTAAACAAAGAGTTGGTCAGGCAAACTCGGTGGGACCAATTGCATATTTCGGTGAGACCGAAATAATTACAACAGGCAACAAAGAGTTTGCATTGCAAACTCGGTCGGACCGATCGCTCATTTTGGTAAGACCGAAACGTTACGAAGGGAAACAGAGAGTTTGCATTGCCATCTCGGTGAGACCGAGATCCCGATCGGTGAGACCGAATTGATTAGGTTTTCTGGCAGTGGCTATGTCAAAGAAACTCGGTGGCGCCGGATAGATCAAATCGGTGGGGCCGAGTTTGACTTTTGGTTTAGGACATATTTGGAAATGAGAAAGTGGTTGAGGGCTTTGGAGCATATCACTAAGCATTTTGAGCAAGTAGACCATTAAGCAACACCTCATCCCCTTTTAATAGTATTGGCTTTTCCTATGGACTCAATGTGATCTTGGATCACTAAAATAGAAATGAAGAGTCTTGAGCTTTTGCCAATCTTTGTCCTTAGTATCTTGAAGGGGTTCCACGTCCTCTTGTCCACGCCACGCCATTGTTGAACTTTCAGAAATATACTAGATAAAGATATTAGTCCAACAAGAGATATGTTGACATTAATTACCAAAATCACCTAGGGAGCACTTGTGCTTTCAATCTCCCCCTTTTTGGTAATTGATGACAACATACATCAAAGCTTTAGATAAGGATATGAAGAGTAACAAGTAAAGCTTTGGAAGGACATGTAACAAGCATAGGCTCCCCCTACATGTATGCAATCATGTAAAGATAGTATGTAAGATCATGTGAATGCATAAGCATGTCAGAGCAAGCAATGAGTTACATGTATCTTGGCTATATGCATCAGAGCAAATGATGTATACAGGAAGTCTACCTTTATGTTCATGAGTCCTTCTTGCAAACAATATGTACATCAGCAAGAGGTCATCATGCACATGAGTGTGATGCATATACTTACCTTGTGGTCTTGGGCTGGCTTCGAAAGAGATGAGCTTGAGAAAACAATGTTAGATAACACAAGAACACTCTAAATGAAGCAAGTTCAGGAGACCACAAGATTACCAAGACTGGGATGACATGTAAAGAGTAAGTACTTAGTACTCTATTTGGATATGGACATGTCCCCAAAGATTAAAGATATGCAATGAATTCCAAAGACTTTTCTTCCCTTAGATAGGAACTCTTTCTCCCCCTAAATTTGATATTGGATAATGGGAGAAGGTAGGGTAAGAGAAAATCAGAGCAAGAAAAAAAAACAGAGCAAGAAAAGATACGAACTCACATTTATTAACATGTCTTTCCCCTCTTAAAGACATGTGACTTGTCTCCTCTATTGTTTATAAGCATCTGGAGAAGCAAGCTAAGATGTGCTTTCCCATGTGATAAGCTTTGATGTGCTCTCTCTCCCCCTTTGACATCAATTTCGAACAAGGGACCTTCTGGAGCATGAGTCGAATAGGTTTGGTCCTTGAAACACATTTCAAAGCAGCATGTAGTATAAGATGCGAGTAGAGGATAAGAATCATTGAGTGGAGCTGGAGAAGAAATGACATTTGCAATGGCAAAAAGTTTTCTCAGTAGTGAAATCGGTAACGTTGATCTATTTTCATCGGTGACACCGAGTTGGCGATGTCATAGATGATGCATATCGGTCAGATCGGGTTAGTCCTCGTCGGTTGTACCGATGAACTTTCTACAAGAAATTGTAGTTTGGTCTAGCCGATGGGCATGAATCGGTGAGGCCGAGTTCAGTACAGAGGAAAAGTCTTGTCAACTCAGCTCACTTGGCAATCGAAATCTCACAAGGATTTGCAAGGAATTAACTGAAGAATTTGCAATGAATTAGATGCAGAAAAATACAGAGAAACATACAAAGGAAAAGGATCTAGATTAAGTTTTTTTTGAAAAGGGGAACAAACAAGTAAAAACATATGCAAAACAAAGAAACACTAGAGAACTTCATCTAGAAGGGGTCGGCGACAAAGTCACCTATGTTAGAGTATATTGACTGAGGAGTCAAGTGATGACACTTGATCGTAGGTCATACTCATCGTTTAAGCTCAAAATGGGGTTACCAATTCGTTTAAGCTTTTTGACATCTTGGTGAGTTGCTTTGACCCATGTCTTGGAGTAAAGCTTCTCTAAGATGGAATAACATACCTTGAGTGGTGGTGTTGATCTTGATCATGTAGTCGAACTTGTGTTGGATGCTCGAGGTTGATGTAGTTCATCAAGAGTTGAGAGCACCACTTATAGTTTGAGTTCATCTTCCTACATGGGTTAGTCTTGTAAGGAAGAGAACTTGTGTATCCAAGATGACAATCATGAAACTTGATACTAGATGAAATTTGATATATAGAAATTGTCAAAGGATATGTTGAGTGAATCCACGCTTCCTTGTATTCAACAACCATATAGTAGAAACTTGGTGATGTAGAGATTTCTCAAGATGTGAGTGACTTGCAATCTCGTAGATTTGGGCTCATCCAAGTACCTACAAGGGTTAGATAACATGCAAGGGTACAAATATAGATCCAAGACATATGATCATCATCATAAGAGTAATATCAAGGATTAGTCAAAAGACAAGCTCAAGCCTTGCATGTATCCGAATGGAGTTTCTACTCCAAGTTTGAGGCATCAATAATATTCAATTCACCTCTCAAATGGCAAAATACTTTCTCATCAAGCAGTTTGGTGAATATATCCACCAATTGCTTATCGGTACAAACATGCTTAAGATTGATGTCTCCTTTAGCAACATGATCTCGAATGAAATGATGACGAACTTCAATATGCTTAGTTCGAGAATGTTGCACGGGATTGTGAGCAATCTTAATAGCACTTTCATTATCACATAGCAATGGAACATGTTTCACATGTATCCCATAATCCTTAAGAGTTTGGGTCATTCAAAGTAATTGAGGACAACATGATCCGGCGGCAATGTATTCCGCTTCGGCGGTGGATAAGGATACCGAGTTTTGCTTCTTGGAGGACCAAGACACAAGAGATCTACCAAGAAATTGACAAGTTCCCGAAGTGGACTTTCTATCAACCTTGTCACCGGCATAGTCCGAATCGGAGTAGCCAACAAGATCAAAAGAGGACCTCTTAGGATACCAAATGCCAAAGTTTGGTGTATGGATTAAGTATCTCACTATCCTTTTCACAGCCTTAAGATGACACTCTTTAGGGGCCGCTTGATATCGTGCACACATGCACACACTTAGCATAATATCGGGACGGGAGGCACATAGATATAACAATGAACCAATCATAGAGCGGTAAACCTTTTGGTCAACCGATTTGCCATCCTTAGTCAAGTCAAGATGTCCACTAGTAGGCATGGGTGTTTTCATACCTTTGCTCTCTTGCATATTGAACTTCTTGAATAAGTCCTTGGTATACTTTGTTTGGGAAACAAAGGTACCCTCCTTAGTTTGCTTGATTTGCAAACCAAGAAAGAATTTGAGTTCACTCATCATAGACATCTCAAACTTCTTCGACATTAGCCTTCCAAACTTTTCACTAAAATGAGGGTTAGTCGAACCAAATATGATATCATCCACATATATTTGGCACACAAATAATTCACCATTAACCCTTTTAGTAAAAAGTGTAGAATCAATTTTTCCAATCTTGAAGCCTTTTTCAATAAGAAACTTAGTCAAGCATTTATACCATGCTCTAGGAGCTTGTTTGAGACCATAAAGTGTTTGTGAAGTTTGTAAACATGATTAGGTTTCTTGGGATTAACAAAGCCGGGAGGTTGTTTAACATAGACTTCCTCCTCAATTTCTCCATTTAGAAAGGAACTTTTAATGTCCATTTGGTATAGAGTGATATCATGGTGATTGGCATAAGCAAGTAAGATGCGTATGGACTCAAGTCTAGCAACGGGGGCATATGTCTCACCATAGTCCATACCTTCGACTTGAGTCTAACCTTGGGCGACGAGATGGGCCTTGTTGTGTACAACTTGTCCATCTTCATCTTGCTTATTCCGAAACACCCATTTGGTTCCAATGACATTGTGCTTTTCATCGGGCTTTTCAACAAGCGTCCATACTTGATTCCTCTCGAAATTGTGTAGCACTTCATGCATAGCATTCAGCCAATCCGGATCATCAAGAGCTTCTTCAACCTTCATAGGTTCACTATTAGAAATGAATGAGTAATGTTAACAAAAGTTAGCTAAGCGAGACTTAGAGCGAGTAATTCTCCCGGTTTGAATATCATCGAAGATTTGTTCGACGGGATGATGTCTTAAGACTCTTGCTCTAACTCGTGAGAGCTTTTGTTTGGGTCGGGGTGGAACATCCTCTTCATTGTCTTGTTCTTCCTCTTGTCTATCTTCATTGTTGTTGGCGTTGATGTTCTCTTGTGGAGGTGGAGAAGGAGGTTGATGAGGTTCATCTTGATGTACTTCCTCGTCTCCTTCATCTTGACGTGTTCCACTTGTGGATGCCTCCAAGTCAACTTGTGGTTCACCTTAGTGTGAAGTTGAGGCTTCCACTTGAACGGACGAGGTACTCTCCTTCACCTCCGTTGGGCGAATCTTGCCAATAGACAAGTCTTGAATCGCTTCCGAAGGGTCTTTGTCTCCTACATCAATTGGCAATTGCTCTACTTGCGAGCCGTTAGATTCATCAAACTTCACATCTACCGTCTCTTCAACCTTTTGGGTGAAATTGTTGTAGACACAGTATGTGTGAGAGTTTGAGCCATAACCGAGTAGAAAACCTTCATGAGATTTAGGGGCAAATTTTGAACGATGATGTTTATCAAGAATGTAGCACTTTTAGCCAAATACTCGAAAGTATCCAACTTGGGGTTTGTTACCGGTGAGAAGCTCGTATGTCATCTTGCCAAGAAGCTTGTGAAGATACAATCGATTTGTAGCATGACAAGCTGTCTCAACCGCTTCCGCCCAAAAGTGTTTTGGTGTCTTGTATTCATCAAGCATCGTTCTCGCCATCTCAATGAGTGTCCGGTTCTTCCTCTCAACAACTCCATTTTGTTGAGGTGTGTACGCAGCTGAGAACTCATGTGAAATCCCTTCTTCGTCAAGAAAGGTATCCAAATTGGCGTTCTTGAAGTCCGTTCCGTTGTCGCTGCGAACCTTCTTGATTTTTACTTCAAATTGATTTTGGGCCTTCCTAGCGAAGTTCTTGAAGATCTTTTGGACCTGCAATTTATCATCAAGAAAGAACACCCACATAAATCTTGAAAAATCATCAACAATGACTAAACCAAACGAGTTACCACCGAGACTCTTGTAGGCGTTGGGACCAAAAAGATCCATGTGGAGTAGCTCAAGCGGTCTTCTCGTGGTCATAATGTTCTTTACGGGATGACTTCCTCCAAATTGTTTTCCTGCTTGACAAGCACTGCAAAGTCTATCCTTGTCAAATATAAGATCTTTAACACCAAGGATATGATCACCTTTAATGAGCTTATCAAGATTTCGCATGCCCACATGACCTAACCTTCTATGCCACAACCAACCTTTGGAAGATTTAGCAATTAAGCAAGTTCTAGGTTGAGCTCTTTTAGTGAAGTCAACAATGTATAGATCACCCCTACGTATACCGGTAAAGACCATACTATGATTATCTCTTCGAAACACTTGGCAGTCTACTTCAGTGAATAGAACATTGAGACCGAAATCAGCTAGTCTAGATACGGAAAGTAGATTGTAGCCAAGAGATTCAACAAGCATAACATTTTGGATGGAGCTGTCATGTGAGATGGCCACCTTACCAAGGCCAACCACCTTACCCTTTGAGTTATCACCAAAAGTGACATACTTTCGAGGGCCGTCGTTTTCAGCAAGCTCACGAAACATATACTTGTCTCTGGTCATGTGATCGGTACATCCACTGTCAAGAACCCATTCCTTTCCTCCAGCCATGTAACCACGAAGGTTAGCCATAAGACCAAAGTGTCTCATAGTCTCATCAAGATCAAAGTCACTATCATCATCCTCGTCATAATATCCATGTTCAGCATCATCACCATATGAATTATCATTACCTAGAGAAGGTAATTCATTAGATTTATAACCATGACAATGTTCATATTTATGAATTCTAATGACTTGAGAGATGATGTCACTAATGATTCCAACATCTCCTTTGGCATGCATGAGGTCACGAAGCTCAAATAGACAATCACCAAACTTAGGATCACTAGAATTTATCTTATTTAAAGCAATGGACTTTTGAAGAATCTAATCTAGATTTTTCAAGGAATAGTTTGGAAAGCGTTTCTCGAGGTATCTCCATATAGTGTAAGCACATTCGAGTGTAGGCAAGCACACAATCAAGTTTCTAGGCAATCCTCTAATGATAAGATTAACAGTTCTAAGATTGCAGATCATGTCAAGAGACTCATCGGGGGTAGGATGCAAAGGATCAATAGGAGGTGCACAAGGGCAAGTAATATACTTGTTCAAATTATATTCATTAAAAATCTCAAGCATCTCATTTTTCCAAGCATGATAGAACTCTCCATCAAGTAAAGGTACTTTACGTCTAATACTCCCAATCGTAGACTCATCCATCTTCCTCCAATGGTGATTAAACCAAAGCAATGGAGACCAATGCTCTGATATAAAATGAAAGGATCGAGAAGAGGTGTCTAGAGGGGGGGGGGGGGGGGTGATTAGACACTCAACAAGCAAAAGTAGTAGTTTTTTAAGTTCTTCAAGTTGAGGTAGAGTTTTAGCACAAGTTTAAGCATTCATAATACATTTCAAGCAAGCATGACAAGAGTATGAGCAGCGGAAAGAGTAAAGCATGCTATTTTCAAGAAAGTAAAGGGATGGGATTGGAGTGTGCAAACACAATGAAGACACGGAGATTTTTGGCGTGGTTCTGATAGGTGGTGCTATCATACGTCCACGTTGGTGGATACTTCAACCCACGAAGGGTAATGGTTGCGCGAGTCCACGGAGGGCTCCACCCACGAAGGGTCCACGAAGAAGCAACCTTGTCTATCCCACCATGGCCATCGCCCATGAAGGACTTGCCTCACTCGGGTAGATCTTCACAAAGTAGGCGATCTCCTTGCCCTTACAAACTCCTTGGTTCAACTCCACAATCTTTTCGGAGGCTCCCAAGTGACACCTAACCAATCTCGGAGACACTACTCTCCAAAAGGTAATAAATGGTGTGTTGATGATGAACTCCTTGCTCTTGTGCTACAAATGATAGTCTCCCCAACACTCAACTCTCTCTCACAGATTTGGCTATGGTGGAAAGATGGTTTGAGTGGAAAGCAACTTGGGGAAGGCTAGAGATCAAGATTCTTGTGGTTGGAATGGAATGTCTTGATCTCAACACATGAGTAGGTGGTTCTCTTACAGAAAATGAGTAGTGGAACTGTAGGCTTGTTCTGATGGCTCTCTCTTGAATAGAGAAGGGGGTGGAGGGGTATATATAGCCTCCACACAAAATCTAACCGTTACACATATTTGACCCAACTCGGTCAGACCGAATAGAATAACTCGGTGAGGCCGATTTAGTTCAAAATGTGAACGTTAGGATTCTCGGTGGGACTTGTGCTTTCAAGGGAGAATTCCGGCAGCTGGAAATCTGGACCTGAAAAAGCTACGTCAGGCTACCTATTCTGCACAACTCCAAATGAGCTGAAACTTCACAAGGAATTTTTATGGAATAAATAAGAATTATTGGAGCAAGTAACAACCAGAGGGGGCCCACCAGGTGGGCGCAACCCACCTGGGCACGCTAGGGAGCCCAGGCGCGCCCTGGTGGGTTGTGCCCTCCTCGACCCACCTCCGGTGCCCCTCTTCTGGTATATAAGTCATTTTGACCTAGAAAAAATAAGGAGAGGACTTTCAGGACGAAGCGCCGCCGTCTCGAGGCGGAACTTGGACAGGAGCACTTTTGCCCTCCGGCGGAGCGATTCCGCCGGGGGAACTTCCCTCCCGGAGGGGGAAATCATCGTCATCATCATCACCAACAACTCTCCCATATTGGGGAGGGCAATCTCCATCAACATGTTCAACAGCACTATCTCCTCTCAAACCCTAGTTCATCTCTTGTGTTCAATCTTTGCACCGGAACTATAGATTGGTACTTGTGGGTGACTAGTAGTGTTGATTACATCTTGTAGTTGATTACTATATGGTTTATTTGGTGGAAGATTATATGTTCATATCCATTATGCTATTTAATACCCCTCTGATCGTGAGCATGATTATCATTAGTGAGTAGTTACTTTTGTTCTTGAGGTCACGGGAGAAATCTTGCTGCAAGTAATCATGTGAACTTGATATGTGTTCGATATTTTGATGATATGTATGTTGTGATTCCCTTAGTGGTGTCATGCTAAAGTCGACTACATCACACTTCACCATATTTGGGCCTAAGGGAATGCATTGTGGAGTAGTTATTAGATGATGGGTTGCGAGAGTGACAGAAGCTTAAACCCTAGTTTATGCGCTATTCCTTAAGGGACTGATTTGGATCCAAAAGTTTAATGCTATGGTTAGATTTATTCTTAATATTTTTCTCATAGTTGCGGATGCTTGCGAGGGTGTTAATCATAAGTAGGAGGTTTGTTCAAGTCAGAACAGCACCTAAGCACCGGTCCACCCACATATCAAATTATCAACATAGCGAACACAAATCAAACCAACATGATGAAAGTGACTAGATGAAATTCCCGTGTACCCTCAAGAACGCTT
This sequence comes from Thinopyrum elongatum, assembly GCA_011799875.1. Classification (NCBI taxonomy): domain Eukaryota; kingdom Viridiplantae; phylum Streptophyta; class Magnoliopsida; order Poales; family Poaceae; genus Thinopyrum; species Thinopyrum elongatum. The sequence goes on from CM022301.1 coordinate 411,381,950, forward strand.
TGCTTATCATAAGAGATCATTTTGGCCTGTCCTTTGCCTCAAAAGGATTGGGCTACCTTGCTGCACTTTTATTACCATTACCATTCTTGCTCGTTAAAAATTATCTTGCTACCAAACTACTCGTTACTTATAATTTCAGTGCTTGCAGACATTACCTTGCTGAAAACCGCTTGTCATTTCCTTCTGCTCCTCGTTGGGTTCGACACTCTTACTTATCGAAAGGACTACAATTGATCCCCTATACTTTTGAGTCATCAAGGCTCTTTTCTGGTGCCGTTGCCGGGGAGTGAAGTGCTCTTGGTAAGTGGAAATCGGTAAGGAAAAATTATTACTACGTGCTGAAATTCATTGTCACTTGTTACTATGGAGAACAATCCTTTGAGGAGTTTGTTCGGGGTATCTTCACCTCGACCGGAACCACAATTAGTTACCCCTCAACCTACTGCACCTACTGAAAATATTGGTTATGAAATTCCTTCGGGTATGATATAACAACTGCTAGCTAATCCTTATGCAGGAGATGGAACCGAACATCCTGATATGCACTTGATATATGTGGATGGAATTTGCGGATTATTTAAGCTTGCAGGTTTACCTGGAGATGAAGCTAAGAAGAAGGTTTTCCGTTTATCTTTGAAGGGAAAAGCATTGGCATGGTATAGGCTATGCGATGATATTGGATCTTGGAATATGAATCGATTGAAATTGGAATTTCACCAAAAAATTTATCCTATGCATCTAGTTCATCGTGATCGGAATTATATATATAATTTTTGGCCTCATGAAGGAGAAAGTATCGCTCTAGCTTGGGGGAGGCTTAAGTCAATGCTATATTCATGCCCCAATCATGAGCTCTCAAGAGAAATTATTATTCAGAATTTTTATGCTCGGCTTTCTCATGATGATCGATCCATGCTTGATACTTCTTGTACTGGTTCCTTTATGAAGAAGACTATTGACTTTCGGTGGGATCTATTAGAAAGAATTAAATGCAACTCTGAAGATTGGGAACTCGATGAAGGTAAAGAGTCAGGTATTAAGCTGAAGTATGATTGTGTTAAATCTTTTATGAATACCGATGCTTTTCAAAAGTTTAGCACTAAATATGGACTTGACTCTGAGATAGTAGCCTCCTTTTGTGAATCATTTTCTACTCATGTTGACCTCCCTAAGGAGAAGTGGTTTAAATATCACCCACCTATCAAAGAAGAAATTAAAGAACCAGTAATAGCTAAAGATGAAACTATTATTTACAATGTTGATCCAGTTGTGCCTACTGCTTATATTGAAAAACCACCTTTCCCTATTAGGATAAAGGAACATGCTAAAGTCTCAACTGTGGTTAACAAAAGTTATATTAGAACTTCCAAACCTGCTGAACAAATCAAAGTAGAACCTAGTGTTGCTAGGGTTAAAGATCTCTTGGTTGAAAATATAGATGGGCATGTTATTTACTTCTGTGATGAAGCTGCTAGAATTGCTAAACCCGATGAAAAAGATAAACATAGACCCGTTGTTGGCATGCCTGTTGTCTCAGTTAAAATAGGAGATCACTGTTATCATGGTTTATGCGACATAGGTGCTAGCATGAGTGCCATTCCTTTTATCTTATATCAAGAAATTATGAATGATATAACACCCGCTGAAATAGAAGACATAGATGTTACTATTAAACTTGCTAATAGGGACACCATCACACCACTTGGGATTGTTAGAGATGTTGAGGTCTTGTGTGGGAAAATAAAATACCCTACTGATTTTCTTGTTCTTGGTTCCCCACAAGATGACTTTTGTCCCATTATCTTTGGTAGACCTTTCTTGAACACCGTTAATGCTAAAATAGATTGTGAGAAACAAATCGTCGGTGTTAGTTTTGGTGATGAGTCTCATGAGTTTAATTTTTCCAAGTTTAGTAGAAAACATCATAATAAAGAGTTGTCTAGTAAGGATGAAATAATTGGTCTTGCTTCTATTGCTGTGCCTCCTACCGATCCACTAGAACAATATTTGCTAGACCACGAAAATGATATGCATCTGCATGAAAGAAATGAAATACATAAGATTTTCTTTGAACAACATCCTCTGCTTAAACACAATTTGCCTATTGAAACTCTAGGAGGTCCTCCTCCACCTAAAGGTGATCCTGTGTTTGAATTAAAACAATTGCCAGACACTTTGAAATATGCTTATCTTGATGAGAAAAAGATTTATCCTGTTATTATTAGTGCTAACCTTTCAGAACATGAAGAAGAAAGATTATTGAAGGTTCTGAAGAAGCACCGAGCTGCCATTGGATATACTCTTGATGATTTAGAGGGTATTAGTCCCACTCTTTGTCAGCATAAAATTAATATGGAGCCTGATGCTAAACCCGTTGTTGATCACCAACGACGTTTAAATCCTAAAATGAAAGAAGTGGTAAGAATAGAAATACTGAAGCTTCTGGAAGCAGGTATAATCTATCCCATAGCTGATAGTAGATGGGTAAGTCCCGTTCATTGTGTCCCTAAAAAAGGAGGTATTACCGTTGTTCCTAATGATAAGAATGAACTTATTCCACAAAGAATTGTCACTGGCTACAGAATGGTAATTGGTTTTAGAAAACTAAATAAAGCTACTAGAAAAGATCATTACCCTCTGCCTTTTATTGATTAAATGTTAGAAAGACTATCAAAGCACACACATTTTTGCTTTCTTGATGGATATTCCGGTTTTTCTCAAATACCTGTCTCACAACCTGATCAAGAGAAAACCACCTTTACTTGCCCTTTTGGAACTTATGCTTATAGACGTATGCCTTTTGGTTTATGCAATGCACCTGCTACCTTTCAAAGATGTATGACTGCTATATTCTCTGACTTTTGTGAAAAGATTGTTGAGGTTTTCATGGATGATTTTTCCGTTTATGGAACTTCTTTTGATGATTGCTTGAGCAACCTTGATCGAGTTTTGCAGGGATGTGAGCAAACTAATCTCGTCTTGAATTGGGAGAAGTGCCACTTTATGGTTAATGAAGGTATTGTCTTGGGACATAAAATTTCTGAACGAGGTATTAAGGTGGATAAAGCTAAAGTTGATGCAATTGAGAAAATGCCATTCCCTAAAGATATCAAAGGTATTCGTAGTTTCCTCGGTCATGCTGGTTTCTATAGGAGGTTTATTAAAGACTTCTCTAAAATTTCTAGGCCTCTTACAAATCTTTTACAAAAGGATGTTCAATTTGTTTTTTATGATGATTGTGTAGAGCCTTTGAAACACTTAAGAAAGCCTTGATTTATGCACCTATTGTTCAACCACCTGATTGGAACTTGCCTTTTGAAATTATGTGTGATGCTAGTGATTATGCTGTTGGTGCCGTTCTAGGACAAAGAGTCGATAAGAAATTAAATGCTATTCATTATGCTAGTAAAACTCTGGACAGTGCTCAACGAAATTATGCTACTACTGAAAAAGAATTTTTAGCAGTTGTGTTTGCTTGTGATAAATTTAGATCTTACATTGTTGATTCTAAAGTGACCATTCACACTAATCATGCTGCTATAAAATATCTTATGGAAAAGAAGGATGCTAAACCTAGACTAATTAGGTGGGTTCTTTTGCTACAAGAATTTGATTTACATATCACTGATAGAAAGGGAGCTGAGAACCCCGTGGCTGATAACTTGTCTAGGTTAGAAAATATTCTTGATGACCCACAACCTATTAATGATAGTTTTCCTGATGAACAATTAGCTGCAATAAATGTTTCTCATAACACTCCTAGGTATGCTGACTATGCCAATTATATTGTTGCTAAATATATACCACCTAGCTTCACATACCAACAAAAGAAAAAATTCTTGTATGATTTAAGACATTACTTTTGGGATGACCAACATCTTTATAAAGAAGGAGTAGATGGTATTATTAGATGTTGTGTACTTGAGCATGAACAGGGACAAATCCTACGGAAATGTCACTCCAAAGCTTATGGAGGACATCATGCGGGAGATAGAACTGCTCACAAGGTATTGCAATCTGGTTTTTATTGGCCTACTCTCTTCAAGGATGCCCGTAAATTTGTTTTATCTTGTGATGAATGTCAAAGAATTGGTAATATTGGTAAGCGTCAGGAAATGCCTATGAATTATTCTCTTGCTGTTGAACCATTTGATGTTTGGGGATTTGATTACATGGGACCTTTTCCTTCCTCTAATGGGTATACACATATTTTGGTTGCTGTTGATTATGTTACTAAGTGGGTAGAAGCTATTCCAATTAGTAGTGCTGATCACAGCACCTCTATTAAAATGCTTAAGGAAGTCATTTTCCCAAGGTTTGGAGTCCCTAGATATTTAATGACTGATGGTGGTTCACATTTTATTCATGGTGCTTTCCGTAAAATGCTTGCTAAATATGACGTTAACCATAGAATTGCATCACCTTATCACCCTCAATCTAGTGGTCAAGGTGAACTTAGCAACAGAGAAATAAAATTAATATTACAAAAAACTGTCAATAGGTCCCGAAAGAATTGGTCTAAGAAGTTAGATGATGCACTTTGGGCTTATAGAACAGCATATAAAAATCCTATGGGTATGTCTCCTTATAAAATGGTTTATGGAAAAGCTTGTCATTTACCTCTTGAGTTAGAACATAAAGCATATTGGGTAATTAAAGAACTCAACTATGATTTCAAACTTGCCGGTAAAAAGAGGTTATTTGATATTAGGAGGTTAATCATAAGTAGGAGGTTTGTTCAAGTAAGAACAGCACCTAAGCACCGGTCCACCCACATATCAAATTATCAAAGTAGCGAACACAAATCAAACCAACATGATGAATGTGACTAGATGAAATTCCCGTGTACCCTCAAGAATGCTTTGCTTATCATAAGAGATCATTTTGGCTTGTCCTTTGCCTCAAAAGGATTGGGCTACCTTGCTGCACTTTTATTACCATTACTGTTACTTGCTCGTTACAAATTATCTTGCTACCAAACTACTCGTTACTTATAATTTCAGTGCTTGCAGACATTACCTTGCTGAAAACCGCTTGTCATTTCCTTCTGCTCCTCGTTGGGTTCAACACTCTTACTTATCAAAAGGACTACGATTGATCCCCTATACTTGTGGGTCATCAAGGTCGTGGACCCAGCTGTCAGCCTCTCCACGTACAGTCCTATTCCGATGTAAGTCGTTCCTTGACCACGTTGACCACGCCGCGCTGAGAGCACCAAGGAGGTGGACGACGGTGAGGCCTAGGAAGGGAATGACCCGGAGCCGGGGAAGACTCGGCAGTTGTTTCCCACGTGGAGGGGCGTACAAGGGTTTACTAGTTGGGCTACAGTGTGAGGCTGCCGTCGCCGGAGAATAACAGCAGGTCTGGGTGAGTACAGGGATGGCCAAGCCAGCAATGGGAGTAGGGTGGGGTGGTGAGGCCTACGCGGCAGCAGAGCCGGCCACGGGAGGCAGGAGCAGGCGACACGACCAGCGCTGGTTTGGGTGGCTGGAGCAAGAAGACGAGAGGTTGAAGAAGCACTACGGCCGTTGGATGGACATCGTACGGTCACTGGAGCTAGAATCATTCATATTGACTAAGTTGACAAAGCCCTCTGTCCGCGTCAACTTAGTAGGCCCATAAGTCAGCCTCCAACTATGGTGGGTGCCAGATAGCAGGGGGAGTATTCATTTTTTTGTGCGTAATAAGGAGGCACTTCCTTGCGTGCAAAGATATAGCTGGTGGGTCCGAGCTGTCAGCAGGAGGAACATTTTTTTCGTGAAATACAGAGGCCCTTCCGGTGGGTCCCTGCTTTCAGGTGGAGGAATCATTATTTTGCGCGTAATAAGGAGGCACTTCCTTGCGTGCGGCCGTGGACCCAGCTGTCAGCCTCTCCACGTATAGTCCTCTTCCGATGGATGTTGTTTGTTGACCACGTTGACCACGCCACGCTGAGAGCACCAGGGCGGTGGACGACGGCGAGGCCTAGGAAGGGAACCACCCGGAGCCGGGGAAGACTCGGCAGTGGTTGCCCATGTGGTGGGGAGTACGAGGGTTTACTAGTTCGCCTGCCATCGCCGGAAAATAACAGGAGGTGTGGGTGAGTTGAGGAATGGCCTGGCCAGCGATGGAGTAGGGTGGGGCGGTGCGGTCTGTGCGGCAGCATAGCTGGCCACAGGAGGCGGGAGCAGGCAGTCCCACCGGCGCTAGTTTGGGCGGCTAGAGCAAGAAGATCAGATATTGAAGAAGCAGCACGGCCGTTGGATTAACATCCAATGGTCACCGCTGCTAGAATCGTTTGTGGATTAAGTTGACAAAGCCTTTCGTACACGTCAACCTAGTAGACCCACAAGTCAGGCTCCAAATCTGTCCCAAACAACATACAGCCCGAAGTTTCTAGCCAGATTCAAATTAATCTAAAAACTAAACATACCTTAATTTAAATCCAATGAAATTTTACCCGCATAAAAACAATGAAATTTAAAATATCAAAATCCGAAAGAAAAATGTATTTTGGAACTAATTGCCCGTTTGCTATATTTTTTTCATTTTACATCCCATTTCTTATTACTTATAGCCCATTTCTTATTACTTATAGCCCATTTTCTGGGCAAGCCCAAATGCATCCCTCCTCGTCTTGAAAGATTTCCGGCCCAGCAGGGCGTAGAAAAGCAAGTAGGCCTACGTTGGTTATTCTGCAAAAAACAAAATAGCTGGGCTAGCCATTTTCAGAAAGGAAAAAAAAACTGGGCTGGTCATGTGGTAAACATATGAAATAAACGCCTGGGCTAGACGGGCCACAGCTCCCACACAACCCAGTTGATACCCTTCTCCGTCCCGAATTTTTTTACTGCGCACGCTGCTGGGTCTCGGGTGTCTGCCGCTCCTTGTGCAGTTATCTAGCTTATTGACTACGTTGATAGTGGCCTGCGACCCAGATGTCAGGAAACCATCAGGAGGAACCCATTTTTTTCTTGTAATAAAGGAGGCACTTGCTTGCCTACTGCCATGATCCTGGTGGGTCCCTACTGTCATCCTCACCATCTACAGTCATCTCTTTATTCCTCTCGGTTGTTGACCATGTTGACAACACCGGAGGGCGGCGCCGCGTCGAGCGAATCAAGGCGGAGGACGATGGTGAGGCCTCGGACGGGAACGAACAGGAGCCGGGGAAGATGCGCAGAGTTTTAGGGTGCGATGTGGCCACGATGCGTGCGTGGCAGCACAGCCAGCCATGGGAGGTGGGAGCAGGCGGTCCCGCCGTCGCTGGTTTGGGTTTGGTAGCTAGAGGATGAAGAGACTAAAGAAACACGACAGACATTGAATGTCAATCCAACGGTCAAGGTTGGCACAATCATTTGTTGACTAAGCCGACACCAAGTAGCATACTTTTTTATATATAGGAAGAAAAGAAAAACTGGGCTCGTTCGCCAGATAACATTCCTAAAACTGCGACCGTTTGATCTTGCGTCGCAACTAAAACTGCGAGGAAAATGCGTTCGCTTGCCGTCCTCCTCCCAGGGAACGTTCGCCACATAAGTGACTAGCGCCCTTGATTTTCAACCGAGAGGTCTTAGGTTTGAGTCCCAGGAACCCTCAATTTTCTCCTCCTTCCTTCCTCACAAAAAAAAAAGAAAAGAAAATCAAAGACTTGAGAAGGTGTACAGAACAAGCTAGTGTACCAGTAAAGAGACATTGCTGAGTTTTAGAAAAAAGAGAGACGTGCTCCTGTTGCTGGTTCGAATCCAAACCTAGACTATGACTATATATGGTGCTATGCTACTCTGCAAGTAATGAAACTGACATATCCAACATTAGCTTCTCCTCTTCTCTACTTACTCTGGCTAGCATCAGAAGCTCTGGCCGCAGCAACCATGTCCGCTGGCGGCTCGTCCACCTGCTCTTCACCAGGCAACAACCAGATATGCGCCAAGTCGCCACCCGTACCATCGCTTGTGGGTCTCATCACACCCCCACCGACACACGCACCGCAGCCGGTTGCTCATCGCAACCCGCTGCCGTTGGTGTGGTGCCACTGCTGCAAATCACGCAGAGTCATCCATCGTGTCTCAACCACAATCCTCAACCCGGACCGAGTCTTCTACGAATGCCCGAATCATGGGGTAATAATATGTTTAAGTGTTGTTCCACTGCTTTCAGTTGCTGATTTTTTTAATAGTTTGGTTGATGATCTTCCAATTTGATTCGTGCAGAAAAGGGAAGATTCGTGTGATTTGTATTTTTGGGAAGTTGCTAATGTGGGGGAATGCAACTACGGTGATTATTTGGTTAGCCGAGGAATCCCAATACCAGCAGGTTGGGGTGTTGGACAAGTAACTGAAGGAACGGCAGAATAGGAAGATGCAGAGCAGAAGGTTAAAGATGTAGTTCCTCTGATCATGGCCAAGTAACAACTGCTGAACGGCCTTGACAGCAATAAGGAGATGAAAGAGCTTGTGAAGATAATGGGCAAAATCGATATGCTCTATAGGATGATTGTCTCTTTATTTGCAGTGTATGTAGCACTCGTGATGTATTCAGTGGCTATGATATGAGCACTTTGCTGAAACTAGTAATGAATGAAACCTGTTTAGCAGGCTGGGCATAGTGTTGAGAACATCTATTGATTTCTATTAACGGAAATCGGGGGGTATCCCCTTTTGCTCATAAATAAATAAATAGCAGAGGCCCTTTTGCTAATAAATAAATAAATTAGCAGAGGCCCTGTCGGGTCAGCTTTGTTCCCATTCGAAGACGTCGAGCAAATTGTAGTCCAACAGCAAACTATGTCATCAAATACAAGTTTCACAGCCAAATATGAGTACAACTAAACAACAATGTCATCATGTTTTAGTCGTCATACAATCACCAAACACAAATCCACATACATAATAAGTGATGTTCTCACAGCAAAATACTAAACAACAACTTCATCAGGTTTCAGTTGTCATAGCAAACACAATTTCACATAGTAGATAAAAAAATGTCTTCTGACAGGCAAATACGACAAAAGCAATCTAATCATCATCCGCAATAGCAGCATCAACATCTTCGCCATGTGTATCCGTCTGAATCATAATTCCCCCCAGTGTCATCTTCTTCTTCATCCTCAATGTCCTCGAACGTTGGCGTCTTATTGATCAACTCTCCTATGTCCACAGCCCGACAGGCAATCTTTTCGCCAGCGTCATTGATGTGATGGTTCTCAAAGATATTAGGAACATCTGTGGAATCTTCTACATCAGGAGCAGTGTAAGCATCATCTTGTTGTGCAACTTCATTAATGAATTCCTCTGCTCAAACCTTTGCAATACTCTCCAGTCATCGCTACGTGCAAATGTGTCTTCCAAGAAAAATATCTGTGTTGCTTGATTTGCCAAAATAAAAGGCTCGGAGGTCTGGTACGTCGCCTTGACATTGATGGATTTGAAATAATCATCAGCTCTGGGTTTTGCGATCCTGGAAAACAGGTTATACCAACAACAGCACAACAGAACCACACACCGATGAACCTCGAAACTGGAGATATACTGCAACTAAACAATGTCTGTTATGTTAGCATACATTTCAGTTGTCTCTTCGCCATACTTATCCGTGCTCATGATGGCACTGTTTTGTGTCTTCCTGCCTTCGTCGCGTGCAAGGGTGTTGTAGTGCACATCTCCAACAACACAAGATTCATAATGTCTTACCCGAGTATCAGGACCCATTGCTAGTGCGTAAAGGGCATCATTAACTGCCTGCCCATCCTCCCGCATCTTCTTAACCTATGGTTAGAAAATAGACAAGCTGATCATCTTATGTACTCAATATATTAAAAAAACTGACAGTGCAATTCAAAAGCTTACATGGCTCTTGAACCATTTCGCAAATCCTGCCATAACCAGTTTGTCAATGTTACTTGGATTTTGCGGCAGTAACTCCTTTTTGTAGATGCTGCACAACATAGTGATCGCGTCAATAATCTAAATATATAAGAATGTGTTGCAAGTTTAGTAGATTATGATGTATAAGCTGTAGTACTTAGCACTTACTCGATATAAGGTAGAATCTCAGGACAGTTATTCAACACATACCAAACCATTTTGTCCAAATCTTTAGGTTTGTCGTCTTGTCGACTCTTCCCTGTAACTCGAACAGAACAATCAAAAACATTGAGCTCGGGATTGTCTTCACCCACCTCTTTGCTAAGCTCATCAACTGTTTCAATGTATTTTGAGCAGAATGTCAACGCTTCTATAGCAATGTAGGCCTCTGCAATGGAACCCTCAGGTCCAGCTCTGTTCCTAACATAGCCCTTGAAAGTGCCTAGCCGCCTTTCAATAGGGTACATCCAGCCATACTGTACTGGACCTCTAAGTAGTGCCTCATCAGGTAGATGAACGGCCAAATGCACCATCACATCAAAGAAGGCTAGAGGATATATCTTCTCAAGGTCGCATAGGATAGTTGGTATCTTGTCTCTAAGACGCTCCAAAGCATCTATCCTAATATTTCTACTGCAGAGTTCCCTGAAGAATTGTCCCAACTCTGCAACTGCTCTGTATAAGTCAGGGCGGCCCAATCCTCTAAGGATAACAGGTAAAACCCTTTGAAGTAGGACGTGGCAGTCATGAGTTTTCAACCCTTGTACCTTGTTTCCATCTGCACTGACTCTCCTTTCAGGGTTGGAAGCAAATCCATGTGGGAATCTCACACGTGACAGGACCTTGCAGAATTCTTTTCTTTTTACCTTGTCCAAGACGTACACAGCTGGTGCCATATCCCGTGGTTTACCTTCATCTTCCACCTGCAAATCCTTTCTGATACCCAGGTGTGTCAAATCAATCCTAGATTTTAAAGTATCTTTTGTCTTGCCTTTAATATTAAGAAGTGTGCCGATAATGCTGTCACATATATTTTTCTCGATGTGCATCAGATCAAGATTATGCCGCAGATCCAAATCTTTCCAATACTCCAAGTCGCACAAAGTGGACCTGTGGGTAAACAATAATCTCTCTTCTGCCCTGCCACGCTTGCTTTTCCCGCTACCATTATCAGGATGGTTTTCTGGTGTAATATGCCTGACCTTCTCTAATTCCACTTGCAACTCATCGCCGGTGAGCCTCTTTGGTGCATCACGGTTTTCATGCTTTGCATTGAATGCATTTCTTTGGTATTTTGTAGGACACGGCTTGTCCTTGGAAAGGAAACGACGGTGTCCAATGTAACAGATCTTGCTAAGTATTGTGTATGACATCGGATTCTTGTCACAGCGAACACATGCATTGTAACCATGTGTTGTTCGCCCTGACATAGTGCCCAAAGCCGGATAATCATGGATGCACCAAATTATAACAGCACACAGAAAGAAATCAGCTGGTGGGCTGCTATATAGGTCTCGAGTGAGAACACCCCTCCATAGCTGTTGAAGTTCCTCCACAAGAGGCTCCATGAATAAATCAAAATCCTTTCCAGGACTTTTTGGACCTGGGATGAGCAAGGCCATCATGTAGTTTGATTCTTTGGTGCAGACATTTGGTGGCATATTGTAAGGGATAACAAGCACTGGCCACATGCTATATGTGGCGCTCTGGTGGCCAAATGGGTTGAATCCATCTGAAGCTAAGCCAAGTCTAATGTTTCTCGGGTCAGCAGCAAACTTTCTGTGTTTCTGATTGAAGTTTTCCAGTCACTACCATGAGATGGATGGCTCATTATATTCTGATCTCTGTACTCCTGGTTCCTAGAATGCCACCGTAAATCCTCTCTTGTTTTAGCATCATGAAACAACCTCTGCAATCTTGGTATAATTGGAAAATGTCTCATAACATTATGAGGAATCCTCTTCATAGCATTGCCATCTTTCCATCTTTATGATTTGCATTTTGGGCATTCACTTAAGTTGGCATAATCCTTACGGAATAGAACACAATTATTCTTACAAACATGGATCATATCATATCCAATTCCAACTGCACGAAGGAAATTCTTCATTTTACTGTAGGTGTGTGGCAGCTCAGACGCATCTGGGAAAGATTTGCGGAAAGCAGCCAACATCACATCGAATGATTTGTTGGTCATTGATGTTTGCTTGAACTATGTGGGTATTTCCCCAAAGAGGAAGGGATGATGCAGCACAGCAATAGTAGGTATTTCCCTCAGTGATGAGACCAAGGTTATCGAACCAGTAGGAGAACCACGCAACACCACGTAAACAGCTCCTGCACACAAAGAACAAATACTTGCAACCCGACGTAAGAGAGGGGTTGTCAATCCCTCACGGGTAAAAGGATAGGTAAAATTGTAGTAGATTGGATAAATAGATCTCGCGGGAACGCGAGATAAAATAAATAAGTAAAAATTGCAGCAAGGTATTTTTGTATTTTTGGATTAATAGATCTGAAAATAAAAGCAAATAAAAATAGATCGCGAAGGCAAATATATTAAAGAAGAGACCCGGGGGCCGTAGGTTTCACTAGTGGCTTCTCTCGAGAAAAATAGCAAACGGTGGGTAAACAAATTACTGTTGGGCAATTGATAGAAGTTCAAATAATCATGAGGATATCCAGGCAATGATCATTATATAGGCATCACGTCCAAGATTAGTAGACCGACTCCTGCCTGCATCTACTACTATTACTCCACACATCGACCGCTATCCAGCATGCATCTAGTGTATTAAGTTCATGGAGAAACGGAGTAATGCAATAAGAACGATGACATGATGTAGACGAGATCTATTCATGTAGGAATAGCCCCCATCTTGTTATCCTTAATAGCAACGATACATACGTGTCGTTTCCCCTTCTGTCACTGAGATCAAGCACCGTAAGATCGAACCCATCACAAAGCACCTCTTCCCATTGCAAGATAAATAGATCAAGTTGGCCAAACAAAACCCAAATATCGGAGAAGAAATTCGAGGCTATAAGCAATCATGCATATAAGAGATCAAAAGACTCAAATAACTTTCATGGATAAAAACATAGATCTGATCATAAACTCAAAGTTCATCGGATCCCAACAAACACACCGCAAAAAAGAGTTACATCAAATAGATCTCCGAGAGACCGTTGTATTGAGAATCAAAAGAGAGAGAGAAAGCCATCTAGCTACTAACTACGGACCCGTAGGTCTACAATGAACTACTCACGCATCATCGGAGAGGCACCAATGAGGATGATGAACCCCTCCATGATGGTGTCTAGATTGGATCTGTGGTTTCTCGAACTTGCGGCGGCTGGAATTGATTTTCGTCGACTCCCCTAGGGTTTCTGGAATATTGGGGTATTTATAGAGCAAAGAGGCGGTGCGGGAGGTCACCGAGGTGGGCACAACCCATCAGGGCGCGCCTGGGGGCCCAGGCGCGCCATGGTGTGTTGTGCTCACCTCGGGCCCCCTCTTCGGTACTTCTTTGGCCCACTGGATGTCTTCTGGTCCAAAAAAATCTCCAAAAAGTTTCGCTGCGTTTGGACTCTGTTTGGTATTGATTTCCTGTGAAGTAAAAAACAAGAAGAAAACAACAACTGGCACTTGGCACTATGTCAATTGGTTAGTCCCAAAAAATGATATAAAGTTGCTATAAAATGATTGTAAAACATCCAAGAATGATAATATAACAGCATGGAACAATCAAAAATTATAGATACGTTGGAGACGTATCAGCATCCCCAAGCTTAATTCCTGCTCGTCCTCGAGTAGGTAAATGATAAAAACAGAATTTTTGATGTGGAATGCTGCCTCACATGTTCATCACATATTCTTTTCTTTGTAGCATGGACATTTGGACTTTTATATGATTCAAAGGAATAATCTAGTTTTGACATGAGGACTTTAATACTCAATCATATCAACAAGCAACGATGTCTTTCAAAATATCAACGCTAAAGCAAGCTATCCCTAGCCCATTATGCTCAATCATTGATCCATTCATGAAACACACTCGCATATTAGCTACACCCAATGCTCAAGTACGATCATAGTGCCCCTTAGTTGGCGCTTTATAAGAGAAGATGGAGACTCAAATAAAAATTGCATAAAGTAAATAGAAAGGCCCTTCGCGGAGGGAAGTAAGGATTTGTACAGGTGCCAGAGCACAAAGCAAAAAAATAATAGAGATAAAAAACATTTTGGGAGGCATGCTTTTCCTGCCAACAAGAACGATCGAGAAGTTCCCAATACTTTCCATTCTAGATATATCATAGGTGGTTCCCAAACAGAAAATAAAGTTTATTCCTTTTTCCACCATACTTTCACTTTCCATGGCTAACCGTATCATCGGGTGCCCTCCATACCAACACTTTCCAAGGAATTTATTATTTGACAACATAAAGTAAATTCATTTTTCATTTTGAGACTGGGCATCCCTAATACCTTTGCTGTACTCTCGTGCAATGACAAGTGAATAAACACTCATCGTGAGAATAACACATCTAGCATGGAAATATATTAGCCACCCCCTACCATTTCGCGAGCGGTACGAGCACACAAAAGAGAAGTTTATTTTAAAAATTAGAGATGGCACATACAAATTTGCTTAGAACGGCATGGAAATACCGCATATAAGTAGGTATAGTGGACTCATATGGCAAAAACTGGTTTAAAGGATTTGGATGCACAAGTAGTGATCATACTTAGTGCAAAATGAAGGCTAGCAAAAGATTGAGAAGCATCCAACCAAGAAACGAAAAATCTCATACGCGAGCATTAAGCATAACTAACACCGAATAATGCACCAAAAGTAGTATGTAATTTCATTGCATAACTATTGACTTTCGTGCTTGCATAGGGAATCACAAACCTTAACACCAATATTATTACTAAAGCATAATTACCCATCAACATGTCTCACATATCACTGTCATCATATCTCAAAACTATTACAAAGAATCAAGTTTATTTTGTCCAATGATCTTCATGAAAGTTTTTATTATATCCTCCTTGGATATCTATCACTTTGGGACTAATTTCATATGTTGCTTTTAATAAGCTCAAACAAATATAAGTGAAGAACATGAGCATCATATTTCTTTCTCTCAAATTAATTTAAGTGAAGCAAGAGAAAATTTCTTCAAAATTTTACTAACTCCCAAATAAATATAAGTGAAGCATGGGAGCAAGCATAGCATAATTTTTGGCTCTCTCAAAAAGGTGTGTCCAGCAAGGATTCAAGACTCAAAATAAAAAGCAAAACAAGCAAAGACTCATATCATACAAGACGCTCCAAGCAAAAATTATAATATGTGACGAATAAAAATATAGTTCCAAGTAAAATACCGATGGTCGTTAGAAGAAAGAGGGGATGCCACTCGGGGGCATCCCCAAGCTTAGTTGCTTGATACTTATTGAATATTACCTTGGGGTGCCTCGGGCATCCCCAAGCTTAGCCTTTGCTAATCCTTATTCCTTCATCCATCGTGATCTCACCCAAAACTTGAAAACTTCAATCACATAAAACTCAACAAAACCTTCATGGGATCCGTTAGTATAAGAAAGCAAATCACTACTATAAGTACTGCTGCAAACCCATTCATATTTTATTTTTGCATTATATCTACTGTATTCCAACTTTTCGATGGCAAAAACTCTTCAAAGGAAACCATAGAATCATCAAAACAAGCACACAACACAAAGAAAACAGAACAGTCTGTAGCAATGTGAAAACTTCGAATACTTCTGTAACTCCAAAAATTCTGAAAAATTAGGACAACGTGAGAAATTTGTTTACTAATCTTCTTAAAAAAGAATCAAATAAAAAAAACTCTTTTGTTAAAAATAATAATTTTTTTCCTGGGCACAAAAGTTTCTGTTTTTCAGCAAGATCAAATCAACTATCACCCAAATCATCCCAAAGGCTTTGCTTGACACAAACACTAATTTAAACCACAAAAACACATCTAACCAGAGGCATAATTGGGTATTTTATTGAAAAAAGCAAGAAAACCAAAAAGCAAAAAGATACAAGTTGGGTTGCCTCCCAACAAGCTTTATCGTTTTACGCACCTAGCTAGGCATAATGCAAAGGATCTAAGTGTTGTCATCTTTGTTTCGAGATCCATAAGATGCCCTCATGATTGATTCATATGGTGGCTTAATTCTAGTTCTAGGGAAGTGTTCCATACCCTTCTTTAGTGGAAATTTAAATTTAATAGTGCCTTCTTTCATATCAATCACGATACCAATAGTACGTAAAAACGGTCTACCAAGAATAATTGGACAAGACGGATTGCAATCAATATCAAGAACAATAAAATCTATGGGAACATAATTCCTATTTGCAAGAATAAGAACATCATTAATTCTTCCCATAGTTTTTTTAATAGTAGAATCCGCCAAGTACAAATTTAAAGAACATTCTTCAATATCGGTAAAACCAAGCACATCACACAAAGATTTCGGAATTGTAGAAACACTAGCACCCAAGTCACATAAAGCAGAGCACTCATAATTTTTGATCTTGACTTTGATAGTAGGTTCCCATTCATCATGCAATTTTCTAGGAATTGAAACCTCTAATTCCAACTTTTCTTCTAAAGCTTTCATCATAGCATCAACAATATGTTTAGTAAAAGCTTTATTTTGTTCATAAGCATGGGGTGAATTTATCATGGATTGCAACAAAGAAATACAATCAACCAAAGAGCAACTATCATAATTAAAGTCTTTGTAATCCAAAAGAGTGGGCACATCACTAGTTAAAGTTTTGACCTCTTCAAACCCACTTTTATCAAATTTTTCAACAAGATTTTCACCCTCCAAATTATCGGGACGCCTTCTAGCTAAAGTTGACTCTTCTCCAGTCCCTTTTTCATCAATCTTAATTTTACTAAACATGGAATCAATAGAAGAAGCACCAATCATTTTAAGATCTTCATCACTTTTATGAAAGCAATCACTAGAAAACGCTTTTTCTAAAAATTCTCTTTTAGCTCTAAGCATAGCGATTCTTTTCTTACTTTCATCCATAGAAACATATGAAGCTTTAATTGATTCCTCAACCTTAGGCACAAAAATTTTCATCTTGAGATTTTCTACATCATGAGAAATTCTATCAATACTTCTAGACATATCATCAATCTTATTCAGTTTTTCTTCTATTGTAGTATTGAAAACTTTTTGAGTATTTATAAATTCTTTAATATTATTCTCAAGATCAGAGGTGTTCCTATTATTATTATTATAAGAAGTATTACCATAGGTATTACCATAATTATTAGAGGAATTACTAGGAAAAGGCCTAGGATTAAAATTACCTCTATAAGCATTATTATTGAAATTGTTTCACGAAATAAAGTTCACATCTATGGCATCATTATTTTTCTCAATGAAAGTAGACAAAGGCATATCATTAAAATAAATAGGAGCACTTTTATTAGCAACCAATTTCATAAGAACATCAACTTTTTCACTCAAAGAAGAAATTTCTTCAATCGAATTAACTTTTTTTACTAGTAGGAGCTCTTTCGGTATGCCATTGTGAATAATTTGCCATAATATTATCAAGCAATTTTTGGCTTCACCCAAAGTAATTTCCATAAAAGTACCACCCGCGGCGGAATCTAAAAGATTTCGAGAAACAAAATTCAATCCCGCATAAAATTTTTGTATGATCATCCAAAGATTTAACCCATGAGTTGGGCAATTCCTTAGCATCAATTTCATCCTTTCCCAAGATTGTGCAACATGCTCATGTTCAAGTTGCTTGAAATTCATAATCTGGGTTCTAAGGGAAATAATTTTTGCGAGCGGAAAATACTTAGTAATAAAAGCATCTTTGCACTTATTCCAAGAATCGATACTATTGCGAGGTAAAGAAGAATACCAAATTTTTGCATGATCTCGCAAAGAAAACGGGAATAATGTCAACTTCACAATATCATTGTCCACATCTTTTTTATTTTTCATATTGCGTAAATCCATGAATGTGTTAAGATGGGATGCGGCATCCTCATTAGGAGTACCGGAAAACTGATCTTTCATAACAAGATTCAACAAAGCGGCATTAATATCACAAGATTTCGCACTAGTGGCGGGAGGAGCAATCGGAGTGATAATAAAATCATTGTTGTTGGTATTGGAGAAATCACACAACTTGGTGTTCTCTTGAGTCATTGTGACTACGCAACAAGATTGCACTCAAAAACAGATCTGACGAGAAAACGGCAACCGAAAAAGAGGGCGAATAAAACGGAAAATTTTTGTGAAGTGGGGGAGAGGAAAATGAGAGGTAAATGGCAAATAATGTAAAATGCAAGGAGATGAGATTTGTGATTAGGAACCTGGTAGATGTTGATGATGTCTCCCCGGCAACGGCGCCAGAATTCCTTTTGATGTTTGCTTGAACTACGTCGGTATTTCCCCAAAGAGGAAGGGATGATGCAGCCCAGCAACGGTAGGTATTTCCCTCAGTGATGAGACCAAGGTTATCGAACCAGTAGGAGAACCATGCAACACCACGTAAACAGCTCTTGCACACAAAGAACAAATACTTGCAACCCGACGTAATAGAGGGGTTGTCAATCCCTCATGGGTAAAAGGATAGGTAAAATTGCAGTAGATTGGATAAATAGATCTCGCGGGAACGCGAGATAAAATTAATAAGTAAAAATTGCAGCAAGGTATTTTTGTATTTTTGGATTAATAGATCTAAAAATAAAAGCAAATAAAAATAGATCGCGAAGGCAAATATATTAAAGAAGAGACCCGGGGGCCATAGGTTTCACTAGTGGCTTCTCTCGAGAAAAATAGCAAACGGTGGATAAACAAATTACTGTTGGGCAATTGTTAGAACTTCAAATAATCATGACGATATCCAGGCAATGATCATTATATAGGCATCACGGCCAAGATTAGTAGACCGACTCCTGCCTGCATCTACTACTATTACTCCACACATCGACCGCTATCCAGCATGCATCTAGTGTATTAAGTTCATGGAGAAACGGAGTAATGCAATAAGAATGATGACATGATGTAGACAAGATCTATTTATGTAGAAATAGACCCCATCTTGTTATCCTTAATAGCAACGATACATACGCGTTGTTTCCCCTTCTGTCACTGGGATCAAGCACCATAAGATCGAACCCATCACAAAGCACCTCTTCCCATTGCAAGATAAATAGATCAAGTTGGCCACACAAAACCCAAATATCGAAGAAGAAATACAAGGCTATAAGCAATCATGCATATAAGAGATCAAAAGACTCAAATAACTTTCATGGATAAAAACATAGATCTGATCATAAACTCAAAGTTCATCGGATCCCAACAAACACACCGCAAAAAAGAGTTACATCAAATAGATCTCCGAGAGACCGTTGTATTGAGAATCAAAAGAGAGAGGGAAAGCCATCTAGCTACTAACTACGGACCCGTAGGTCTACAATGAACTACTCGTGCATCTTCGGAGAGGCACCAATGAGGATGATGAACCCCTCCGTGATGGTGTCTAGATTGGATCTGTGGTTTCAGGAACTTGCGGCGGCTGGAATTGATTTTTATCGACTCCCCTAGGGTTTCTGCAATATTGGGGTATTTATAGAGCAAAGAGGCGGTGCGGGAGGTCACCGAGGTGGGCACAACCCATCAGGGCGCGCCTGGGGGCCCAGGCGCGCCCTGGTGTCTTGTGCTCAACTCGGGACCCTCTTCGGTACTTCTTTGGCCCACTGGATGTCTTCTGGTCCAAAAAAAATCTCCAAAAAGTTTCGCTGCGTTTGGACTCCGTTTGGTATTGATTTCCTGCGAAGTTAAAAACAAGCAGAAAACAGCAACTAGCACTTGGCACTATATCAATAGGCTAGTCCCAAAAAATGATATAAAGTTGCTATAAAATGATTGTAAAACATCCAAGAATGATAATATAATAGCATGGAACAATCAAAAATTATAGATACGTTGGAGACGTATCAGTCATCTGCTCAGATGTCTTCACCTGAAGAAAGGTGACCATAGCTGAGAATACTAACAGCTTATTTCCTGGGGTGACAGCCACGTTGCATTGTTCCAACATGCGGGCCCACCGTTTTTCTTCTGCAGGTGAAAGTTCACGAAATGCGCGAGCAGTTCGTAGCATTGTTTCAATGTTGGTCAAACTCACTGGCTCCGCCACAACCACCTCCTCCTCCTCTTCCACCTGAGCAACAGGCAGATCAAGATGGTGATCTGCTGCTTCCACATAGTCAGTAACATTGACGTTCACAGCTTCACCATGATGAACCCACCTAGTATATGTGACCGGCATCCCATACAAGTGTAGAAGATTTTGCACAGTTGATTGGGGTCTTGTAACTGAATTCATACAACTGCTACACGGGCAGAATACATCTGATTTCGAACCATCGTACTCAGCTCTGATAAAGTTCATGAAGTTTTCAACCCCCTCGACATATGCAACGTAGAATCTTCGAGCAAAAGTTATCCAAGTCCTGTCCATCTGTTAGTCATACATATTAGTTCTTCTACTAGATATTACAGGAAAATCATATATGCTTTTTTATGAAGTCCAGAAAAAAATACCTAGGTCTATGTCTAAAGCTATGGCAAGATATTTGGACAAGCAGATCTAAGTAACGAAATATATATGTAAAGCTAATTCAGCAAACAGATTTGAGTGCTAAATTATGGCAGGCTGTTTCAGCAGTCAATGAGGCCGAGCACACAGCCATCGAAGGCCATCTCAGCAACAAAGATCGAGTATAAAATGGTGTAGATCACCTAACAGATTGGCTACTAGACCATGGTATTCTATGTCACAACAAATAAATGGCAGGATATTTTAGCTACTAATCGGGCGTGGCATGCCATCTCAGCTAAGCAGATTGAGTGCAGAACAGGGCAAGGAAGCTTCTTAAGCAGAGCATATTGACTGTAAACTATTTCGGCAAATAGTGAGATTAACAACGTCTATCAGCTAACATTCAATGCTACTCTGACATGCACAGGGCCTCAGTCTAGAATGCGCGTACCGTGGGAGAAGCTGACCGCCATGCGTCTCCACAAGAACGTCGCCAGTGGTGGTGGCGTGGCTAGAGGATGACAGTCTACGAGAGCGTACTGTGGGAGCGAGAGGATCGCCGTGCGTCCCCTCGATGAACCGCGGTGCCGACGTATCGGCGCGGCGGGGAGGGCGGCTTTGGCGGAGCGAATGGAGTGGTGGGGGCCGGGGGGAGGGGGGTTTGGGGAATATTATTGGCTAGTTGGCCGAAGGGCGGTTGAATTTGGGATTTGGGGGGGAATTTTTGGGGGGAATTTTTGCGCGGTGGGTGGGGGAGTTTGGCGCATGGTCGGTTTCTCCAAGAGCGGTCCCACGTGTCAGTGAAGAGGCAAGCCGAAGCGCGTTCCGTTTGTGTGAGCCGTGTGCAGGACCGACCGTGTGAGGGGTGAAATGCGACCGCGACAGGCGTGCCGTGAGTGTACCACCTTTTTTCCTTTTAAACTTGGTGCTTTGCGCGATCCATCGATACTACTACTAGTAATCCGGTAATCCCGACTAAAACGGCGCGGCCGGGTCTTTTCCCGCACGATATGCTGGGAGGTTGGCTTAGTTGGTTTTTTAGGACGAGTAATGCTACACCTACGTAATCCTAGTTACGTAATTAACATAATGTGAAATGTGTGGGCTGTTGATTGGAGATTGGGGGGAGGGAGGGGCCCACCACCATGAAAATCAGGGGGGAGAGAGAGAGGCAATTTATGTTAACCATTTCGTAGGTTCCCGTAGATGTAGAAAGATGTGAAATGCGTGAATGTGTAGTGGACGTACTATTGGAGTGCCTAAGATAAATTGTGTATGTAGACCCTATGTGTTTATTTACTTCACATGTTAGTTTTGTCTCGGGTCAAACCTTCTAAGTTTATACACACAAAAACGAATCGTCATTCCATATATTTTCATACTCCTACAATATATCTTACTATTATTGTGAAAGTTCATATACACTGGACGAGATTCATGCAAACACGGCAGATTTTCATTACATTTCGAACTTTTATAGGACAGAAAAATAAAAGAAACCCGACCCTAAACCATTTCTACGGTGGCGACCGACGTCCTCCATCTGCCATCTCCATGTACGGGGGCGGGGTTCAAGACCCGTGAAGTGAAGGTGCGGTCTCCGGCGAGGAAGAGTAGAACACGGGAGACAGACCGGCCAGTTGGCACACCATGCCCTACCGCCTCCCATGCCCTACTCATCCTTAGAGGAGTCCCCGACCTCGGCGGTGCCGGTAGACGTGAGGTCGATGATGATGGACGTGGACGGTCCGTCGCTTCACCTGCCACATGCGCCACCAAACGTTGGACGGCAGCAAGTAGGACGCGTGGTTGACGGTGCTCCCGTCGTCGGCCACCAGCGTGGCCACCGCTTGTGCGGTCGCGTCCGCATCCGGCTACGCCGCTATTGCGTTGCGAGCAGCGACTTGAGCGAGGGCGGCGACCTCGAGCTTCATCCCCAAAGACAAGCTCTCCCGCAGAGCGTTCGCACTCGCGGTCATGGTGGATGTGGCGCCACCGTGCCAGGTAGCAGGAGGATGCGCTATGGTGTGGAGTTTAGCTGGGCGTTGCCGCTTTAAGTAGCGCATTCCGGTGAGGCCAAGCGTCCGGGTGCGTCATTAAGTCGCTGGAGTTGGTTCCTCTGGCACCGAGCCTCTTAATGACGGCATACGGACGGACGACATGAATGCGGGCAGCTGGCGCCGGCTGGGAACGCACCGCGCGACGGCGTGAGGGACGAGGGTTTTTGGTGCGCCAGGATAGTCAGCTACGGTCGTGGCAACGTTGGAGATGCCCTTTGCTCACATGCGATCCCCACATGTCATTGAAAAAGCAAGACGACCTGGCATGGTCTCATGTACTGGGGATGCAGTTGGCCACGCTAGAACACTTCGCAGACGCGTCACGGCGCGCGCGCACTTCGGCGCCCCGTGCATCCTCGACGAGCCGGCTGTTGATCTGCTGGTCGTGCCACAGTGCTAAAGCCACCCTCGGCAGCCTGAAGCTGAGCGTGTCCAGCAACAATGAGCATGTCGCTCACCGCGGTCGCCATGTCTAGAGGCGGTGTGGGAGCTGCGCCACGTTGCTGGCCCCCATGACCCACATGAACGGTTGCCGGTGGCGAGGAGGTCGTGGGCCAGCTCCTCCATTGGACTAGTCTATGCCACATCATCCCGATAGGTGTGCCCCACATGTCGGTTTCCATGTTTTCCCGGCCAAATCCGAGCATTAGTGCTCCGCGTAACGCATTAGTCGCAGAAGAGGTGGTTTTTGTGCCCTGGTTCAAATGTGGTACAGTACCAAGTTGTTACCCTAGCCCCAAGTGTGGTGGTTTTGGGTACGGTACCACACTTTTCCTTTTCAACTAGTGAAGCATAACACTTGATTAAGTAGCTGGATGGTGTGCTAATGTAGGTGTCCGACTGTTTGAAGGAATAATTGAGGTGTGCCCGGTCCGTGCCCGCATTTAGGGGTCCAACTCACTACTGGAATCAGGGATTTTGCCGTCTGCCAGTTCTGTGCCGTCTGCTAGCAGACGGCAAAGAAGGTCTTTGCCATCAGCTACCAAAAAGCAGACGGCAAACAACTGGCAGACGGCAAAAACGGTCTTTGCCATCTGTCACTTCTTTGCCGTCAGCTGGCTGACGGCAAAGAGAGAGGTGCCCCCCCCGGTAACGAGTCGATTAGAAAAACTTAACACCCCCCTCTTTGCCGTCTCCTAGCAGACGGCAAAGATAAAAAAAAGCGGACGGCAAAGGCTAACTAACCTAACGGCCGGTCGAGCCCCCACCCCCCGCCCGTTACTCTCTCTTCTCTCCCTCTCTCCTCCCCGACGCCCCGCCACCAGATCCACCCACCGCCGCCCCCGCCGCCCGGCGCCGCCCCCGCACCGCCGCCGCCCCCGCCCCGCGCCACCGCCCCCGCTGCCCCCGTGCCCCCACAACCCCGCCCGCCGCCCCACCCACCGCCGACGCCCGTCGCCCCGCCGCCCCCACCCACCCCCCGCCCCCGCCCCGCTTGCCCCATCGCCCCACCACCCCGCCGCCCCCACCCACCCGCCGATGCCCCGTCGCTCCACCATCCTGCTGCCCGGCGCCGGTGCCCCGGCGCCACCACATCGCGGCCCACCCGCCCGGCCGCCCCGACCGTCCCACGCCCCGTGCGCGCGCCACGTCACCGGTCCCACCCGCCCCAATGCCCCGACCGTCCCATTGCTCCGGTGAGTTATTTTTTTTCTTTTTCTTCTTCGTTTTTTCTTTTTTTTGCTGTTTAATTGTTAGTGTTAGATTTAGTACTAGATATGTGTTAGTGTAGTGTTAGATTTAGTGCTACATATGTGTTAGTGTTAGATTTAGTGCTACATATGTGTTAGTGTTAGTGTTAAAAAGAAAAGTAGAAGAAGTAGAAGTAGAAGAAGAAGAAAAGAAAAGAAGTAGAAGAAAAAAGATGAAAAAAGAAGAAGAGAAAAGAAGTAGAAGAAGAAGAAAGGAAGAAAAGAAAAGAAGTAGAAAAAGTAAAAAGATGAAAAAGAAAAAGAAGAAGAAGAAGTAGAAGAAGTAGATAGAGAGAGAAAAGAAGAAGAAGAGAACGAAAAAAAGAAGTAAAAGAAGTAGAAAAAAGATGAAAGAGAAGAAGAAGAAAGGAAAGAAGAAAGAAGAAGAAGAGAAAGAAAGAAGAGGAAGGATAGAAGGAAACACCCACGACCCCCCTGACCCTGACCCCGACACCACACCCCGACCCCTGACCCCCCTGACCCCGACACCCCGACCCCGACACCACACCCCCGACACCCCGACCCCCTGACCCCCCGACCCGACACACCGACCCCGACACCACACCCGACACCCGTACCCCTGACCCCCTGACCCCGACACCCCGACTCCGACACCAACCGACCCGACCCACCACCAACACCCGACACCCGACCCCGACATGACAACCGACACCCCGACACCCCCTCCCTGACCCCCTGACCCCGACACCCCGAATGAATCCACTCTACACCGAATGACGCTCGCACTTCATTTACCACACGGCCCCCCGTCCCTCGTTATTTTTCTACTCTTCATAGATTATCCGTTTTCTGTACCTTAGCACTCTCTCTGCGACCCCGAGCGACCTCTTTCTAGATTCCATTTTGTGACCGTTACGTTGTCACACTTCTAAGTCCTCCCTCGACCTATTTATCCTCTGCCCAGATCTAGGATGATCGTTCATCCAACGAGTATGAGCAGACAGGAAGCGATTTAAGACAGCGTCTTTGCATGTTTGGCATACAGAGAGGTCAAACACCGCACCCTTGTGTGAAATTTTACAGTCTCATCCTAGCTGAGTGATTAATACCGGGATCTCTTTCTTTCTCGTGCGACGCACCGACACAGGACAGTATAGAAGTCATTGCGACTGCCGTTCGATGCAGGAAACGCACGGCCGGCTTGACAGACGTAAGCGCGACCACCACGTATTGGATTGCACCCCACCTGTTCTGAGATCTGCGCTGCCGCGAGCGTTCGCTCTGCTCGTCATACTAGACTAGGGTCAGAATTAGAATACAGAGCCGTCTAATGTTTTCGATTTTGTTATGAAAAACATCATATATAATTGTGTTGATCGGGTAGATTTAAATGTGCAGTTGTTTCATCGCTGTGAGGTTTGGTGTTCGACGACCTCGCCGTGCGTTTGACGAGCTCTGCCCCTTCGTTCGTGGGTGAGCACAAATGACATGTCCTCCTCCCCCATTAATTATTTGCTCTGTTCCGGTGTTCGTGCCGATGAAACTTGATAGCTAGCTATATATGTGTCTTGAATCATCAGTATGCGTAACCAATATGTGTCTCCCGTTCGAAAGCGTTATAGTTATAAATATGCATGCATTTGCATATTTATAACCTTGATTCTTTCGAATTGTCCAATGCTATCCATGGACAGCCCGAGTATGTGTAGATTGGGTTCGTTTTCCCATATGCTTTGCTCCGGATCCGACGCATAAATTTCGTCAGTGCCTCCCCTGTTGTTCTCCGGGTACACATGCTCTCTGTTTATTGCAGAGACGTGTATCAGGAGAATAGCGGGGAGGTGCTGCCAAAATTTTGCGTCGGATCTGGAGCATAGCATGTGAAAATGAACCAAATCTACACATACTCGGGTGGGATTAGGACCTATCATTAAATATTAGAGTGTAGGTTTCATGGACGTAATAAAATTGACAAAGTAGATCAACTGATGAATATATACATGGTGAATTATATATATATTTGTTGTGTGTCCAGTAGCTCTGAAAGTCAAGATGAGTGATCGTGCGTGGATGTATACCGGTCACACTGGTCAGAACAAATGGGGCGCTGAATGGTAAACAAAAACCAAGGGGTTTATGCAAGCCGCATTTGCAAATGGCCAGAGGAAAACCTGGTGCCCCTGTTTCCGGTGCGGCAATTGGGAAAAGAGGACAGAGGCTGAAATGGGCAAACACCTGCAGAAGAGTGGTTTTACGCCCGATTATACGGTGTGGACATATCATGGTGAGTCTGCCCAACGTGACCGAGCTGAGGTGGATTGTCGTCGCACCGACGAGCATGGTACCGGGATGGAAAACATGGTGCAAGACTATGATGATGCTCGGGATTCGGACGAGGAGATGGAGGAATCTGCAAAGGCCTTCAATGAAATGTTGGAGTCTTCAAAACGTCCGCTCCACGAGCACACTGAGCTTTGTCAGTTGGATGCCATCTCACAAGTAATGGCTCTGAAGGCTCAGTTCAACTTGGGCAGAGAATGCTACGACGCAATGATGACAGTATTTGGACGCTTTCTACCCAAAGGCCATGTAATGCCTGCAAACCTGTACCAGTCGGACAAAATCCTCCGTGCACTGAAGATGCCCTATGAGAAGATACATGCCTGTGAGAAAGGATGTGCCTTATTTAGGCTTGACTCTGCGGACTTGAACTATTGTCCCATTTGCAAGTCTTCCAGGTATGTTGTGGTAGACAACGGTATGGGTGAGAAGACATAGACCAAAATCCCCGTTAGTGTTCTTCGGTATATGCCAATCGTACCAAGACTTCAACGTCTTTTAATGGTCTAAGAGATGGCCAGACAAATGACATGGCACAAAACAGGCAAAAGAACCGAACTAGATGCAGATGGGAATCTGATGATGGTACACACATCGGATGGTGTTGCGTGGAAAAAGTTTGATGAATTACATGCTGACAAAGCGGCAGATCCGAGGCATCCTCGAGTCGGCATCAGCACGGATGGGTTTAGTGTGTTTGGTATGACATCAGCCCAATACAGTTGTTGGCCCGTATTTGTCTTTCCACTCAATCTCCCCCCCGGACAGATTATGCAAAGAAAGAACATTTTCCTGACGTTGATAATTCCAGGGCCCAACTATCCGGGGAAAAATATGAATGTGTACATGCAGCCGCTTAAGGACGAATTGCAAGAAGCCTGGGATAATGGGTTCAAGACATACGACGCCTATAGCAAACGGAACTTCATAATGCGTGTCTGGTACATGTACTCGACGCATGACTTGCCGGCGTATGCACTATTCGTTGGCTGGTGTGTGCATGGAAGGTTCCCGTGCCCCACATGCAAGGGAGCTCTTGAGTTTCGTTGGCTTCAGGCCGGTCGCAAGTTTTCTTGCTTCGACATGCATAGACAGTTCCTGGATCCTTGCCATAAGTTCAGGAAAGACAAGAAGAACTTCATCAGAGGTAGAGTTGTCAAAAACTCTGCACCACCTGCATTGACAGGCCAACACACCCTGGATCAGTTAAACGCTCTCGAGCCAGATCCAGAGCGTCCAGGGTACTTCAAGGGGTATAATTCTAAGCACGCCTGGACTCACAAGACATGCTTATGGGATCTGCCTTACTTCAAAGACCTCCTTTGCCCACACAACATCAACATGATGCACACTGAGAAGAATATCGCCGAGGCACTTTTTGGTACATTGTTCGGCATAGATGGGAAGTCAAAGGATAATACTAAGGCTAGAGTCGATCTGGAGGCGCTATGTGATAGGCCATTACAAAACATGAAAGAACCGAAAGGAAAGCAGAACTGGACGAAGCCAAAGGCATGGTTCAATCTTGGAAGGCCAGCTATGAGGGAAATTATCTTGTGGGTGAAAATGCAGTTGATGTTCCTCGATGGGTATGCAGCGAATCTAAAGAGGGGAGTGAATCTTGGTAAATTGAAGATATTTGGTCTCAAGAGTCATGATTGACACATATGGATTGAGCGGGCAATGCCGGTGATGTTGCGTGGCTTCATCCCTGAGGATGAATGGCTAGTACTGGCAGAACTCAGCTATTTCTTCCGTGTTCTTTGTGCGAAAGAACTATCGCCTGGCGTGCTAGAAGAAATGGAAGAGTTGGCGCCGGAGTAGATCTGCAAGTTAGAGAAGATCTTTCCACCGGGCTTCTTTAATCCAATGCAGCATTTGATTTTGCATCTCCCGACCGAGGCAAGATTGGGGGGGGGGGCCCGTGCAAAATCGTTGGTGCTACCCAACTGAGAGGGTGCAGAAGACGCTTCGAGAAAAATGTAAAAATAAACGTAGAATTGAAGCATCAATGGCTGAGGCATTCATCACCGAGGAGGCGGCAAACTTCGTGACAGCACACTACGAAGCCAAAAATCGTCATTTGCATAATCCAAAGCCTCGGTACAATGCTGACGACCCTAAAAAGGGTGGATCCAACCTCAGCCTATTCAAAGGGAATCTCGCACCAGCCAGTGTTTCAAATCCAGTATCTTTGGATAACGAAGAATGGCGGACCATTTTGTTGTATATCTTCAACAACCTGATAGAAGTGCGGCCGTACATCGAGTAAGTTCTCGGTACATTGTTTCGCAACTTCTATTTCCTTTGAACTGCTCTTATTCCTGGATATTTCATACAGTCGATACGTCACCATATTCTTGTATGGAGCGGTGATCCAAAAGGATTCCGTCGAAGAGTATGAGCTTCTCGCAAAGCAAGGAGGCGGCTATCCCGGTTTCATCTCTTGGTTCAAACAAACGGTAATTTCTATTAGACAATTTCATTTCATTCGCTAATTTGTGCGTAATGCAACAATCCTTTCATATTAAACTTGTAGGCTAATTCAGAGTCTATGGACACCGAATTGAGACAAGTCGCTAATGGTTTTGACTATAAGGTCCGTTAATTTGACAAATACGACATCAACGGGTATCGCTTTTGTACCTATGGCAAAGAGCTATCTATGGCCGACCAAAAGTCTACAAATTGTTGTGTATCTGCTATTGGCGAAGGAGGTACCGAGTATTATGGGAGAGTTGAAGCAATTTATGAACTTCTATTCTATGGTGAAAACCCACCGAATGTCGTAGTCTTCAAATGTTATTGGTTTCAGCCGAAGGAGACTAGAAGGACTCATGAACATATAGGGCTAGTTGAAATCAACCAAAGCACCCATTTAGATGTTCCTGATGTCTATATTACGGCTCAACAGGCGACCCAAGTATTCTATCTACCGTGGGCCTGCCAAACTAATCCAAATCTGAAAGGTTGGGATGTCGTTTATGAAGTGCCGCCACGTGCTAGACTATCTCCCCCAAAGGAAGAGGATTATGAACCTCACATTAACCCAGACACATATGAAGGAGAATTCTTCCAAGAGACACGTCTTTCCAAAAAGCGTTTCAAGAACCGCTATACTTCACCCCAAAACATTGAAGTAGACAGCGACAGTGAATCCGACATCACCCCAGAGGAGGAACAAGAAGAGCCGGAACAAGAAGAGGTTACTGCTGCGGATGACCTGTCAATGCTTGACCGATTACGTCAAGGTGGCCTTCCACATGTTGATGCCACTGAACCCTATGAGCCCATCATTGATTATAGTGATGATGATGATTATGCATTTATTGATGATACTGATCGAGATTATTAGTAGTGTCAGGTATTCAATTTTTTTATGTTGTACTTGATGATGATACACTTAAGTGATATACATATTATTATTCATGTCGGTATTTTTTTTATGTTGTACTAATTTCGTTTACTCTTTGTCATGGCAGGTGTTGAAAGATGGTGGGCGCTGGTCGGGAGCACGCCGAGGCCCCTTCTTCGTCGGCGCGTGGTGTGAGGTCTTCCATTCCACACGCACCTCTCCGCCGAGCGTTGCTGGACAGTATGGCGACACCGCCGGGCCCTTCTTCGTCGACCGCGATGCCCAGCAGGGGACGAGGTAAGAAGAAGAGAGGAGCTGGAGCACGTGGTCGCGGGAGAGGAGGTAGGGTGCCTGCTACGGCGCCTTCCTCGCCGCCACCCCCAGCTGTTTCACCCGAGCACGTGACTGCTAGGGTGGACTCGTCCGAGGAGGAGGCTACACGGACTCCGGTCCACGAGCCTCCGGTCCATGGGTCTTCGGCCCACGAGCCTCGGGTCGACGGGCCTTTGGCCCATGAGAGTTCGGCCCACGAGACCCCGGAGGAGCACACGTCTGGATGGGGTACCTGGCCGGATCAGCCTGAGGAGCCGAGTGGCCATGCTGATGATGGCGGGGAGCTGACTGATATTGAGGAGGGGGGCACCGTCTACCAGCGTGGTTGTACACGGCTCCCGTCCGTGCCGGTGACCCGCGAGCAGAGGTGGTTGATTTTCCCTGATGGGGAGAGGTAAGTGCATTTAATCTTTTTGTACCTTCTGCATTCACGTTTCTTCAAATAACTAATGTGTTGGCCTTGTCATGCTGCAGGGGTTGGGACCACCATCATAGTGTCCGCCGGCCCAACTCTGTCCTTGGAGTTCTTTGTCGGCAAAACTTCCCGGGGTTTGTCACGTTGCCTGGTGAGGGTCGGCTTCCAGAGCTTGGATTGAGTTGGGAGCACTACTTGGCTGCCTCGGCCCCGCCGGGTGAGATTATCGACGGTGTCTTGTGCATGACGAGGGCAGACGTGGTGATCAGAAAGTTCTGGGTAATTTCTCCTTTACACAATTAAAAATCTTCAACTAGCTAGTTATTAATTGTACTAATCAATATTGTCTCATTTGATTGCAGACATTCTACAGGTGTGAGGAGGGATACGAGGAGGAAGCGGCAAATGTTATCGATAACGTCTGCAAGCGCCTACTACAGAACTTACGGCACGAGGCTCAGGTGCAGGCTGTTCGAGACTACTACGCCTCGTGTGGTATCAAGAAGACCAAGCCGGCGTGCCGCGAGAAGTTCTTGAGTAAGGAGGAGTACATGAAGGTAATTCTTAAGGCCTTGTACTTACTTCCTTCATTTAGTAATTCATAGCCGTAGCGCTCAAGTTTCTATTTGCTAACTTAGGCCCCTCCGAGATGGTGTGCGGATCGGATGGATTGTTGGGAGGTGTTGGTCAATGAGTGGTGCTCAAAAGAATGGCTAGCCCTCCACAAAGAGGCCAAGGACAAACGTGCCCAAATGGAAGGTGTGCCACACCATCAAGGCAGCTCCAACTTATATCAGTTCGGGCGGAACTAGGTATGTGGTTTGCTTCATGATTCATGCAATTCATTCATCATGCTAGCTTTAGCCCTTTAATTACTAATTTACTTTGTTTCTCTCTTTCAGGCATGCTACAATAAGGCGGATAAGGTGCCAGAGGTGTACGACCTGTATGCCATGGCCCACACTGGCCCTTACAAGAAAGTCAAGGCATTCTCTGCGTCTGACCTCGATGATCCAAAGAACTTCACCAACATCTCCTCCCACGACAAGCTCGTGAAATATAGAGATCAGGGGAAGGCGAGGAAAGGGGAGGACTTTAACCCGAGCCAGGGTCCCATTGATACAGAGCTGCTGATGATATCTGGTGGCGGGAGGTCCCATGGCTCCATAGCCATGGGAGATGGACTTATCCGTTGTCCTAGCACTCTCCCGGAGATCAAGGCGCGCCAGTCGAGCTCCGCTCCTGAGATAAGGCCTCGTGAACGGCCAGTCCAACTCGCCTTGAAGGTTAGTTATACGTACTCAGCTATCTTTCTCCATTACATTGTGTGCGCTTCCATCAATGATTACAAATGGTCATGTGAGTGGTGTTGCAGGCTACTATACAGAGTGAGAGAGATAGAACGGAGAAACTTCTGGCGGAGGCGGCGGAGAGGCAGCGGGAGTTGGAGGAGAGGACGACAAAGATGTTGGAGGAGGAGAGGGCACGGAATGACATGCAGGCAAGGGCCATGTACGAGCTCCTTGTGGTAAGTTTCTTCTGCAGATTAGCAAAAACATTCATGTAGTGTTTGTCTCATTACTAACTAGTATGACTGAGTTGTCAAAACCAAATGTGCAGTCTGTGTGCGAGAAGTCCGGTCAGACCGCTCCGCCGATGCCAGTGATTGCTTCTGGGAGCACGGTGAGTTTAATTTGAATGGACATTACTTGCTAGTCTTAACATTTGAGTGTCATCATGCTAACGAGACATTGGAAATGATCTTTGGTGCAGCGTAACTCCAGACAAGCATCGCACGATCCTTCTCCAGCTACCGGCACGAGCCAGCCCGCTCCTACACCTCCATGATCACGGTAAGTTTCTCTAGTGTTTTGCTTAACAAATGCATAAAGACCTAGACTTAGCTTTATTTCCTCCAATATGCTTACCATAATGACCTAGAGTTAGCTTCTTTTCCTCCAAAATGACTTAATAAGCTTACTGACCTCCAAAACCATCCATTTTACCTAAGTTAGCTCTAAAACGATCTGTACTTAGCTTACTTATGTCAAAAATTGACATTAATTAGGCTTAGTTAGCCATAAAACGGTCCATTTTACCTAAGTTAGCTCTAAAATGACCCATTTTACCTTAGTTAGCTTATAAATGATCCATTTTATCCAAGTTAGCTCTAAAATGACCCATTTTACCTAGATTAGCTCCTAAATGATCCATTTTACCTACGTTAGCTTTAAAATGACCCATTTCACCTAGGTTAGCTCCAAAATGACCCATCTTACCTAGGTTAGCTCCAAAATACCCATCACACCTAGGTTAGCCTAAAATGATGCTTTTTACTAAGTTAGCTCATAAACGATCCTTTCAACTAAGTTAGCTCATACACGATCCATTTCACCTAAGTTAGCTCAAAAACGATCCATTTCACCTAAATTAGCTCTTAAATGATCCATTTCACCTAAGTTAGCTCATAAACGATCCATTTCAACTAAGTTAGCTCATAAATGATCCATTTCAACCTAAGTTAGCTAAAAAACGATCCATTTCACCTTAGTTAGCTCATAAACGATCCATTTCACCTTAGTTAGCTCATAAACGATCCATTTCACCTTAGTTAGCTCATAAACGATCCATTTCAACTAAGTTAGCTCATAAATGATCCATTTCAACTAAGTTAGCTCATAAACGATCCATTTCACCCAAGTTAGCTCATAAAGGATCCATTTCACCTTAGTTAGCTCATAAACGATCCATTTCACCTAAGTTAGCTCATATATGATCCATTTCACCTAAGTCTTCTTGTTCTAGTCTTCTTGTTCTAGTCTTCTTCTTGTTCTAGTCTTCTTCTTCTAGTCACCTTTTTCTAACTTTCTTATTTGCCATTTTGCAGATTTCATTCACTTCACGGAAGCTAGCTTGCTATGATGGAGTGCTTGTTTTTTCTTTCATTCTCTTCAAGTATTCTTCTAGCTTGCTATGATGGGACTTGCTATCTAGATGAAACTTTGCATTGTAATATGTATGGATGGAACAATGTGTATGTGCAACTTGATGGAACTTGCTATGTATGAATGGATGGAACTATATATGTACGTACGATGAAACTTATGTGCTGGATATGTCATATGTTTGCTGTTAAATAGCCCTGTGAAATATATATATATATATATATATATATATGTCATATATATTTGCTGTCAAAATTGTTGCATTTAAAAAAAACAGAAAAAAATGAGGCAAAGCAGGATCTTTGCCGTCAGCCACTGATGGCAAAGCCACCTTTGCCGACAGCCGCGGACGGCAAAGGCAACTTTGCCAACAGCCGCGGACGGCAAAGCAGCCACGTGGCTGCCACCTATGCCTCCTGAGAACTGACCCATTTGGCCAGTTTGCCTACAGCGGCGGACGGCAAAGGCTTTGCCTACAGTGGCTGACGACAAAGAGTAAACAACTTTGCCTACAGCCGCGGACGGCAAAGGCCTGCCGTGTAGTGACGTCCAGCTGACATCATTCGGCGGACGGCAAAGGCCGGACAAATTTTGCCGTCAGCGGCGGACGGCAAAGGCTGCCGTTAGCCACCTAATGGACTAACAGCGTAATTATTGCCGTCTGCTTTCTTTGCCGTCTGCTGCTGATGGCAAAGGTCCCTTTGCTGTCAGCCGCCGAAAGCAGACGGCAAAGTAGCTCTTTGCCGATCCTTACTTTGCCGGAGCCTTTTGCCGTCCGCAGCAGACGGCAAAGACCTTTGCCGTCCGCCGTTCCTGCCTTTGCCGTCTGCCGTGGCAGATGGCAAAGTAGCTGATTCCTGTAGTGACTTACCATGTTCTGGCAATAGTAACTATATACTAGTCCCTGCGTACTCCCTCTGTTTTTATTTACTCCGCATTTTAGCTTTGCTCAAAGTCAAACTTTCTAAACCTTGACAAAGTTTATAGACAGAAATAATAACATATACAATAAAAAATCAATACCATTAGATTCATTATTGAATATACTTTCACATCATATAGATTTGCTATTGTAAATGTTCATATTTTTCTATAAATTTGGTCAAATTTTATGAAGTTTGACTTCAGTCAAACCTAATATGCAGAGTAAATAAAGACGGAGGGAGTATCTTACTCCGTGACCAAGACGGAAGGGAAAACGAGACAACTTTATGTTTATTTGAGCCGTTCAAGTATAAGCATGTGGTCTTGCTTATTTCTAATTCCTCTCCAACCCTCTTCTCCATCGATCATGCCACCCTCCGGTCGAGTCCATCCTCCCGCATGCCTCATTTGAACATTCCGCCGAGTATCATTCGCATGTGGGCCTAGACCATGCTTGTATTTCCAATGTTGTAATTTGTCCGACATGCATACAGACAAACGGTTCGTTTCAAGTTTCACTTTGCGTCCACTATGTGTCGCTTCCCATATTAGTTTTGACATCCCATTCCGTTCATGCCCCGACACATCTTGACGAGATCGATTGATGTTGAGAGATCAAGTGCGTGTCATGCAAGAAGATAAAGGTTTGGTGTGTTTCTATGATAGAAATGACCCGGGGGGTATGTGTGGATCGGAGGGAGTATATTGTACGTTCAAAAGCGAAACGAACATACAATACCCACCCTAGTCCTCTTTCAATTGATCTCCGGATCTCGAGATGAAACCGAGAGAAAACGAGTGGGTTCATGTGTGATACCTAAGGCGGATTCAAAATTTTGAGCCGGTGATCATAGCATCAGCAAATCATATATAAAGGGTATTCGTTGTTCGTTTCGCTTTTGAATGTACAATATACTCCCTCCAATACTTTCTAGTTTACATATAAGTTTTATGTGTAGTCAAAGTATCTCTACTTTGACCAAACTTACAGAAAAAGTATCAACATTCAACAATGCCCAATCAATATTGTTAGATTCGTACGTACTGCTAGATTTGTATTCAAACAGAGATGGTTTCCAATTTGTTTTCAAACACGTGAATGTGCTTGTTCTCGCGCATGCTCTTCCTACTAGGATTTTGCCACGTATAGCTAGTCCAATAGTAACTTTTTTTAAGCTCCCTGTCCAATAGTAGTAGAAATAGTAGTACTAGTGGAGTACTGACAACATCTACAGTAGAGTATACTCCCTCCGTTTTTATTTACTCCGCATAAAACGGAGGGAAACACTCGGCCGACCTCTCTCTCTTCTAGTAGTATAAATGACACGGGCGGGGGAGGGGGAGGGACGTCGGTTTGCTCTCAACTACGGTCCCACAAGCAAGCGAAAACACAAGACGAAGCGCGTTCCATTCGGGGACCGATGTGGAGGGTCCAGCGTGCCGGGGTGCTACGCGAATGCGACAAGAGTGATGTACATCATTCGTTCCTTATGAACTTGCATACTTCGAGTACTCCTTTTTTTAACATAGTATAGACGCAAGCGCTCATACATGCGCGCATTACCCCTATGAATGCACACACGCACACCCTACCCCTATGAGCACCTTCGAGAGACTGAGCCGTCATACCTCTATCTCTACTCTCGGTGATGATGGTGTGCCTGCCATCTTGCAATATAGACCATCCGATCTATATTTGACGGATAGAAAGCAACCTATGGCAATTTTGCAAAAGGATACCCGCACCTCTATCGTTCATCCTTATCTCCCACAACTTCATTGTTGAGTAATTAAAAAAGGAAGCCTCTAGAACAATCTAGCATGGTGGCTGCTGCCGGCGTCGTCCATCCCCATGCCTCCGCTAAGTCCGACCACCAATGACCACCGCGCCCCACTCCTCCTCACCTTATCTCTCATCTTTCTCGAGATACCATTTTTTGATGAAATTATCGAGATACCATTTTTCAATGGAATTCTCGAGATATCATAAAAAAATGCATCCTGATGTTTCGTGCAATAAACGGGCATCTTGCTAGTCATCTTGAGATTTACGAAGTCACCGCCTCATCGTCGACAGGAACGGTGGGGAGGTCCAGACCTCTGCCACGTGAAACTCCAAAACTTTGGTCCCATCCCACCCCACAACTCTCCAGGCTCTAGCCGTCCGGCTTTGCAAACTCCGCACAGTCAAAACCGATTGACCGGTCATCACCAGAACCACTATTCACACCAGAACCTTCGTTGCTCGGCCTACGCCAGCTACTTGCCGGCCGGTCACCACTTCCCCAAAACCACACCTCCTCTCCAGCCCATTCCCCCACCTTTCGATCCCCTAGCCCGCATCAACCGTCCCCTAGTTCACCGGAAAGCCATGGTGCGCCGCAAGATCACGTACTATAAGATGCTGACGCCAGAGCGCCGCGCAGAAATCACGGCGGCGGTCGGCGCCACAGACCTCCGTTCCCAAGCTCGCTTTGCGGCGGGCCAATCCCCGAGTTCTCTGGAGCCTAGCTCCTAGGAGGAGGAAGCCGATCCAATGTTCATGGTGGAGGTCGCGGCGCAGAAGGCCCCCGATGCGTATGAGACGATGGACGTCGACTTCGTGCCGGCGTCCGGGTCCCCCATGGTGCAGGCGGACCAGTGGTTCAACCTGGCGATCCTAAAGGAGGACCGGGAGGCGGAGGCTCAACTCGACGCGGAGCGCGCGGATGCCGCTGTCATCGAGGCCCTCCTGCAGGCAGAATCCGATGTCGTGGATGTGAACCGGGCTACGGAGGCTCAACTTGACACGGAGCGTGCGGATGCCGCTGCCATCGAGTCCCTCCTACAGGCGGAACCGGACGGCGGAGGCTCAACTCGACGCGGAGCGCGCGGATGCCGCTGCCATCGAGGCCCTCCTACAGGCAGAATCCGATGTCGTGGATGTGAACCGGGCGACGGAGGCTCAACTTGACGCGGAGCGTGCGGATGCCGCTGCCATCGAGGCCCTCCTGCAGGCGGAACCGGACGGCGAAGACTCAACTCGATGCGGAGCGCGCGGATGCCGCTGCCATCGAGGCCCTCCTGCAGGCGGAACCGGACGTCCTGGACTTGAACCGGGCGGTGCTCGCGTCCGTGCAGGGCGCCCGCACGCTCCGCGTGAACGAGTAGCTGGAGGCCGAGGACAACCACGGTGCAGAGACACACGTCGGCAGCTACGACTGGTTCACGCCGGCAGCCAAAGACGACGAGGCTGTCTTGTTCCGCGAGCAGTGATAGTTTTTCTTTATGTTGTTGTTTTTAGGGATCTTTTGCTGTGTAAAAACATATATTTATGCAAGTCGCCTGACTGTCATCATTTGGGTCAGTTGACCATTTCAGGCGGTTGGATGAATATCCTATGTCTCCTAACCCTTCTTCTTCCTCACCTCTTCTTCTTCCCCAACAGACCCACCGCACGGGCCGTATGGATCTTCCCCAACATGAGGTTGGATAAACATACTGTATGAAAGAAAATTATGTGTCAGCGGTAGGATGGCTGAGTTTGGTTTGATCACATGCGGTAGCACTTGTCAGTGAGGGTCCGTTCCTTTGGTTGGGTTTGCGGCGTGCAGGAGCGACTGTGTGAGGGTGCGGTGCGACCGCGACAGCCGTGCGCAAGTGTACCTCCTTTTCATTTTGAAAACTTTAGGCAAGCTTGGCAAAAAGGTGTGGCGAAGTATGGCAATGCAAGGCCTAGACCCAAACAGGATACAAGTATGTACGTACTACTTGTGTTCAAAAAGAAAGGCGGGGTTTTCCTTCGCGGGATTGATCGATACAAATCCTCGTTTGACGTGTCAATTAATGCATATTTTTTTCTCCAACGCACAAAGAGGTAACCATCTCACTCCTCATTGCTTGATTAATGCAGTGCCATGCAAACCAACCTTCTCACTTCTGCATGCATGCAAGGGTATATTAATGTCCTTGGTTGCTAGTACGAGGCAAACCCCATCAATTTTGCCTTCATTAGTGTTAGTGGCCTTCTGCAAATTGTAATTTTGATACTGACCTTGTATACAAAAAAAATGGAGGTAGTAACTATTTGACTTCCTTCCCCATTGCGGTGACATCGATGATATCTCGAACGTTGTGGTTTGGCGAAGTGCATTCAACGGAGCACACCATTGAGGGAGACCATGGTAAGTCGTTCGCAAGTGCCGCCTGCAAGCCAAGACAACCGCCTTCTTTCCATCCAGGAAGTCCGTTGAACCAAAGGACGCGTAAATGTACTAGTACTACACAATAGCGTCATCTGTCCAGCTTAGTGCGGTAAGGTGGTTTCTCG
This sequence comes from Thinopyrum elongatum, assembly GCA_011799875.1. Lineage (NCBI taxonomy): Eukaryota > Viridiplantae > Streptophyta > Magnoliopsida > Poales > Poaceae > Thinopyrum > Thinopyrum elongatum. The sequence goes on from CM022301.1 coordinate 411,420,759, forward strand.
AAGAAGACGATGGAGAAGCGGAGTCAGCGAAGAGTGAAATGATGGTTGCTTTGTCCGTGCTTTGTGATTTGATGCCTCACTGCTTTGTGATTTGTGATAGAAGGGACAGGGGAGCAGACTCTATGCTCTATACTGTACATGCATCCAAGCACAGGAGAAAGAGGAGAGAGGTTGCATTTTTCTATTCCTTCAATCAATCAATTAGGGAGCTTTGGTTCCATCTTTTTGGCTTTGGCAGCACCGTCCACAATGGTTTCCATCGATGCCAAAAGCTATTTTCACATTTGGCTACACATTGTGGATGCCCTTAACTGTACCACTTGGTTTTGCTCCTGTGTGTTATCTAAACAAATCTCGATTATATTGATCTAAAAAATTATAGTATCAAGATTAGTAAACAGGAGGTGATTTTGCCGCGCAGAAGGCGGGGGAGGTTTCTTATTTTTAGAGGACGTTGACCTGGCGGTTTGCTAACATGCAGTCCCACGTGTCACTGCTTTACCAAGCCGATCCGCGTCCCACATGAGGCAGAACAACGGCAGAAGCAACACGTGGTTAACTTGAAGAAGGTGAGGGAGAAGCGGATTCAGCAACAAGTGAAATGATGGTTGCTTCATCCCTCCAACTTATTTTTTTAGCATTACTTCGTCCCTCCAACTTAATTGTGGGAAAGGTGCAGCTTTGAGATTTGACGACTCATTGCTCATTACTACGCCGGTGCCATGACTGGGGTGCTTCACCCCTGCTGCTCTGCACTATTATTTCGGTATGGCACGTGGACCCGGTTGTTTGATGATCCACATGTCGGTGAAAGGGACAAGAACATTTATGAAAGCGAGCGCTCCACTCTTACGACGGAGGAGTACACGACACGGCGTGTGACACCCCCGGCTCAATCATGCACTAATCATACACGCAAATGCACATGATCAAGCCTAAGGACTCACTTGAAGGAATCACAACACAACTCTAAAACATAAATGAAGGCATACAAGCATTATATTACAAGCCAGGGCCTCGAGAGCTCGAATACATAAGCTTGATGTCAACAAGCATCAGCGGAAGTGTTAGATATCTGAGTACAGATATAAAAGAGAAACAGATTAGCCTTTAAGAAGGCGGGGCAAAAGAAAAACACTATGATCGAAAAGGCGCAGGCCTCCTGCCTGGGACCCTCCGATCCTACTCCTTGTTGTTGGCAAGCTCGTAGTAGAAACCACGCTCAGGGTGGTAGTAAAAGTCGTCTGCGGGGGCAGCTGGCTCCGGGGCTCCGTCATCTGGTCGCATCAAAAGGATATGGGGAAAAAGAGGAAGCAAAGCAACCGTGAGTACTCATCCGAAGTACTCAGCAAGCAAGGATCTACACTACATATGCAACGTTATCAAAGAGAGGCTGTATATGTGGACTGGGCTGCAGAAATGCCAGAATAGAGAGAAGGCCTAGTCCTATCGAAGACTAGCATCTTCAGCGGTCTTGCAGCATTAGAAGAGTGTAGATTATTACAGCATAAAGTAGTAGTAGCAATAAGTATCAACCTCGCCCAAAGATCCTTTCTTGACTCCCTGCGAGAAAGCAATCCCAGAGCCCTAGTATCCATTTCTCATCATTAAGTTCTAGTTATATCGATCGGGATACAACTTCGAGCGTCCGTTACCGAGGATCCGGCTATGCATAGATTAGTTCTTCCCTGCAGGGGTGCACCGACTTACCCACCACACTCGCTTAACTTCGGCCGGACACACTTTTCTGGGTCATGCCCTGCCTCGGCCAAATGATACACCGCAGCCCTACCTAAAGCTTAGCAGAGAGGTCCCCGTCGGTCTACATCCTAAGCGCTCAGGGGTCTTGGGCCATCGCCCTGTGTACACTGGGTCGTTGCGCGCAGGGCGAGTCCAGGCTCCACCACTACAGGATGGTGCCGGCCCAGCCGTGCCACCATGCTGAACTGGACATCTGACAGAGCTTTCGGCTGATGCATACGATGCAAAGTGCCCATAACTTTTCCCGCGTGATGGTTAGTGCTATCGGGCCAAAGGCCCACTCAAATCAAATATCCAAATCATTAGTGTGTTGGTAGCGTGGTAACGAGCTGAGACTCACGATCGATGTGACGCCGTCGCACCGTCTCGAGGACTTACGACAAGGGCTAAGAATGCCTGGCCACGCCTTGTATTTATCTCTCGGGTACCGTCCAGGTCTACCCATCTCCACATCACTCGCGGGTACCCCTCAGGGTCGACCCGCCTATCCAAGTAACAGTTGTAAGTCCAAGTATCCATGTGTCCATAACATCAGGGAATTCTAGGTATCACCCTCGTTGGATTCCTACTCGATGTATCCGTCAAGGTGAACTTAGGAGGAATCACCCTCGAGGTTCACACTTGAGGTGTTGCACGACAACGTCGTTATCGGGAGTCGTGAAGGAGGAATCACCCTCAATGACCACGACGGAATAGCTACTCTACAGAGTTAACATCAGAAGTGCTAAACGAGGTATCACCCTCGGCACCCGATAGTAACGCTGTAGTGTCGTAAAACTAGGGGGTGATGTGCAGTGCTGGGGCCTGGTTGTCGATCACGTTGATCGAGTCATCTGATAATCCAGCGGGGCAACTGAGACAAGTGGGGGTCACTGGGGATTACTAACCAGCCTATACTAAGCAGTTTAGGATAAGCAGGTAAGGTATCAATAGCAGGTTACAATAAACAGGCTATGCATCAGAATAGGATAACTCAAGGCAGTAGCAAATTCTAATGCAAGCAGGAGGGAGAAAGAATAGGCGATATAGGCATGTTCAAAGGGGGGGGGGTGCTTGCCTGGTTGCTCGGCGGCAAAGGCAGGTTCGTCAGTGGGGTCGTCGATCTCCGGAGATGCGCCGGTCTTGGGGACTACCTCGGTACCGGGATCTATCGAGAGAGAAGAGGGGGAGGAAATAGATAAATACACGGCAAACATATGCAACACAGAGCATGCTATGCTAACGTGCAGTGCAGGGTTGCCTAAAAGCATTTCTAAGTCATTTTAGTTATTATTAGGATTTAAGTTGGAATTTTTAACCGGTGTATATGCACTATTCATCTACCGGAAACAGGCTAAAAGTTGTGGGTTCACCTCCGTAGAGGGTCCCGACACGGAAACAGATAACACGGTCGGCTTCGTATCGTCGTTCTGAGCAACTTTCATGTATAAAGTTTTTCGATCTGAGCTACGGTTTAATTTCTATGATTTTTCTAAATTTTAAAGAATTTCTGGAATTTATTTTATTTACTAAAATCAACATTATCCAGAACAGTAGCAGTGACATCCGCATGACGCAATGGTGATGTCAGGAGTCAACAGGACGGCTGACCAGGTCAAACCTGACCTGCTGGACCCATCTGTCATAGACAGTGGGTTAACTAACTAATTAATAGAGTTAATTAACTAGGTGGGGCCCTATGTTAGTGACTAACTAACTAATTAAATTAGGTTTTAATTAAAACGGTTCAGTTAGTTTAATTAATCGAAGGAGCCCGCTTGTCAGTGGCTGTAGCGCCATGTCAGCGGCGTTGACCGTGGTCAACTGGGTCAACGGGGCCCCTGGGCCCACTGGTCAGTGACCCTAGGGTGGCCCTAGTGGCGCCACATCGGACGGCGACTGGAGACTCACCGAAATCGCGCCGGCGAGCTCATTTCACGGCGTCGATCGTCGGACGTCGTCGGAAAACGGCCACAGGCCACCGTTTTGGACGCGGTTGGGCGCGTTCGATCGGCAAGACAATGCCGCGTCGATCTACGGCGTTGGAACGGGCGGAGGTGGCCGGAAAACACGCTGGCGTCAAGGTTTGGCGGAGGCCAAAATTCGACGAACTCGCGCGTGGTGATATAGAGGCCAAAGCGGGTAGCGCACTACTCCTACGACATCAACTCGACACCACGAATGCGATGGTGAGCTCGGTGGACCGTGACGGCCACTGCTGCGATGACAGCGAGCTCGTCAGTGGAGCTCTGTTCGAGCGCCATGGCGCGGCGGCTACGGGCGGTGAAAAGCAGCGCAGAGAGAGGGGAAAAGAGCGGATGCTCACCGGGAGGGCACACGGGGGCCCGGTGACCGATTAGTAGCAGCAGAGGGCGGCGGACTCCACCGGAGAGGCTGCATCGGCCTAAGTTGGGGACGAGGATGATTTTGCAGCTGCCGTGCTCCCCTGCTCCAGCCGAGGGCACCAGTCGAAGGGGAGGAGGCCGGCGAAGCTTGCGGACATGGTCTGCGGGCGCGGAAACGCTGGTGGCCGCGGATCCGCAGCGGGCACGGCGGCGTCAGCGTCGGGTGAGGGAGAGGGAGAGTGTGCGAGCGAGGGGGAGAAATGAGGGCGGCATCCAGGGGGAGGGATAGGGCTCGGCCTTATCCCCTCCACGTCGGTGGCGTCGGTGGGTGTCGCGGTGTCGAGCTGTGGGCGGTGCGGCGAGCGGTGACCATGGCGGCGGCGACACGGGGAGGAGGGAGACGATGTGGGCTCTGTTGGGCTGGGCCTGCACACTGTGCACTAAGGCCCAGCCAACAGTAGCATTTCTCTTTTTCCCTTTTTATTTTCTGTTTTTCTTTTATTTATTTAACAGAGATGGGAAAAGAAATAGTTGAGCACATAAAATGGTTTAGGAAAAATGTGGAACATGGCCCATAAAATCCAAGGCATCTTTATGCACTGCCACAACAAGTTTGAGAATTATTTGAATCTATTTGGATTTTTCATAACTAGAACAGCATTTAAATATGCTGGAATTGTGCTGTTTAAATTGCTACTGTTCATCTTAGCATTGTGGTGATGTTGTTTTCCTTAACAATAAATTGTTTTGGAATATTTGCTAGAAGGTGATTATTTTTCCAGCAGTTTTTGAACAACTTTATTTTGCACATGATTTTGAATTTGAATTATGAGAGGAATTTCAAATGAGAGAATTAACCAACAAGATTATCATTGCAAATCACAGTAGCTTAGCATCATCATGATGGATTACTGTAGCACCATTACAAAGGGGTGTTACACGACGGCCCAGTGAACTGTTACTTGTACTGTAGTACTACTATAGTTTTGCTGTTTCGCACGATCCATCGATACAAACCCGATTAACCAGGCAAGGGCGGGATTTTTCCCGCGCGGTAGATGATACTGCCATACATTTCAAAGGCAATTTTAATGCATGCAAACTGAATAATTAAGTAACAATATGAGATCTAGTAAAAGTAAAAACACATACGGAGTATGATTTATTGTGTTAGAGTGTAGTAGTAGTGCTGTATTGCACAGTTGTTAGATGTAACATGCGAGAACGTGTAGAGATGTACTTTTGGTGGGCCTACAGAGAGAAATTGGGCATAAAGTCGATTCAAATATTTGTATTCGTCTTCATAGCATTTGTAACTCATATCTACAGTTTGTACAGTTGACGTGAATGCTTGTTCGCTCTTACGAAACCAGTACAGCAATAATGGGGTGGCGTGCGCCAATTTAGGCACTGGCACGTTGGCCTACTCGGATCCACAAAGAGAGCGAGATAAGAGATAAATACACGGGTGGTCAGTGTATTTCAAGCGAAAAGCGTAATACGGTCATCGGACTTCAGAATACGCTTATTACGGTCACTATATATGTTTTGCGGTGATTATACGGTCACTTGCTCACCATTCAGCATCGGATTGCACTCTGTTGACTGGCCAAATAGTCTGTGTGGCACTATGTTGACTGGTTAAATTGACCACGTTCCTTGTGGGTCCCACCTGTCAGTTCGCATAGGAAAAAGGTGAGATAAACACAAATTTACGCAGGCGCGACAAGACTCCAACCCGTGCGCGGGAATCACCTGGATGTGTCTGTGTCTGTCAGGGCCTGATGTGTGCGCATGCAAGTGTAGGTTGAGCACTTGAGCATGAGAGTGTGTGTTGGTCGTGTGGTTTGTGCATGCATGCGTGCGTGTGTGCGTGTGAGTGTTGCGTGCGTGTGTGGCTGTGTGTGTACGTGTGAGTGTTGCATGCGTGCGTGGCTGCGTGTGTTCGTGTGCGTGTTGCGTGCATGCAGTTCGTGTGCATGCGTGCGTGTGTGTATAATCACCACACTAGCTCCTGTGTGTTAAAACAGACGGCTCAGCATACCAATACAAGGCCACCTTGTCCGCTGTGCCCGCGGTCATCACTTCGAACCACCGTCCAATATTTTGTTATCGTTTGTTTTCATTCTTATACACGCCGACAGGTGGGCCCAATGGTAGTGAGATAATGTGATGCAACACTAGAGGTGCCACATGGAGCGTTTAACTGGTCAACTAGTCGTGTCTTGAGCAAATACAGAGCTATACGGTGAGCCCGTGACTGTATAATAACCACAAAACGTAAATGGTGACCGTAATGAGTGGATTCTGAAGTCCAATGTACGTATCGTGCTTTCGCTTCAAATACAATGATCGTCACCGTATATATCACGAGAGAAAGATGAAACATGGGTGAATGTGCTGGGGGCGTACTTTTAGAGGACCTAGAGATAGTTTGTGTGCGTACGTGAAAGGGGCGTAGAGGGGGTGTATGCGATGGAGAGAGAGATGCTCTTCGTTTCTCTTTATTATGACTAACTTTATATATGGTATAAAAATATAAAAATTCACAGTGCGAAATAAATATCATTGGGTGCACCATGCAATGCAAATTAACGTTCATATATACTCCTCCATAAAACTTTGTAATGTTGTATATATGTAGAAATTCTAAAATAATTTTTTGGTCACACTTTGTGTGGTTTTATTCAAAAGGAATGTTGTATGCGAAATAAACGTGAAGAGACGGCTTTCTAGATCAATGGGGTACGTCATGTAACATGTGTGAATGTGTAGTTGACGTATTTGGCAGGGCCTAGAGAGGTATGTGTATGTATTACGTATTCGAGAGAGGCATGGATAGAGGGGCCGGCGAGGGGGGGGCATGGGAGAGATAGCACGAGAAATGAGAGAGGTCTAGAGAGAGAGATGAATAGGATGTCACGGCGAGAGATGCCCTTGAGTGTGTATATACAAGGGGGGAGGGGATAGAGGCACGAGGAGAAAGTATTTTGTGTGGTGTCTGTGTTGGTATGTGTGGGTGTGAGAAGATAACGAGACCTGGGGGCAGAGGGTGTGTCACCGCGTGAAATCTGGTGGGTCGAGGTGAGGCCCTTGGTTCGGTTCCGTCCTGCGCCACATTGGTCAGCCCGTGACGCATTTAGGGAGACCCATGGAGGACTAGTCGTACAAGACAAAGATACCAGAGTCGTGAAGGACTCTGTGTCCACTGACAAAGCCGGCTAGGATTTGTAACCCTAGGTCCTCGGACTAAGGTAACCCCTTATCTCTGATATTACCATTGATCCAACCTAACTTTAAGGGGCATCCTACAGAATGCTCTGCTAGAATCATACTCGTCAATTAGGAAGAGAGGTGAAGACAATGCGTGCGAGACAGGCCTAAAGATAATGTGCGTGCGGGAGACACGTAGGCAGGTCTATGTATATAGAAAGGGTCAATGGGGATTGTGCATGTGTATGCTTGTGAGAGGAAGAGTGCTTGTGATAAAGGTTAATGAAAACAGATGTAAATGGTTGCGAGAGGGAGGGAGGGTTATATCGAGAGCATGTCTGCGAGAAAGATACCTCAGGAGAGAGTGTGTGAGCATGTGTGAGAGACCACCGATGGATATACACCGTGTGCGCGTATGTGTGAGAGAGAAAGTTAGTGCATGTGTGAGGAGGGGCCTATGGAGAGTGAAACTACACGTAAAAGACTGATGTACACATTGATTAAAAATATAAATTGTATCCAAATATTAGGATGGGATCATGATATTTGCAATTCGCGTAAGGAACGGTCATTGATCCATCAGACATCTATATTCTATCGAATTTGAGCATGTCTATGTTATTATTCGACATAATTGATCCACAGAGTTAGTATTTTGAACTCCAGACAATGCATCGCTTTAGCAATCGAATATAAACGTGAGTATAGTTCATGTTGTGTGTAAAGCACATTATACATACAAAAGTTACACAATGAACATTATAAATAGCTAGCTATGAACTAGCATACATTTGAATTCAACTTAAGGTGGTTTAAAAAAATTGAATTCAACATGAAGTCCATTCAATTATTTGAATTCGAGATCATGGCATTTGTAAATCATACCTAAATTATGGGGGCACCAATCTTTGCTCTGCTTTTGTACGTAATAGCATATATAGTCGTGTACAAAATAGATTCAAATTTACCTCCTCCATTCCAAAATAATCATAGTTATAGGATTTTCAAGTGTCAAAATTCCATAATTTAATGAGGTTTTCAAACATACAAGGTCAAATTTAACGTTGTCTATTTAGGTCAATCCTCAAAGTTCAAGAGTACTCTAAACGTGAATGCTTCTGTTTCAAAATTTTGAACGAAGCGCCAAAAGAGCCTCTACTCGCCCGAAACCGCGTGAGACCAATGTTTGGTAGAAGGAAATTACTTTTCTAACTCCGACCCGTGAAGCCTACCGGCCTGACGTCTATAGGTCTAAATCGGGGTAGGTTTGTAACTTCATCTAGACGCCACGCAACCGCCTCCGAAAAACATTCATACACCGTGGCCGCCTAAACACACATTCACTCGGCCAAAATCACTCCCGCCCACTATTTGGGACACCTGGGATTACTGTCCTACCCCCGACCCGCAGTAGATCCGAAATTTAAGAGGGGGGCAAAGTTTGTACTTTCCCCAAATTTCAAACAAGCGCGTCCCATCTGTTCAAAAAAAAAAAAACAAGCGCGTCCCAAACCGAAACATGGTTCCCCCTTAGCTCCCCCCGCCACCCCTGCCCCTGCCCCTCGTCCGATTCCCCATTCGTACTCCATGGGCGCCAAAACTACCTCTCCACCAGCCACGAAACCCCGGCGTCCTCCGTCCGCCACCCCATCCCACCCATCAACCGCCGCCCTCCTCCATCACACCGGAGCCGATACCCCGACGTCGTCGCCCACCGCAACCGCAACGCCCTCCACGGCTAGTAGTTGAAGCCGAGGCCGAGTTGCCTCTAGGATGCCGACGTGCGCCGTACCCGAGCCAGTTCAACCACGCTGTCCTGCGCCTCACCGCTGCCGCTCCAACGTCGCCACCGTCCACAACACCGGAGCTGTTCCCTCTACGCCGTCCTTCGCTGGCTCGGATCTGCTTCCCCTTCGTCGACAGACGGCCACCACAACACAGTCAACAATTTGGCCATGGGTTCGTCCAAGGCTCCACCCTCCTCCAAAACATCGGTTCCCCCGGTAAAAATAAGAACATCACCGCGATATCAGGAGTACACAACGCTGGCAACCGGAAATGGTACTCCTCTTCCCTTATTCATGCAAATCTTACGTGTCTGCCTCCACGGTATTCATCCCACAGAAGACACTAGTTGACCGCTTCTTCCTACACCTTCTTCCTAATACTAGATGTTCCTAGTAACTCGCGATGCACAAGGTTTCTCCTCATATACTATTTCACCTTAGCTAGAGGTCCGTCGCCCCCCTGGATTTCAATTCCTGGTCAGTTGATTCCCAATTAAAGGAAGCATTCCCCGGCGTAACAGGCGCTAGTCCGCCTATTATGCCGGGGAAGCAGCGCCTCGGTGTTTATCTTAGGGGTGTGTGGGGCCTAGGAGCTGCCGGCGCCCGATCTGGAGGTCGGCCGGGCTTAAAGGGATGGCCGGGGGTCGCTGCCAAGCACGGCGGTGGTGTGAGGTCGAGGGGAGGGCGGGGCGGCCGAGGCAGGGGTCTGGGCCGGTGGTCGCTGGCGGTTCGAGAAAGATCGTCAACAGTGACTGGCGGGAGGTAGACGAAGGCCATCTGCCAGTTCCTTGTAGATCGGACGGTTCATAAAAAATTTGAATGACCTATTTATTTTCAGTCGACTGTTATTTTGATAGGACCACATGTGGTGCTGTGCTGGAGGAGTACCTGCATTTCCCAGCCATCCCTGTGCTCATATATTACAAAATCATACGGAGTAGAATCTAATTTTGTTTGCCATGCAATGCTGTAGAGCTATCACATGTCTCCTGTCATTTATTTTTCAGCCACCTGCTATCTGCTACTTTTACAGCGCACTAGTTCTGCACACACTTCACCCATACTCTCACTATTGTTTTTTTATGCATGGGTATTTCAGCCTTTACCGACCGGTTGATAGAAGCACGAAATAAAAGAGATAAGTTGCTCCAGCTTTCTTCGTGCTTAGGCAAGACACATTTGGGCGCTATAAAGGGTGTAGTGTCAGCAGATGGAGACGATAAACGTAGCTCCGGAGTTGATTATCTCGCTCGCCATGAACCACCATCCCAGGTGCTTGCTTTAACTTCGCGGTGTCATATGTGGTTGCATGTTGCATATGGTGTCTAGCTTGTATTCGAAAGGCCGAAGTCGGTCTTTATTAAGATAAGGAAAGATATTTTTTACATGAACCACCATCCCGGGAGCACCAGAAGCCAAATAGTTGTCAGGGCACTGGCCGAGCCAGTGACAAGCCCAGCACAGACAGGCATCACCTGCAAGCCAACTAAAAAGCCACGATGGTGGCGAAGCAGCCCGCCTCCCACCAGGCTCTCAGGTCCTCGATGATCATGCTCACCACTCCAGCCGGGTGTCTAGCTTGTATTGCTTCCAATTTGGTTAAATTGCATCTGCTTAGCTTACACATTATACCTTTGAATATGACATGCCTTCCTATTTTTGGTACATACTACTACATCTGTCTATTAACCATGTTCTTACATCAAACTAATTTCTTGTGTATCCCACATCAATCACTTATGATGAGACAGTCAGGCTCGTTGACTGCTGTAAGAAAAGATCCTCTTTTAAAGAATGCAGTGTCAGCCTCCCCACATGATTCTCAAGAGACAACAATGCTAGATGAAGATAGTCAATGTAGCTCTGTAGTTGATGACCGCATTTCCCCTACACCACCATCGCAGGTGCTTGCTCTGACTTGGCAGCGTGATATGTGGTTGCATGTTGCATATAGTATCTAGATTGTAATTCTTCCAATCTGGTTAAATTGCATGTGCTATTCTGCTTAGTTTATACATTATACCTGTTAATGTGACATGTGATGTCTACTACGCAACTTTATTCTTGTAGACTCGTGTTGGGCCTCCAAGCGCAGAGTTTTGTAGGACAGTAGCAATTTTCCCTCAAGTGGATGACCTAATGTAGCGACCCGACCCGAATGGATCGAATCTCTGTGTTCAAGTGTCATCCCTGGATCGGTAATGCTGACACACACAGTACATGAGGGATTTATAACAGAGTAGCAATCACACACTTATTACATCGAATGTCTCAAAAGAGAACTGATTACAATAAATATGGCTTAAGGCCATCTAAATAAGATAACAGCGGAAGGCTTGGAAGATAAGGTGAGTCCATCAACTCCAACGGCATAGCTGAGTGCACGACAACGACCTAGCACACCTTACTCTTCGTCTGAAAAGTCTGCATCATGATATGTTGCAGCCCGAAACGGGTCAGCACATGGAATATGCTGGCAATATAACACAGTAGAGCAATGAACAGAATAAATGCTAATACTACATGCATATTTGGCTGGTGGAAAAGCTCTAGGGTTATACTGTTTTGCGAAAAGCCAATTTTTCCCTACAACAAAGGAATATATTTTATTTAGCTATCATGGTGGTTGTTGAACATTGAGAAGGTAAAACCCCCTCTCAATCCCAATTAAAAGTAATCATTAATCCCAACAAATTAATTTAGAGTGATGGGATTCAATATGATGATCCAAGAACCAGATACTCAAGATGTCCATAACCGGGGACACGGCTAATCATGATTAGTTTGTACACTCTGCAGAGGTTTGTGCACTTTTCCCCACAAGACTCGATCTCCTCCGTTGGATTTCTCGCACTTCATGGTGTTTGAGAAACGGATGACCGAGACACAGTCTTTTCTGAAGCATTTACTCTTTACTCTGGGTAGACAGTTACACCTACTTTCCCCTACATCTGCTAGCCTACCACGTGAAAGAGGTCCTGCAACATACTCAACTATGCTAGAGCCCATAATAGCTTGTGGCTGCACACGGAAGTTTCTAGCATGATAATCTTATGATCCCTTTGAGCCTGGGTGGCGGACCGTAGGAGGATCACACGGTATATCCCCGGGATCTCCTAGGACAACACTGGTATATCCCCAGGTGCCCAAACAAGCAATCCACCCAGATGTGTATTAAAGTTGCCACCTTAAGTTGACCATTAATTAAAAATCTCACATCTGTCATGGATACACTCAAACCCAATCCACGTCTACGAGCATAGCATGGCAACATAAGCATAGCGTAGAAGTAACTCCCAAGGGTTTGTTTATTAAGGGCAATAGGTTCTACCCCTCATCATCACTTCCCAGTACCCAAGTTACCACATCCTAATCATGCAATATTTGAGGGTCGAAACTAATGCTAAAAACTGGGTAACGAAGAAGTATGATAATGTGTTACTTGCCTTGCTGACGATCCGCAACCTAGGGACTCGTAGTAAGCACGCTTCGCACTCCGGGTACTCTATCGCAAACAAACAATAGCATCACATAGTAATCAAGCGAAGATGCACGGGTAAAACCCAGATAAGAAGACCTAACCAGAAAGTTCAACTGAAGAACTCTGGTTTGCAAAAAGAATCAAATCAAACAAAGCAACGAAACTCAAACTGCGAAGAAACAAGCTTTGATTACTAATCTGGACTAAAGCATTTTACAGTAGCAAAACTTGTTTAAGTTGGTTAAATGAAAGAGGGCTTCGAGACGAAGATCTAGGCGCTTGAATCGCCTGATTCCGACAAACGAGCGAAAGTTATACTAAAACGAAAATCGGATCAGAAATCGCGATTGAAATAATCGCGAAAAACCCGAGAAAAAGAAAAACTAACGAACAGGCTAACGAACGAACGTTCGCTGTCTGTGACTAACGGGTGAACAGCGTTCGTTAAAACGAACGTACGGACGAACGTCCGCTGGATAACTAACCGAAAAAAAACCGAATGAACCGATAAAATAAAAATACGCATCTATGGTTTCTAAAAAAACCGATCGGTTTTTACCTAAACCGAAAAAATACCGGGCGTCGGATCCGGCGAGTGGCGGCTCCGGCGAGGCAGGTGCTGCGGGGCGCGGGGTGGCGGCGCGGCGGCGCGAGCGGCTGCGGCGCGGAGGCGACGGGGTGGGGCGCGCGGGCGACGGCGGCGCGCAGGCGGCGCGGCAAGCGGCGGCGGGGTGCGGCGGCTCGGCGGCGGCTGGCGCGGGCTGCGGTTGCTGCTGCTGTGCGGCGGCGGCGGCTGGTGTGGGGCGCGCGGGAGACGCGCGCGCGAGCGGCGGCGGCGGCGGGGTGCGGCGGCTCGCGGCGGGGCCTGCAGCGGCGAGCGTGCGGCAGGCGGCGGCGGCGCGCTGGTGCGGCACGGCGGCGCGCTGCTGTGGTAGGCGGTGCTAGGCGAAGTGGGGGCGGGCGGCGGCTATTTAAGGAGGGGAGGGGCGGGGCGGCTTGGGGAAGGGGCAAACCGCGGTGGCGGCGTCCCGGACTCCGGCGGAGTCCGGCTCGGGCACGGGGCGCGCGCGAGCGGAGGCGGCGGCGTTGCCGGGCCGGTTGGGCTTCGGCCCAGTTCGGTCCGCTAAGTTTTTTTTTTTAAATAAATCCTGACGCAGAAAAACAAATAAAAGAAATACTAAACGGACTCCAAAAATCCTGAAATAAATTTTCCCCGTCCTCTAAAAATCTACCGGACAAGGTAAACATTTATTTGGGACTCTAATGCAATTTTGAAAAATGCATATTTTTCTAAATTCAAATAAAATTGCAATAAAAATCCAAATAAACTATTTATTTGATTTTAATATTTTTCCTCCATTATCCCATTTATTTTGGAGAAGTCATATTATCTCCTCTCATATATTTTTAATATGAAATATTTTCGGAGAGAAAAATAATTAAACCAAATTGATCCTTGTTTCAATATTTGAGAAAATTCAAATATGAAAATGGTGAAATCCCCAACTCTCTCTGTGGGTCCTTGAGTTGCTTAGAATTTTCGAGGATCGCAAAACAAAATGCATTAAAATATGATATGCAATGATGATCTAATGCATAACATTCCAAATTAAAAATTTGGGATGTTACAAACCTACCCCCCTTAAGATGAATCTCGCCCTCGAGATTCGGGTTGGCTAGAAAACAGGTGTGGGTGGTCCTTCCGGAGGTCTTCTTCGCGCTCCCAGGTGGCTTCATCCTCGGTATGGTGGCTCCACTGAACTTTGCAAAACTTGATAACTTTGTTGCGTGTAACTCGGCTGGCAAACTCGAGAATCTTGACGGGTTTCTCCTCGTAGGTTAGATCACTATCCAATTGAATTGCTTCTAGGGGCACTGTATCTCTCAGAGGAATATCAGCCATCTCTGCATGGCACTTCTTTAACTGGGAAACGTGAAACACATCATGAACTCCTGACAAACCTTCGGGCAATTCCAACTTGTAGGCAACTTCACCCATACGTTCCAATACTTGGTATGGTCCCACAAATCGTGGTGCTAACTTCCCTTTGACTCCGAACCGTTTAACTCCTCGAAGTGGCGACACACGTAGATATGCTCTGTCTCCGACTTCATAGGTTACCTCCTTGCGTTTTGAATCTGCATAACTCTTCTGCCTGAGGTTCAGCTCCTTCTGAGTGAAAATATACTTCAAGCTCTTGTGATCCGTGTACACATCACAACGGTTCCCAATAAGAAAATGTCTCCAAGTCTTAAGTGCATGAACTACAGCTGCTAACTCCAAGTCATGCGTGGCATAATTCAACTCATGCGGCCGAAGCTGACATGAGGCATATGAAACAACTCTTCCTTCCTGCATAAGTACTCCTCCCAGTCCTAAGCGAGAAGCGTCGCAATACACTTGGAAATCCTTGCGTATATCTGGCAGAATCAGAACTGGGGCTGTAACCAAACGTTTCTTCAGTTCCTGAAAACTTGCCTCACATTCATCTGTCCATTTGAACTTAGTGTCCTTCTTCAGTAACTCCGTCATAGGCTTCGCAATCTTAGAAAAATTCTCGATAAATCTCCGATAATATCCTGCAAGTCCAAGAAAACTGCGGATCTCCCCCACTGAGGTGGGTGCCAACCACTCAGTGACAGACTGAACCTTAGTGGGGTCTACTGCTATACCTTCGCCTGATATAACATGTCCAAGAAATCCAACTTCCTTCAACCAAAACTCACATTTGCTGAACTTGGCATACAACTGATGTTCCCTGAGCTTCTCGAGAACTAAACGCAGATGCTCCTTGTGCTCCTCTTCATTCTTTGAGTATACCAAGATATCATCAATGAACACCACGACAAACTTATCCAAGAACTCCATGAACACCTTGTTCATCATACTCATGAAATAGGCAGGGGCATTAGTCAATCCAAATGACATAACTGTGTACTCATATAGCCCATACCGAGTGGTGAAGGCTGTCTTAGGTATATCCTGTTCTCGGATCTTCAGCTGGTGATACCCTGATCTCAGATCGATCTTGGAGAACACTTTAGCTCCTTGCAACTGATCAAACAAATCATTAATCATTGGCAGTGGGTACTTGTTCTTAATCGTCACTTCATTCAATGCGCGATAATCAACAACCATTCTCAAGGATCCATCCTTCTTCTCAACTAAGAGCACTGGGGCTCCCCACGGTGATGAACTTCGTCGAATGTAACCTTTCTCCAATAATTCCTTGATCTGCTTCTTAATCTCCTCCAGATCATTTGCGGGCATCCGGTATGGTCTCTTTGATATTGGTCCGGTGCCTGGCAACAACTCTATCAAGAATTCAATATCTCGATCCGGCGGCATGCCTGGTAACTCCTCTGGAAATACATCTGGGTAATCCTTCACAATAGGCACCTCCTCCTGAACAACTCCTGTGAGAGAATTCACTTGGCTCCTTCTAGGCACATGCCTAGATACATACTTGATCCTTTTTCCCTCCGGGGTGGTAAGCAAAATCGACTTACACGCACAATCGATGCTTCCTCCATACATCGATAGCCAATCCATGCCTAGTATCACATCCAATCCTTGTGACTTCAAAACTATCAGGTCTGAGGGGAAAACATGACTTCCAATGATCAATGGCATCTGAAAACATCCTTGTCTTGCCATATACTCCGCACCGGGTGATCTTACTAACATGGGTGTCCTAAGTACCTTAGTGGGCAACTTATACTTATCCACGAATCCCCTTGATATGTATGAATGCGATGCACCAGTATCGAAAAGAACAATTGCAATAAAAGACTTAACCAAAAACTTACCGATAACTGCATCAGGCTGCTCCTCAACCTCCTCCACGTTCACGTGGTTCACTTGTCCTCGGTTGAATGGATTGGGCTTCTTCCCAGCGCTTCCATTACCATTTCCGTTCTTCAATTCTGGACATTCGTTGGCATAATGTCCAGTCTTCCCGCACTTGAAACAGGTAATGTGGCTTTGATCCTTCTTGGCGGGTGTGGCTGGGTTAGAGCAGTTCTGATTGCTGCCTGCTCCATTTCCATTTCCATTCTTGTGGCCATTATGGTTGTGCGAACTTCCTCCATTGTGGTTATGACCTCCATGGTTATGAACAAGCCCTCCCGAGTTCGGGGTGAACCGGGGCTTCTGCTGAGCTCCTGAGTTGAACTTCCCTTGTCCATACTTCCTCTTGCGGCTATCAATCTGCTGCTGCTTCCCTTCAATCATAAGAGCTTTGTCTACCAACTCCTGGTAGTTGTTGAATGTTGCCACCATCAACTGCATACTCAGCTCATCATTCAACCCTTCCATAAACTTCTCCTGCTTCGCGGCATTAGTGGCCACATCATCCGGGGCATAGCGAGCTAATTTACTGAACTCATCCACGTACTGCCCCACGGTACGGTTTCCCTGGCGTAAGTTGCGAAACTCACGCTTCTTCATGCTCATAGCTTCTGCTGAGACATGTGCAGTGCGGAAAGCTTGCTGAAACTGATCCCAAGTGACATTGGCTATAGGGAATGTGGCTGTGTAATTCTCCCACCATGAGGCTGCGGGTCCATCCAATTGATGTGCGGCAAAACGCACCTTCTCAGCGTCTGTGCATCCTGCGGTGGTCAACTCCCTTCCAATCCTGCGTAGCCAGTCATCCGCAACTATTGGCTCGGTGCTACTGGAAAACACCGGCGGCTGCAACCTCAGAAAACGGGCTAAGTTGTCAACTGGTGGTGGTGGCGGTGGGTTGTTGTTGTTGTTGTTGCCTTGGTTCTGAACTAGTAGCTGCATCAGGGTATTCTGCTGTTGAATCAACTGAGTGAGCTCCGGTGGGAAAACAAATCCGGTGTCGCATCTCGGAGGCATCTGATTGGTTTAGAGGGAAGAGATTAGAATAGAGTAAGGTCTAGTGAGAAGGCACTACCCATATGCACATGAGACAAACACATTCATAACACACCACTCAATTCAAGCAAGAGCATACAATTGATCTAACTACCGTTACAAAAGTGCTCGGACGATTACTATTTACATGGGGAAAATACTAATGATAATATGGTGGTCATCTAGAAATTTTGATCGGTGGAAGACTCCATGATATCCGCTCCAGCTTCGTCTTCATAATCATCATCACTACTGTCGGGGTCGGAGTCGGTGTCGTCGATGATGATGTAGTCTTCAGATCGAATTTCCTCAGGTTCGTCGTCTTCTTCTCCGGGCGCGGGGTCTCCCATGAATACTCCTAGCTTCCTTGTCAGGTCGTCATTCTTCTCCACTAGTATTGCGATTTCCTCCTCGTATCCATCGCGTGTAGACTTGAGTTCCTCTTCTAGCTCCATGTTCCTGGTCATCACCTTCTTCAAATCTATCATGCTTGCACACATCTGGTTCTCCTGTCGACGAATGTGCTGGTTTAACTCCTGGATGAAAGCTGCAATGGACCTGTCCCTCCGGGTGCTGATCATCTCCCATTGCTCATCTCGGCGCCCACATAACTGGTAGATTGTGTCCTTAAGATCCTTGTGATACACTTCGCCGATGCGTCCCATGGCGATGTGGGCTGCCATGCTCTTTCCTAGACTCCAGGTTGGTGCATCAAAGGAAAACTCTATGGGCTCCGTAACTGGCGTGAATGTCCTTCCTGGAATTTGAACTCGAATCATCCAATGCTCCCCTTCTGGTACAGTGGTGGTGTAGGTCCCGGTGAAGCTTGGTATTCCGATGTTCAGGTACCTAGTGACTTCCTTCAAGTGTCGTCCAAAAGGTGTGTCTTCATCCGGTTGTGTAAACTTGTTCCTTGAGTCCGCCATCCTAGAGAATAGAAGATGGAGAGAAGTCAGAAATGAGTAGAGAAGAGTGACCTATGGCTTTTCTTAGTGGTCGTGTCCTACAGTCAGCGTGTGCTCTGATACCATCTTTGTAGCGACCCGACCCGAATGGATCGAATCTCTGTGTTCAAGTGTCATCCCTGGATCGGTAATGCTGACACACACAGTACTTGAGGGATTTATAACAGAGTAGCAATCACACACTTATTACATCGAATGTCTCAAAAGAGAACTGATTACAATAAATATGGCTCAAGGCCATTTAAATAAGATAACAGCGGAAGGCTTGGAAGATAAGGTGAGTCCATCAACTCCAACGGCATAGCTGAGTGCACGACAACGACCTAGCACACCTTACTCTTCGTCTGAAAAGTCTGCAACATGATACGTTGCAGCCCGAAACGGGTCAGCACATGGAATATGCTGGCAATATAACATAGTAGAGCAATGAACAGAATAAATGCTAATACTACATGCATATTTGGCTGGTGGAAAAGCTCTAGGGTTATACTGTTTTGCGAAAAGCTAATTTTTCCCTACAACAAAGGAATATATTTTATTTAGCTATCATGGTGGTTGTTGAACATTGAGAAGGTAAAACCCCCTCTCAATCCCAATTAAAAGTAATCATTAATCCCAACAAATTAATTTAGAGTGATGGGATTCAATATGATGATCCAAGAACCAGATACTCAAGATGTCCATAACCGGGGACACGGCTAATCATGATTAGTTTGTACACTCTGCAGAGGTTTGTGCACTTTTCCCCACAAGACTCGATCTCCTCCGTTGGATTTCTCGCACTTCATGGTGTTTGAGAAACGGATGACCGAGACACAGTCTTTCTGAAGCATTTACTCTTTACTCTGGGTAGACAGTTACACCTACTTTCCCCTACATCTGCTAGCCTACCACTGAAAGAGGTCATGCAACATACTCAACTATGCTAGAGCCCATAATAGCTTGTGGCTGCACACGGAAGTTTCTAGCATGAATAATCTTATGATCCCTTTGAGCCTGGGTGGCGGACCGTAGGAGGATCACACGGTATATCCCCGGGATCTCCTAGGACAACACTGGTATATCCCCAGGTGCCCAAACAAGCAATCCACCCAGATGTGTATTAAAGTTGCCACCTTAAGTTGAACCATTAAAAAATCTCACATCTGTCATGGATACACTCAAACCCAATCCACGTCTACGAGCATAGCATGGCAACATAAGCATAGCGTAGAAGTAACTCCCAAGGGTTTGTTATTAAAAGGGCAATAGGTTCTACCTCATCATCTACTTCCCAGTACCCACAAGTTAATCACATCCTAATCATGCAATATTTGAGGGTCGAAACTAATGCATAAAAACTGGGTAACGAAGAAGTATGATAAATGTGTTACTTGCCTTGCTGACGATCCGCAAAACCTAGGGACTCGTAGTAGCACGCTTCGCACTCCGGGTACTCTATCGCAAACAAACAATAGCATACATAAGTAATCAAGCGAAGATGCACGGGTAAAACCCAGATAAGAAGACCTAACCAGAAAGTTCAACTGAAGAACTCTGGTTTGCAAAAAGAATCAAATCAAACAAAGCAACGAAACTCAAACTGCGAAAGAAACAAGCTTTGATTACTAATCTGGACTAAAGTCAAATTTTACAGTAGCAAAACTTGTTTAAGTTGGTTAAACAGAAAGAGGGCTTCGAGACGAAGATCTAGGCGCTTGAATCGCCTGATTCCGACAAACGAGCGAAAAGTTATACTAAAAAGAAAATCGGATCAGAAATCGCGATTGAAAATAATCGCGAAAAACCCGAGAAAAAGAAAAACTAACGAACAGGCTAACGAACGAACGTTCGCTGTCTGTGACTAACGGGTGAACAGCGTTCGTTAAAACGAATGTACGGACGAACGTCCGCTGGATAACTAAACCGAAAAAAAACCGAATGAACCGATAAAATAAAAAAACGCATCTAGGGTTTCTAAAAAAACCGATCGGTTTTTACCTAAACCGAAAAAATACCTGGCGTCGGATCCGGCGAGCGGCGGCTCCGGCGAGGCGAGGTGCTGCGGGGCGGCGGGGTGCGGCGCGGCGGCGCGAGCGGAGTGCGGCGGCGAGGCGACGGGGTGGGGGGCGCGGGCGACGGCGAGCGCGCGAGGCGGCGCGGCAAGCGGCGGCGGGGTGCGGCGGCTCGGCGGCGGCTGGCGCGGGCTGCGGCTGCGGCTGCGTGCGGCGGCGGCGGCTGGTGTGGGGCGCGCGGGCAACGGCGAGCGCGCGAGGTGGCGCGGCGGCTCGGCGGCGGGGTGCGGCGGCGCAGGCTGCTGTGGGAGGCGGGGCGAGGCGAAGTGGGGCGGGCGGCGGGCTATTTAAGGAGGGAGGGGCGGGGCGGCTTGGGAAGGGGCAAACCGCGGCGGCGGCGGTCCCGGATCCGGCGGAGTCCGGCTCGGGCACGGGGGCGCGCGAGCGCAGGGGCGGCGTTGCCGGGCCGGCTGGGCTTCGGCCCAGTTCGGTCCGCTAAGTTTTTTTTTTAAATAAATCCTGACGCAGAAAAACAAATAAAAGAAATACTAAACGGACTCCAAAAATCTGAAATAAATTTTCCCCGTCCTCTAAAAATCTACGGACAAGGTAACATTTATTTGGGACTCTAATGCAATTTTGAAAAATGCATATTTTTCTAAATTCAAATAAAATTGCAATAAAAATCCAAATAAACTATTATTTGATTTTAATATTTTTCCTCCATTATCCCATTATTTTGGAGAAGTCATATTATCTCCTCTCATAATTTTTAATATAAATATTTTCGGAGAGAAAAATAATTAAACCAAATTGATCCTTGTTTCAATATTTGAGAAATTCAAATATGAAAATAGTGAAATCCCCAACTCTCTCTGTGGGTCCTGAGTTGCTTAGAATTTTCGAGGATCGCAAAACAAAATGCATTAAAATATGTATGCAATGATGACTAATGCATAACATTCCAAATTAAAAAATTTGGGATGTTAAAACCTAAGGTTTATCAATGCGTGGGAGGCGTAGGATGAAGATGGTCTCTCTCAAACAACCTGCAACCAAATAGAAGAAATCTCTTGTGTCCCCAACACACCCAATCAATGGCAAATTGTATAGGTGCACTAGTTCGGCGAAGAGATGGTGATAAAAGTGTAATATGGATGGTAGAAATATATTTTTATAATCTGAATAAATAAAAACAACAAGTAGCAAGTGACAAAAGTGAGCACAAACGGTATTGCAATGCTTGAAAACAAGGCCTAGGGTCCGTACTTTCGCTAGTGCAATCTCTCAACAATGCTAATATAGTTGGATCATATAACCATCCCTCAACGTGCGATGAAGAATCACTCCAAAGTTCATATCTAGCGGAGAACATAAGAATAAATTGTGTGTAGGGTACGAACACACCTCAAAGCTATTCTTTCCGATCGATCTATCCAAGAGTTCGTACTAAAATAACACAAAGCAAATTCAGTTCGTACTGCTCAATCCAACACAAAGAACCTCAAAGAGTGCCCCAAGATTTCTACCGGAGAAACAAAGACAAGAACGTGCATCAACCCCTATGCATAGATTACCCCAATGACACCTCAGGAATCCGCGAGTTGAGTGCCAAAACATATATCAAGTGATCAATATAATACCCCCATTGTCCACCACGGGTATTCGTATGCAAGACATATATCAAGTGCTCTCAAATCATAAAGTATTCAATCCGATAAACGAAATCTCAAAGGGAAAACTCAATTCATCACAACAAGATAGAGAGGGGAAAGACCATATGATCCGACTATATTAACAAAGCCCGCGATACATCAAGATCGTGACATCTCAAGAACACGAGAGAGAGAGAGAGAAAAACACATAACTACTGGTACAAACCCTCAGCCCCGAGGGTGGATACTCCCTCCTCATCATGGTGGCGTCGGGATGATGAAGATGGCCACCGGTGATGATCTCCCCTGGCAGGGTGCCGGAACGGGGTCTAGATTGGACCTCGTCGATACAGAGCCTTGCGGCGGCGGAACTTGATCTAGGGTCTCCGCCGGGTTTTTGGAATATTTGGCAATTTATAGGGCGAAGAGGCGGTGCGGGAGGCCGCCGAGGTGGGCACAACCCACCGGGGTGCGCCTAGGGGCCCAGGCGCGCCCTGGTGGTCTGTGCCCCCCTCAGGGCACCCCCCAGGTGCTGCTCTGGCATTGGATGTCTTCTGGTCCATAAAAAATCCACAAAAAGTTTCGCTGCGTTGGACTCCGTTTGGTATTGATTTTCTGCGATGTAAAAAACAAGCAAAAACAGCAACTGGCACTGGGCACTATGTCAATATGTTAGTCCCAAAAAATGATATAAAGTTGCTATAAAATGATTGAAAAAACATCCAAGAATGATAATATAGCAGCATGAATACTTCATAAATTATAGATACGTTGGAGACGTATCAGCATCCCCAAGCTTAATCCTACTCGTCCTCGAGTAGGTAAATGATAAAAGAAATAATTATGAAGTGTGAATGCTAGCAAAGTGCATAAGTTTGATCAATAGTAATTCAATCAATTTTCCTAGCATCATAACAGCAACTCTTTCTCATAAAACTCATCATGTTTAAAGTAGCAACCATTCACATGTTAAGTTCAAACAATGAATTCTCTTGAAACTCAACAACCTATATTCTCAGTCACCAAACAATTGCAATTCAACTTATTCAACAGAGTCTAAGTAAGAGCTCACATACTCAACCATCATATAGTCTTCTTGATTGCTAACACTCACCGCATACACATGAGCAAAATGTTTCAACCGGACACATAGAAAGATAGGGCTTTTAATTTCGCCTCCCAACGTATTCACCTCAAGGGTGATGTCAACAATAATAACTCATGCTACCCATATCCAACTGGATATATGTGCCTAGATCTTCCTCACCCACATGATGCTTGCCAAAAGAGAAAAATAAAAAGGAATAGAGGAAAAAAATTTGACTCTTGTATGAAAGTAAATACATAAAAGTAAAAGGTAGGCCCTTCACGTTATATTGCCCCTTATGATAGCAACCTTTATTATGCAGTCTGTCGCTTTATCTTTGCCATCACAAGTTCGTCCAACGCTCAATTTTCTCTTACACTAAATAATCTAACACTTTTAGAAGCAATTTTTATTGCCTTATTGCACCGATGACAACTACTTGAAGGATCTTACTCAATCCTTAGGTAGGTAAGGTGGACTCTTGAAAATAAGATTTGGGTTTAAGGGTTTTTGGATGCACAAGTAGTATCTCTACTTGGTGCGGAATTTTTGGCTAGCAAAGATGGGGGGCAAGCACCACATGTTGAAGGATCTAGACAATATAACTTCTATGTGAATATGAACAAACATAAATCATTACATTGTCTTCCTTGTCCAACGTCAACAAATTTGGCATATAATTTTGATGGGGGCTACAATCACAAAAGATTTCCAGGATAGTGTATTTGCATGTGAAAGTTCTCTTCCTTAAAGTAATCATTCATGAATTGTTTGTATGACCAATATTGTGATTGTCAAGCTTCAAAAGATTTCACTTTCTAAACCCAATGTGAGCTAGTACTAGGCATGATATGAACATATAATTTAAACTTCATGATATTCAATTCATTCAACAATTACTCATAGGATATAAGTGAAGCACGAGAGTAAATGACAAAACTACTCCAAAAAGATATAAGTGAAGATCAAGCGAGTAGTAGTTAAGTAAAGGGGCAGCTAATTGAGGACTCTATCTTATTTAAAAACTTTTAGATCTAAGTATTTTATTAAAACAGCAGCAAACAAAATAAATGACATTCTAAGAAAAGCACAACTCATGTGAAGAAGCAAAAACTTAGGCTCAACCGATACTAACGATAGTTGTTCATGAAGAAAGGTGGGATGCCTACCGGGGCATCCCCAAGCTTAGATGCAAGACTTCTGGATTATAACTTGGGATGCCTGGGCATCCCCAAGCTTGAGCTTTTTGTTCCCTTAATTCCTTTTATATCACGGTTTCCCTAAATCTTAAAAACTTCATCCACACAAATTAACAAGAACTCGTGAGATAAGTTAGTATAAATCAATGCAAAAACCTTATCATTCTGCAAATCACAAAAATTATTGTTAAACATTGCATACTAAATGCCTCTGCATATTTAATACTCCTATCCTCAAATAGAATCATTAACAAGCAAACATATGCAAACAATGCAAACATAACAGCAATCTGCCAAAACAGTACAGTCTGTAAAGAATGCAAGAGTATCAATACTTATTTAACTCGAAAAATTATGAAAATTACCAAACTGTAAAATTTATCAGATCTTAATGTTCAAAAGTTTCAAAATTTTATCACATTCTGACTTTTCTCGGGAATTTTTGCAACATCGATAAACTTTCTGTTTTCAAACGCAACTCATATACTTGCAAAATGAGCATGGTAAAGGCTATCCTTGACATTTTTATTGGAAATAAAGATGTAAAACAATATTATAGATAACATCAGAAAATACTAATAAAATAAAATGATGCTCCAAGAAAAACACATATCATGTGACGAATAAAAATGTAGCTCCAAGTGAGGTTACCGATAATGTTGGAGACGAAAGAGGGGATGCCTTCCGGGGCATCCCCAAGCTTAGTTGCTTGGATCTTCCTTGAATATTACCTTGGGTTCCTTGGGATCCCCAATATTAGGGTCTTGTCACTCATTATTCTCCTCATATCGACATCTCACCCAAAACTTGAAAACTTCAATCACACAAAACTTAACGGAATTCGTGAGATAGGTTAGTATAATAAAGAGCAAACCATTCACTTTTGTACTGTCAAAGACAAGATTCATAATTTTTCACAAATTCTACGTATCATATCATTTCCACAATTTATATTGAGCATATAAGCATAAGAAACTAGAAACAAGCAAACTATGCATTGAAAACAGAATCTGTCAAAAACAGAACAGTCTGTAATAATATGTACTCCAACCATACTTCTGTACTCCAAAAATTCTGAAAAATTAGGAAAACGTAGAGAATTTGTATATATATCACCTGTAAAAAATTCAGATCAAAAACGTTCCAGTGAATTTTCAAAATTCCTGTACTGAGAGAAAAGTTTCTGTTTTTGCACAGAATCAAGTCAACTATCATCCACACTATCCAAAGGCTTTACTTGGCACTTTATTGAACAAAAGCTATAAAACAAGATCAATACAGTAGGATAATCATGTGAACCACACAAAACAGTAGGTAAAAGTGTTGGGTTGTCTCCCAACAAGCACTTTCTTTAATGCCTTTTTAGCTAGGCATGAGATTTCAATGATGCTCACATAAAAGATAAGAATTGAAGCATAACGGGAGCATCATGAAGCACATGACAAGCACATTTAAGTCTAACCACTTCTATGCATAGGAATTTTGTTAGCAAACCACTTATGGGAACAAGAATGAACTAGCATAGGAAGGCAAAACAAACATGACATCAAAACTTTCAACACTAGAGAGGAAAACTTGATATTATTGAAATATGTAGAAGCATATATTCCTCTCTCATAATAATTTAAGTAGCATCATGAATGAAATCAACAATATACCTATCACTAAAGCATTCTTTTCATGATCACAAGCATCAAATTTTCTTACTCTCCACATAAGCAAATTTATTCTCATGAATAGTGGTGGGAGCAAAAACTCACACAAATAACTATCATGTGATTGAAAATTAAAATCATGATGACAGTTCATGGTTATCATATTCATATAGCATACATGTCATCACCATAATCATCATAGATAGCAACTTTGTATCATAGTCAATTGAAACCTCTTCCAAAATAGTGGATTCATCACTAAAATAAGTCATGACCTCTCCAAATCCACTTTCATAATTATCACAATAAGATTCAACACCCTCCAAAATAGTGGGATCATGTACCTAGAGTTGACACTCTTACAAACCCACTTTCATCAATATAATCGTCATAAATAGGAGGCATGCTACCATTATAAACAAATTTGCACATCAAAACTTGGGGGACTAAAAATATCATCTTCATCAAATATAGCATCCCAAGCTTGTTGCTTTGCATATCATTAGCCTCATGGATATTCAAAGAATTCAAACCAACAACATTGCAATCATGCTCATCATTCAAAGATTTTTTGTCAAATATTTTATAGAATTCTTCTTCTATCAATTGAGCACAATTTTCCTTTCCATCATTTTCACGAAAGACATTATAGAGATGAATAATATGATGCCACCTCAATTCCATTTTTTTTGTAGTTTTCTTTTATAAACCAAACTAGTGATAAAACAAGAAACTAAAAGATTCAATTGCAAGATCTAAAGATATACCTTCAATCCACCACTCCCCGGCAACGGCGCCAGAAAAGAGCTTGATGTTACTACGCAACTTTATCTTGTAAACTCGTGTTGGGCCTCCAAGCACAGAGTTTGTAGGACAGTAGCAATTTTCCCTCAAGTGGATGACCAAGGTTTATCAATCCGTGGGAGGTAGGATGAAGATGGTCTCTCTCAAACAAACCCTGCAACGAAATACAAGAAATTTTGTGTCCCCAAACACCCCATACAATGGCAAATTGTATAGGTGCACTAGTTCGGCGAAGAGATGGTGATAAAAGTGTAATATGGATGGTAGAAATATATTTTATAATATGAAAAAATAAAAACATCAAGGTAGCAAGTGACAAAAGTGAGCACAAATGGTATGCAATGCTTGAAAACAGGCCTAGGGTCCATACTTTCGCTAGTGCAATCTCTCAACAATGCTAATATAATTGGATCATATAACCATCCCTCAACGTGCGATGAAGAATCACTCCAAAGTTCCTATTAGCGGAGAACATAAGAATAAATTGTTTGAAGGGTACGAAACCACCTCAAAGCTATCTTTCTGACCGACCTATCCAAGAGTTCATACTAAAATAACACAAAGCAAATTCATATTCGTAATGCTCAATCCAACACAAAGAACCTCAAAGAGTGCCCCAAGATTTTACCGGAGAACAAGACAAAGACAAGAACGTGCATCAACCCCTATGCATGATTACCCCAATGTCACCTCGGGAATCCACGAGATGAGTGCCAAAACATAATCAAGTGAATCAATATAATACCCCATTGCACCACGGGTATTCATATGCAAGACATATATCAAGTGCTCTCAAATCCAATAAAGTATTCAATCCAATAAAATGAAATCTCAAAGGGAAAAATCAATTCATCACAACAAGATAGAGAGGGGAAAAGACCATATGATCCGACTATATTAACAAAGCCCGCGATACATCAAGATCATGACATCTCAAGAACACGAGAGAGAGAGAGAGAGAGATTAAACACATCTACTAGTAAAACCCTCAGCCCCGAGGGTGGACTACTCCCTCCTCATCATGGTGGCCGCCAGACCGAGATGATGAAGATGGCCGCCGATGTGATCTCCCCCTTCGGCAGGGTGCCGAAACGGAGTCTAGATTGGATCTCATGGGATACAGAGGCCTTGCGGCGGCAGAACTTCTGATCTAGGGTCTCCGCGAGGGTTTTGGAATATTTGGCAATTTATAGGGCGAAGAGCGTGCGGGAGGCCACGAGGTGGGCACAACCACCGGGCGCGCCTGGGGGCCCAGGCGCACCTTGTTGGGTGTGCCCCCCTCGGGGCACCCCCCGGGTGCTGCTCTGGCCCATTGGATGTCTTCTGGTCCATAAAAAATCCACAAAAAAATTCGCTGCGTTTGGACTCCGTTTGGTATTGATTTCGCGATGTAAAAAACAAGCACAAAAAACAGCAACTGGCATTGGCACTATGTCAATAAGTTAGTCCCAAAAAATGATTAAATAAAATGATTGTAAACATCAAGAATGATAATATAGCAGCATGAATACTTCATAAATTATAGATACGTTGGAGACGTATCAACATGCCTCTGTTTTGTACATAGTACATCTGTCTATTAAGCATGTCCTTACATAAAAACTACTATTTTTTTGTATCCCGCATCAATCAATATGTAGCGACCCGACCTCAGACGGTCAAGCCTCTGTGTATCTGTGCCATCCCTGGATCAGTATGCTCGCACACACAGTACATCAAGTATATATCAAAGTGCAATCACATGTATAAATAACGTAAAACTGATATATACCTTATAAGTTCGCGGACGGAAACAATCAATCGGGTGTGGAGTCCCATCAACACCATCGGCAGGTTGAGTGTAGACCATAAACCTGTACCGTACTCTTACTCGTCGGAAGAAATTATCTGCCATGATACGTTGCAGCCGTGTAGGTCAGTACATTGAATGTACTGGCAAGATCACAACATGAGAAAACAGATGATAAAACTATACTATATGCAATATGGCTTTGTGGCTCTGTGTCTGAGTTTTATTTGAGTAAAAGCTGGTTTTATTTCTCTACATCAAAGGAATATCAGGAGTCTGTAATACAGAGTTTTCTATCATGACATGGTTCCACCAACCGATGCTCCATAGCCCAGAACAATCATAAGTTGCCCAAATTAAGTTATCAGTCCGGTGTTGAGAGTTCCGAGATAGATCCAAGTCCGAGGGCTCAAATTGTCCGTAACCGGGGGGACACGGCTAATCGATTAGGTTTTAACCCTCTGCAGAGGTTTGTACACTTTACCAGCAAGATTCGATCCCTCTTTACGTTCTCGCACTTCAGGGTGTTTGAGAAACAAGACGGCCGAAAACATGGTCTTCCGAAGAGTTCCCCGACCATTGTCCGGTGCTTATCCAATCCTACCGTAGTTCTACATCGCTAGCACCGTCCCAGCCAGAGTCACAACTAAGGTCAACCAAGCCAGGGCCATATGACTTGCGGGTTGCACAGGTAAGCTTCCGGGCATGAAGTATTCTTCCGTCTCTTTGAGTCGGGTGAAGCTTTCCGCAAGATGTCATGGCGCTTCTCCATGCATCCCGCCATCCACTGGTTGCTCCGGGTGCACGTCAACCGTCCTTCACCAGATGTGTGTATTGAATTCTTGTCTCGAGTCTTGAAGTCTTGAGGCCTTGAAGAGATGCAGTCCTTGAGATGCCAGCATGGAGTTGTCGTCATTGATGTAGGAGTCCTCCATTCTCACACCACTCCCGAACAATTGTACCAACCCCCGTCTACTATAGCGTAGCATTTAAACTACATAACGTCCGGGCTTGATAACAGGGAGATGGGTTCCTACCTCATGCATTCTACAACTACAAGAGTCATAACACTACTGGAGGGATCATGAATGGTGACACTAAATGCAATAAAAACATGGGTAGAATAACATGGTCAAAGTGAACTTGCCTGGTATAGTTGATGAAGTTATAACGCTCTTGGAAAACTTGATGGAACTATTCGTCACTCCGTGGAGAATCTATATTAACAAACATGACATTCACATAAGCAAGCTTTCTAGCAAGCAATTCTAACAATCATAAAGAAATCAAATGCAATTCATCAAATAAAATAAATGAAGAAAATCAATAAAAAAACCAAAATATAAGTCCAAAAGAACTTCAAAGAAAACTAAAAGAAACACTAAAGAAACTCTATATGCACACCAAATATATTTTGTCCTAAATAAAAACCTAACAACAAATAAAATAATAAACTAAATAAATTAACGAAAACAAAATAAGCGTTTTTTTTGTAAAATAACAAAAGAATTTTCAAAACTTTTCGTAGCAAAAAGAAACAAATAAAAAGTTCTATGAAACTCTAACTATGACCTATACAAGTTTTTATACAAAACTAAATAAATTAAATTTTGAAATAAAATAAAATTTCTTTTGTTGACTAACAGAAACAAAACTAAATTTGTGAAAAGTGACAAAAAGAAATAATTAAAACTACAAAGAAAAGATTAAAACAAAACTGAACTAAAACAGTATGTTTTGTCTAAAACCCTAATTTAAAAAAAACTAAAAATTTCTAAATATATGCTACTGGAATAGACAAAACAATAACAAAACAGTAGCAAAAAGAATCAATCAAAAAATATTTATAAAACTCAAACTAGAGCCCAAACAGGTTGTTTGAAGCATATTTGAAATAATTCAAATTTAAATACTCAAATTTGAAAATAATTACACAAACAGAAACTTCAATAAATTTGTGACACAATGCAAAAAGAATCACTCAATTTGGATCTAAAACCTAAAAGTTATAAGAAATCTAAAACAGAACTATTCTGTAAACAGAATAAAAACGAAAAGAAAAACAAAATATCTAACGGACAGAGGCCACGTGGAAACACGGGAAGGGGGCGAGATGTGGGGGCGACGGCAGTCTCGGGCGGACGGCGAACTAAAACGAAAAATGCTTCGCCTAAATAAAAAAAATAGCTATCTAAACGAGCCGTTGGATCTAGATCTAATGGTGTAGGAGGGCGCCGGTGGCTTACAGTGGCCGGCGACGTTGACGGCGAGGCCCGGCGGTGCAGCGGCTCGGGGGTCGATGCAGACGACATCTCCGTGGGTCTCGGCGCAGGGGACAAACTCCTTTGACGCGGACGAGGACGGCGAGCACGAGGTGGCCTTGGCGTGGCTCGGGGACGACGTGGTAACAGCAGTGAGCTCGGGGCGGCGGTGTGGCGGTACGGTGTGGTGAATGGGGCGATTGCTCTGGTGGGTGTTGGCTGGGCGAGGTCGGGGAAGATGCGGGCGGAGCGAGTGGAGGCGGGGGTGGTCTCGGGAGGCGTCGAGGAAGGCGGAAGTGGAGCAAGGCGCAGCAATGGCGCGGTGGCAGAGGTGGAGCTCGCGGGAGGAATTGACGGCGATGGAGGGCGTCGAGGTTGGGGCTTAGGGGAGGAAACGGACGAGAGGGAGGGGTATATATAGGGGAAAGGGTTTTGCGTGGAGGAGGGGGGCGAATCGGGGAGAAATGCCGAAGGATTCGGGATCGGCGGCGGTCGAGGCGCTTGTGGCGCGTCGTTGAGTGCAGAGGAAGAAGAAACAGCGGGCCCAGCGTCAGTGGCACGGGAGAGCGAGGCAAGCGAGCGGGCGACCGAGGCGGAAGCGCTACGGCGAGGGGAATGGCCATGGGCCGATTCGTAGGTGGGGCCGGCGGCTAGCGCTTGGGCATCTCGGCTTCGACAAAGTTTTTTTTTCTTTTTAACACACAGAAAGGAAAAACACAAAAACATAATAATAAAAAAAATATAGGCATATAAACATATCAAAATGTTCAGAAAAAGAAATCATAAAACATGGACTATTTTTCAGGTCCAGATAAAATCAGCAAAAATCGAATAAAGCAAACAGTGCTACTTTGCATTAAAACCCAATAAAAACATTTTTTAAATACCAAAATGATTTCAAATTTATTTCTCCAATTTTCTATTGTAGGGAATCATTTTCCCTTATTTCCAGTATTCATTTTTGGAGAAAATAATTTGAATAAAATCCAAATAACTCAAAGAAAGGGTTTTCAAAATACTTCCAAAGACTTTCAATTTGATTATTTTAAGCTTCCAACTCATATTCATATAATTGAAGAAGTCATTTATCTCTCTCATGAAAATCATTGAGTTGCATAAGTTTCTGAATTTGAAATGTTTTCAGATGGAATTCAAATCCTTTCAAATCCCTTTCATTTCTTTAAATGGCAAAGAAATCATATTATCCTCACTCTATGGTTTGTGATGAAATGAATTTGAATTCATGGAGATCTAAATGCAAAGAGAAATCTTGGGAAAGTCATTTCATTCCCTCTCATTCGACTTTCAAAAAGTTTCAAATTTCACCAAATTCACACAATCAATCACTCAACAATCAAACAAACATTCAAAAAATTTATTTAATATAACATTCCAATTTAGAATTTGGGATGTTACAAACCTACCACACTTAAAATGAATCTCGTCCTCGAGATTCGAAGAGGCTAGCAAGAAAAGGTTAGGGTTTGGGGGTTCTTCCGGCAATTCCATTGATCGAAATGGTCTAGTGTGCTACCACACTTAAAAGCAGGGTTATGTTTCCAAACAGAAATCATGTACGCCATCCTTTGGGTGTGACGGTGTTAGTCTTCTCATATTATCGGAAACTCCTTCACTGAGACTCTTCCGATAGGGGCATAACCTTTTCCTCAAACACGTGTCCTCCATCTTGGTAAGGTTCTTCCGAGATTGGGTCTTCTCAGTTGATGGGTCTGTCGCCAATACTAAAAAAACTATCGAAAATCTCATGGTGGTCAACCATTACAGGTTTCTCCTGCAAGAAATGGTCTGGGCTAAAATTCACCGTATATCCTACGGTTGGCACGCGTTGCCTGTACATGGATCATTCGTCCTACATTCTATGGTTTAAACAAGGTTTTGACATCGTCTCTCTCTACTATGGGTAAGTCACTCAGATTTACCATTCCAAATAGCAAGAGCAAATGATACGAGTAAGTCGGTATGGTGATCAATCCATTCCGCACCCGAATCATTACCATGTATAAGGTTTAGCGAATCTCGCATTTCTAACACTTGGGCATTCTCACAAGCATTGAGAATTTCTCTTGTCCTCGAACTGGTTCAGGTATCCTTTGGTTCTGCAAGCCAACAAAACATCTATCATTCTTCAACAATCTCAGGTTTTCGTGACCTCCTAAGGGACGTGTGTTGATGAAATCCAAACTTCTTCAAAATTTCTTCTTCCAGGATTACTTGATCCTTATTAATTTCTTGGGCTTGTGGGTTATGAACCCACTTCAACACATGTATAACTTTAACTCCTCTTGGAGTTATTATTGTTCCATATTCCATCATTACACCACCTTTAAATCCAATAGTACTTCATTTCTTCATACAATCATATCAAAAATAAAAACTCCAACTCATTTTGTCCAAACTCCAATCTGTGGGACACATTTCCCTTTCCATTGGTCGGGTGTTCTTACAGGGTACTACCACCCTTGAAATGCACAAATCTTCATGGACCATATTTGTCATATCCTTGAAAATGGTCCAAAAATCTTTGCTCATGTGTAACATCTCGTACAATCAACATTAGATCATGACACATTAATTTTTCTTTGATTCATGAATTCATTACAATCTCTGAGACATCCATTACATAACTCAACTCATCGTACTCATAAAAATAAATTGCTTCCTACTACACTTATTACCAATATCAAAATTCCAACTACTTAGCTCCAGCTTTCATCTTGTCGGGACATTAGTAGCATAATGTCCTGCTTCCCTGCAACGAAAAAAATAACTCCGACAAGTCTCGGGGTTTCTTTGTGATTATGTAGATCCTTGGATTTTTAGCTCTTTTTGGACATTTGTCAGCGTAATGACCTAATTCTTGCCCTGTAACAAGTGATTAGACTCGGTCTTCCTGCAGAAATTGAGTGTTCTGGGGATGCCCTCGTTTTCTCTTCATGGATTTCTCCTAATGATCAGAGCTTCTATTTCCTGAGGGTCAAACTTCACTTCTGCAGTCGGGAATCTCCGAGTCTCTTCTCTTCCTTTGGGCAATAATGGGAATAATGTCCTTTCTCTCCACATGAATAGCAAGCATGAGTGTAAAATCTGTTTAGGCTTCACCATCAGGGTCTTCAAACAGCTTCCTTCATCACAGGTGCTTTCTAAACTTTCCATGAGGGCTCTTCTGCTGATTGTAACTTCTTGTACCTGGGGTAAAGGAGACACTGAGCAGGGTAGTGTGTAGTTCCTTCACACAGGAAACAAGTAACCTGCCCAGTCGGGCATTCTTTGGCTGAGTGATTTTCCTACAAGAGGGCATCCGTCCTTGTGTTTCCTGGGTGTGTCCTATTTTTTCTGCAAATCTTGCAGGGCACAGGTTTCTTCATCAGGTATCA
Organism: Thinopyrum elongatum; assembly: GCA_011799875.1. Lineage (NCBI taxonomy): Eukaryota > Viridiplantae > Streptophyta > Magnoliopsida > Poales > Poaceae > Thinopyrum > Thinopyrum elongatum. The sequence goes on from CM022301.1 coordinate 411,455,014, forward strand.
CAAGTGCTTCCGGATGAGACGTGATCTCAACAGAGTTTCTTGATTCCTCCCAAGTTTGCTCCATTACATCTCGTATGGCTTGATGCATTGTCCACCAGGTTGCAGCACTTTCGTAAAGTACCGAAGAGCATATTGAACCTCATACTTCCTTGAAATCAAATTTTTGCCGAAGTGATCCTCCATGTTTTTAATCCATAGCTCTGCCTCCGACTGAGTCATTGATCCAGAGATACCAGTCAACTTCATTCATCATCTATGGGGTCCAAGGGTTTTGGGATGAGATACGAGGAAAATGGAGGGATATACACACAATACAAACAAAAGTTTTGAAAGAAACAGTTTATTTTGTGGCTGTCGGGAAAAACATCCCACAAAATGACGGCTCACAATCGTCGCATCTAATGTAAGTATATAACAGGGGTTTGGTCTTCTAAAGGTCAAATAAATCTTCAGAGCCTTCAAATGTACTTCAAGTCTTACTATGCATGTGTGAAATCACTTTACTCCAATAGGTCATCGGTCCGATATCTGTCTTGGAGCGGCTTCATGATCCTCCATTGGTCAAAGGAAGGGGGTATATTCTAATGATTTGAGGTAAGAGGGAGTTTGTGGTAAAATCAGAAAAGATGAGAAGGGTCGTTTTGAAAATAAAGTTTAGAGACACCTGTCCTAGGGGCTTTCCGATTTCTAGGGTCACGTCCTACAGTCAACATGTTGCTCTGATACCATATGTGTAGCGACCCGACCTCAGACGTCAAGCCTCTGTGTATCTGTGCCATCCCTGCATCAGTTGCTGGCACACACAGTACATCAATGTATAATCAAAGTGCAATCCACATGTATAAATAACGTAAAACTAAATATACCTTATAAGTCTCAGCGGAAACAAATCAATCAGGTGTGGAGTCCCATCAACACCATCGGCAGGTTGAGTGTAGACCATAACCCTGTACCGTACTCTTACCGTCGGAAGAAGTATCTGCAACATGGATACGTTTGCAGCCGTGTAGTGTCAGTACCAGTTGAATGTACCAGGCCAAGATCACAACATGAGAAAACGATGCATTAAAAACCATACTTATGCAATATGGCTTTGTGGCTCTGTGTCTGAGTTTTATTTGTGTAAAGCTGGGTTTATTTCTCTACATCAAAGGAATATCAAGAGTCTATATACAGAGTTTTCTATCAGACCATGGTTCCGCCAAACCGATGTCTCCTAGCCCAGAATCAATATAATTGCCCACAATTAAGGTATCAATCCGGTGTTGAGAGTCCGAGATAGATCCAAGTCCAGAGGCTCAAATTGTCCGTAACCGGGGACACGGCTAATCGATTAGGTTTTAACCCTCTGCAGAGGTTTGTATCACTTATCCGCAAGATTCGATCCCTCTTTTTACGTTCTCGCACTTCAGGGTGTTTGAGAAACAAGACGACCGAAACATGGTCTTCCGAAGAGTTCCCCGACCACTGTCCGCGTCTTCATCTAATCCGCGTAGTTCTACATCTGCTAGCCCGTCCCAGTCAGAGTCACAACTAAGGTCAACCAAGCAGAGCCCATAATGACTTGCGGTTGCACAGGTAAGCTTCCGGGCATGAAGTATTCTTCCGTCTCTTTGAGTTGGGTGAAGCTTTCCGCAAGATGTATGGCACTTCTCCATGCATCCCGGCCATCCACTGGTGTGCTCCAGGTGTGCCCGTCAACGTCCTTCACCCCGTAGTGTGTATTGAATTCTTGTCTCGAGTCTTGAAGGCTTGTGGCCTTGAAGATGCAGTCCTTGCAGATGCCAGCATGGAGTTATCGTCATTGACGTAGAGTCCTCCATTCTCACACACTTCCCAAACACTCGTACCAACCCCGTCTACTATAGCGTAGCATTTAAACTACATAATGTCCCGGGCTTGATACAGGGAGAATGGTTCCTACCTCATGCATTCTACTCAACTACAAGAGTCAATAAACATACTGGAGGGATCATGAATGGTGACACTAAATGCAATAAAAACATGGGTATGATAACATGGTCAAAGTGAACTTGTCCTGGTATAGTTGATGAAGTTTATAACGGCTCTTGGAAAAACTTGATGGAACTATTCGTCACTCCGTGGAGAATCTATATTAAAAACATGACATTCACATAAGCAAGTTTCTATGCAAGCAATTCTAACAATTTGTATAAAGAAATCAAATGCAATTCATCAAATAAAATAAATGAAGAAAATCAATAATAAAACCACATATAAGTCCAAAGAACTTCAAAGAAAACTATAAAGAAACACTAAAGAAAACTCTTTTGACACCAAAAAATAATTTTGTCCTAAATAAAACCTAACAACAAATAAATAAATAAATTAACAGAAAACAATTAAGGTTTTTTTTGTAAAATAACAGAAAGAATTTTCATAACTTTCGTAGCAAAAAGAAACAAATAAAAAGCTTCTATGAAACTCTAACTATGACATATACAAGTTTTTATACAAAACTTAAATAAATAATTTTGAAATAAAAATAAATTTTCTTTTTGTGACTAACAGAAACAAAACTAAAATTTGTGAAAGTGACAAAAGAAATAATTTAAAAACAATTAAAACTACAAGAAAAGATTTAAAACAAAACTAGAACTAAGACAGTACTGTTTTGTCTAAAACCCTAATTTAAAATAAACTAAAAATTTCTAAATATATGCTACTGGATAGACAAAACAAAACAAAACAGTAGCAAAAAGAATCAATCAAAAATATTTTTTTAAAACTCAAACTAGAGCCAAACAGTGTTTGAAGCATATTTGAAATATTTCAAATTTAAATTATTTAAATTTGAAAACTAAGTACACAAACAGAAACTTCAATAAATTTGTGACACAATGCAAAATAATCATCAATTTGGATCTAAAACCTAAAAGTTATAAGAAATCTAAAAACAGAACTATTTCTGTAAACAGAATAAACAGAAAAGAAAACAAAATATCTAACGGAAAGAGGCCACGTGGCAACACGGGAGTGGGATAGAGATGTGTGGGCGAGGGCAGTCTCGGGCGGACCGCCGAACTAAAACAGAAAAAAGCTTCGCCTAAATAAAAAAAAAGCTATCTAAACGAGCCGTTGGATCTAGATCTAATGGTGTAGGAGGGCGCCGATGGCTTACAAGTGGCCGGTGACATTGACGGCGAGGCTTCCGGCGATGGTAGCGCTCAGGGTCGATGCAGGCGACGTCTCTCGTGGGTCTCCGGCGCCGGGGACAACTCTCTTGACTCGGGACGAGGACGGCGAACGAGGGTGGCCTTGGCGTGGCTCGGGGACGAACGGTGGTAACAGCGTGGTGCGAGGGGGCGTGCGTGGCGGGTACGGCGTGGTGGCGGGGTACGGTGGTGAACGGGGCGACAGCTGGTGGGTGTTGGCTGGGCGAGGTCAGGGGAAGATGCGGGCGAGCGAGTGGAGGCCGGGGGTGGTCTCGGGAGTCGTCGAGGAAGGCGAGTAGTGGAGGAGCAGGGCGGCAGCAATGGGCGGTGGTGGCAGAGGCGGACTCCGGCGAGGAATTGCGGCTGAGGGAGGGCGTCGAGGTTGGGGCTTAGGGGCGGAAACCGGACAGAGGGGAGGGGGTATATATAGGGGAAAGGGTTTTGCGTGGAGGAGGGGGGCGAATCGGGGGGAGAAAATCCGAAGGTCGGGATTCCGGCGACGGCGAGGCGCTGTGGCGCGTCGTTGCGTGCAGAGGAAGAAGAAACAGCGGGCCCCACGCGACAGTGGGCGCGGGAGCGAGGCAAGCGAGCGGCTGACCGAGCAAGAAGCGCTACGGCGAGGGAGATGGCCATGGGCCGATTCGGCCAGGTGGGCCGGCGGCTAGCGCCGGGCTCATGGGCTTCGCCAAAGTTTTTTTTCTTTTAAAAACAGAAAGAAAAACACAAAAACAATAATAATAAAAACTATATGGCATATAAATATCAAAATATTCAGAAAAAGAAATCTAAAACATGGACTATTTTTCAGGTCCAGATAAAATCAGAAAAAATCGAAATAAAGCAAACAGTGCTAATGTTGCATTAAAACCAATAAAATCATTTTTACTATCCAAAATGATTTCAATTTACTTTTCTCCAATTTTATATTGTAGGGAATCATTTTACCCTATTTCATGTATTTCAGTTTTGGAGAAAAATAAATTTGAAAAAAATCAAAATAACTCCAAATTGAAGGGGTTTTCAAATACTTCCAATGACTTTCAATTTGATTATTTAAGCTTCCAACTCATATTTCATATAATTTGAAAGAAGTCATTTTATCTTCTCTCATGAAAATCATTGAGTTGCATAAAGTTTTTGAATTTGAAATGTTTTCAGAGGAATTCAAATCCTTTCAAATCCCTTTCATTCTTTAAATGGAAGAATCATATTATCCTCACTCTAAGGTTTTGTGATGAAATGAATTGAATTCATGGAGATCATAAATGCAAAAGAGAAATATTTGGGAAAATCATTTCATTCCCTCTCATTCGACTTTCAAAAGTTTCAAATTTTTTACCCAATTCACAACAATTAATCAACTCAACAATCAAACAAACATTCAAAAATATTATTTATATAACATTCCAAAATTTAGAATTTTGGGATGTTACACAATATGACGAGACAGAACCTTTAGTATATGCAGTGTGATATATTGGTTGCACTCTTCATATGATTTTAGCATGCGCTGCTTCTAATTTGTGAAACACCATTTATGATGGGACGCTTTTAACTTGGGCAGGGTCATATTGGTTAGGCATCTTTCATGTGGTGTCTAGCTTGCATTGCTTCTTATTGTTGAAATGGCTTCTCTTAGTTTACACAAAAGTTGTGAATATGCCGCCGTCCTGTTTTTACGTACATATCCATCCTGGTATCATGTGGTTTGGTTCCTTACATCAAAGTAAGTGATTGTCAGTATCATGCATGAATGAGTTTGAAGATGTGAATTTTATTGCTTTTTCTTGTCGGTTTTTACTTGACAATTCAAATCTATAAAGCGGAAGGAAATTAGCAAGGCAGTGGATAAAGGGGCTCCTTCCAAACGAGGGCCTCTATAGATTTCTACTCCGCCACCCCCCCCCCCAAGAAGATTTGCAAGACAACACTGCATAGACAATCAACGTCTAGTGTGTTGGAAATATGCCCTAGAGGCAAATAATAAAATGGTATTATTATATTCCTTGTTCATGATAATTGTCTATGTGTCATGCTATAATTGTATTAACCGAAAAACCGTAATAACATGTGTGAATACATAGACCACAACATGTCCTAGTGAGCCTCTAGTTGACTAGCTCGTGGATCAATAGATGGTTGTGGTTTTCCTGACCATGGACATGGATGTCGTTGATAACGGGATCACATCATTAGGAGAATGATGTGATGGACAAGACCCCAATCCTAAGCATAGCAACAAGTCGTGTAGTTCGTTTGCTAGTGTTTTCTAATGTCAATAAGTAATCTTCTTGGACCATGAGATTGTGCAACTCCGGATACCGTAGGAATGGCTTTGGGTGTATCAAACGTCACAAAGTAACTGGGTGACTATAAAGGTGCACTACATGTATCTCCGAATGTGTCTGTTGGGTTGGCACGATCGAGACTGGGGATTTGCACTCCGTATGACGGAGAGGTATCTCTGGCCCACTCGGTTATGCATCATCGTAATGAGCTCAATGTGACTAAGGAGTTAGTCACGGGATCATGCGTTTACGAACGCGGTGTAAAGAGACTTGCTGGGTGAACGAGATTGATGGGTATGGGGATACCGATGATCGAATCTCGGGCAAGTAACATACCGAGGACAAAGGAATTGTATACGGATTGATTGTCCCCGACACGCCCCCCTGGTTCATCCGATGAGATCATCGGGAACATGTGGGAGCCAACATGGTATCAAGATCCGGTTGGTTATTGGCCGGAGAGATGTCTCGGTCATGTCTGCATGGTTCCGAAACCCGTAGGGTACACACTAAGGTTTGGTGACGCTAGAGTTGTTAGAGAAATTGTATGTGGTTACCGGAGGTTGTTCGGAGTCCCGGATGAGGATCCGGACCTACGAGGGTCCGGAATGGTCCGCAGCTGAAGAATTATTATGGGAGTCAGTTTCAGTCACCGGAATGGTTTCGGGGTTTTCGGTATTGTATGGGACCACCGAAGATGTCCGGGGGTCCACGGGTGGGGCCACCTGCCCTCGGTGGCCAAGTGGGCTAAGCAAGGGAGGGAACCAGCGCCAGGTGGGTAGTGCGCCCCCAAGGGGGCCAAGGCGCCTAGGGTTGAAAACCCTAGGGGGGGGGGCGCCTCCCACCAAACTTGGGGGGCAAGTTCCCCCCCTTGGCCGCCGCCCCCCCCCCCCCCTTAGATGGGATCTAAGGGGGCCGGCCCCCTCTCCCCTTCACCCTATAAATGAAGGGGGATGGGAGGGCCGCAGACCCTCTTCCCTGGCGCAGCCTCCCCCCTCCAACACTTCTCCTCCTCCGTGTGTGCTTGGCGAAGCCCATCGAGACCACAAGCTCCACCACCACGCCGTCGTGCTTGCCGAGATCTTCCTCAACTCTCCTCTTCCCTCGCTGGATCAAGAAGGAGGAGACGTCCCCGGGCTGTACGTGTGTTGAACGCGGAGGCGCTGTCGTTCGGTCGCAGATCGGATCTTCCGCGATTTGAATCGCGCCGGCGTACAGACTCCATCATCCGCGTTCCTTGTAACGCTTCGCTTAGCGATCTTAAGGGTATGAAGATGCACTCCCTCTTCTCATTGCAAGCTTCTCCTAGATTGATCTTGGTGATACATAGATTTTTTTTTTGATTTTACTACTACGTTCCCCAACAGTGGTATCATGAGCCAGGTCTATGCGTAGATTCTTTGCACGAGTAGAACACAATAGTTGTGGGCGATGATTTGTTCAATTTGCTTACCGTTACTAGTCCTATCTGATTCGGAGGCATGTGTGGGATGAAGCGGCCGGGACCGACCTTACACGTACGCTTACGTGAGACAGGTTCCACCGACGACAATGCACTTGATGCAAAGGTGGGCTAGCGGGTGTCCTGTCTCTCCCACCTTTAGTCGGATCGGATTTGATGAAGAGGGTTCTATGAAGGGTAAATAGCAAACTGGCTATCACCGTTGTGGCTTTTGCGTAGGTAGAAACGTTCTTGCTAGAAACCCATAGCAAGCCACGTAAAACATGCAACAACAATTAGATGACGTCTAACTTATTTTGCAGGTATGGTATGTGATGTGATATTGCAAAAAGGATTGTGATGAATTATATATGTTGATGTAGAGTTGATATGTTTGTAATAGGAATCACGACTTGCAGGTCGATGAATATGACAAACGGCAGGGAGCTATAGGAGTTGTCTCAAAATTAGGTATGACCTGCGTGTCAATGTAAAGGCCTTTAATTACTCTTACTTATTGCTAACGGTTAGCCATAGTAGTCAGAAGTAATAGTTGGCGAGACAACTTCATGAAGACCGATGATGGAGATCATGGTGTCATGCCGTGGGTGACGATGGTGATCATGCGGCCCTCGAAGATGGAGATCAAAAGCGGCAAGATGATATGGCCATATCATGTCACTATGATTGCAGTGATGTTTGTGCATGTTTACATCTTATTTGCTTAGAACGACGCGTAGCATAAATAAGATGATCCTTTTTTTCTTCTTCACTAAAATTTCAGATAATGTGTCTCCCACATAATTTGCAATCGTGTTTTGCAAGGTTCGTTGTTTTGGACGCTTCCACGGGCCTGTAGATAGGGGTGTGATTGTATAAATTCTATTTTTAGTTGCTATCAACGTTGGTGTTTGACTAAGACAGATTTACACATTGTCGAATCCACTTAGGTTGATTCTGACGAGCCTATGCTAATGTACAGACTGTTGCTCGGATACACGATGATGATCCGAAATTAGGTGAAACATTTGAGTCTGTTTCTATAGTAGACTGCGCACATTCAACATGGCAGGATGGATGTTCAACGTGTGATGATAGTCCGTCGTTTCACGTGCTGATCGGAGCCCTTCTTTTTCTTCTTGCGTTCCATTTTATGTACGATTTAGACCTCACCCCCTGCTATCACTTGGATGATTTCTAGATGGGATGTCTACCTCTGAGTGGAGTTCATTATCCAAATATATTTGATTGATCATGAACTTGTTTTATCATGAACATAGTCAAGTGTCTTGCAAAAATTATGTTGTAATACCGGCTTATCGTGTAGCTCCCATGTTTTATTGATACGTTCCTGAAAGTAGTAGAAAAGTAAGTTGGAAGATGATGGTAGCACTAAGCAGACTAGGCGTCCGTGGTCTGAGGATTGTCCTCATTACTGCATAGGAAGGCTTATGTCATTAATGCACCGCTCGATGTCGCCACCACACTCAAGCGTCGTCTGTAGATGTTTTTGAACACGACAGGCACGTCTGATGCACTACTTATTAGTTCAGATGCCTCATGCATTACGGCTTAGAATTGGAGGCTCCAAAACGTTTTTTGAATGTCGGAAACATATGAGATGTTCTAAGAGCTGAAATGGGATTCAGGCTCATTGCCCGCGTGAGAGTATGAGACCTCCAAACAAGATTCTTTGCCTGCAAGATGAAGGAGGAATAGCTCCAATTCAGTGAGCATGTGCTCAGATTTGTCTGGGTACTATGATCACTTTGAACTCGAGTGGGAGTTTATCTTCCAGATGAAAGATTAAGATGATTGAGAATATAGTTCCCAAGTCCACTGCACACCTAGCTACTAGAGCTTCGTGATGAACTAAACATGCCAGGATGGAGTTAAGAATGATCCGAGCTGGTTCGCGAGTTGTTAACAACAACGCGGAAGGTAGAAATCAAGAAGGAGGCATCAAGTGTTGATGGTAGTAAAACCACTAGTGTCACAAAGGCAAGGGCAAGAAGGGAAAACTCTGGATGGAAAGTCAGGTGCTGACCAGTGAAGAAAACCAAAGTTAAACCAAACTGGACTAGGTGCTTCTGTTATGAGGAGAACGGCGCTGAAGTGGAACAACCCCTAGATACTTGGTAGAAAGAAAGCTGGCCAACGCGAAGAAGTATATTTATTAGAGTGTTATTGATGTGTGCCTTGCTAGTACTCCTAGTAGCACCTGGGATATTGGATTACCGGTTCGAGGATTGCCTAAATGTTAGTAAACGCGAAAATAAAAGCATGGAATAAACGGGAGGCTAGCTAAGGGTGGACGGTGACGATGTGTGTGGAAGTGTTCCAAGGGTTGACTTTGTGTGCACCATCGCACCCTCTCTCGGATTAGGGATGAAACCTAAAGTAAAGTTATTTGGTTTTGTGTTTGTTTGTGTGCAATGAACGTGATTTAGACCGTTTGGTTCTTGCATACGGTTATTCATTTAAGTTAGAGAATAATGGTTATTCTGTTTACATGAATAATACCTCACTGGTCATGCACCCAATGTGAATGGGTTATTGAATCTCGAGCGTAGTAATACACATGTTCATAAAAGATGACAAATTGATAATGATAGTACCACATACTTGTGGCACTGCGCTGAAGGTCATATGGTGTTGTAAAGCTGCATGAATGAACTCCATGCTGATGGATCTTTGGACTCACTCGATATCGAATCGGTTTGCGACATGCGTACCATGCTCTTAGGCAAAGATGACTGAGACCCCGTTTCCGGTATGATGGAGCGGGCTAGTAACTTATTCGAGACAAACTGTTGATGTATTGCGGTCAATGAGTGTTGTTAGTATGCGTGGATATCGTATTTGTCTACCTTCACTGATGATTGAGTGGATCGTGGATATGAGTAGTATTTACTTAATGAAACACAGTCTAAAATGTTTGACAAAGTTCAAAAAAAATTCAGAGTGAAGTCTAAAGATCATCGTGACAAGAAGATAAAAATGTCTACGATATGATCATTGGAGGTGAATATCTGAGTTAACAAGTGTTTGTATACAATAAGACAAGTGAAAGTGTTTCACAACTCACCGGCCACCTGGAACAACCTAGGTGATGGTGTTGTCCGAAATCGCGTAGTCGTACTCTATTGGATATGGTGACATACTATGATGTCTCTTATACGTTTGCCAATATCGTTTGTGGGGTTAAGCATTAGAGACAACAACATTCACTTGTAATAGGGCACACACTAATTCCGTTTGAGGATTGGAACAACCGGTATGGTTGGCAAGAAACCTAAGCTGTCATTTTCAGAGTTGGGAATCGACGCTTACGTCTGTAAGGCTCGAAACCAAGAGACGGAAATATGCATTCATAGAATCCCTAAGGAAAATGTTGGGTATGCTTCTATCTTCAGATCCGAGGGCAAAGTATTGTTGCTAAAAAATACGGGTCCTTTTCGAGAAAGGTTTCTCTCGAAAAGAAGAATTGAGTGGGAGGAGAAGTAGAACTTGATGAGGGTGTTCAACCTTTGTTTAAATAAAGAGTAGCGCTCACAGGAGATGTTCTGTGGAGCCTACGTCAGTTGAAAGGAAGGAAATTAATGGTGATGATCATGAAGCTTCGGATCAAGTTACTATCGAACTTTGTAGGTCGAACAAAGACGCGTAATGCTCCTGAGTGGTACGGCAACCCTGTCTTGGAAGGTCATGTGTGGAACAACAACGAAACCTACAAACTATGGGAAGCGGATGATGGGCCCGGATTCCAACAAATGGTTAGAGTGCCTGAAATCCGAGAAAGGATTCCATGTATGAAAAACCAAGTATGGACCTTTGGAGGACTTACCACGTTTGAATGGGCAGGTAGTTGAGTTACAAATGGACCTTTAAGGAAGACAGACAACACTATGGTAAATTTAACCATTTCATAAAGCTCGACGTTGCCGCAAACAAAGTTTGACAAAGTTCAAGGAGTTGACTACGATGAGAAATATCTCACCCATAGAGGGTTGCTAAAGTCTGTGGAAATTATGTTAGCAGTTGCTGCATTTTTTCGATTATGAAATCTGGCAGAGGATTTCAAAACATCGTCCCTTGAGTGAAAGTTGTATGTGATACAACCAGAGGTTTTGTCGATCCTAAGGATGTAAAGGATATGCAAGCCCAAGAAAAATCCTTCGATGGACAGGAGCAAGCATCTCGGAGTGGAAATACGCTTGATGAGGTGATCAAAGTTTTTTGAGTTTTGACAAAGTTTATGAGCAACCGTATTTACAAGAAGTGAGTCGGGAGCACTAGAGAATTCTGATGAGATATGTGGATGAACTATTATTGATTCGAAAATGATGTGTAGAATTTTCTGGAAAGCATTTAAACACGTTGTTGAAAGAGTTTTCAAGGAAGACCTGGAATAAAGCACCTAATGTTGCGGCTAAGATCTATAGAGATAGATCAAGATGCTTGATGAGACTTCATGAGTAATACTAGACAAGATTGAAAGAGTCAAATGATCAGCAAAGAAGGAGTCTTACCTGATTTTTAAGGTGTGGAGTGTAGTGGGACTCAAAGCTCGAACGCGGTGGATAAAGAGATAGTACGACGTCGTCCCTATGCTTATCCATAGGCTCTGTATAATTTGCCATGAGTCTGTCAAGGGTTTACGAGAGTGATCAGGAATGGATCACTGGACAGCACCGGTTCGAGATTATCCTTAGTAACAGGGGAACTAGGAAAATATTTTAGGTTGGAGGTGATATAAAAGAGTTCGTCGTAAAGAGTAGTCGATGCAAGCTTAACGCACCAATCGAATGACTGAGTAGCATCGCGATACGTAAAGTGGAGCAGCCTTGGAATAGCTCTCCAAGTGGAGTGGTGGGTAGCAGTGTCTACAGTATGAACATAGAGATTTGCAAAGTACACGGATCTGAATGTGTCAGCAGACCGTTGACATAACAGACCTCTCTCACAGCAAACAATGATCGAACCCCAGACTACTGGTGTTGTTACATTCTATAAACAAAAACAATTGTAAATCAACATGGTGTGTGAACTAGATTATGACTCTAGGGGAAGTGGGAGGGACTGTTGGAATATGCCCTAGATGCAATAATAAAATGTTATTATTATAATTTCCTTTTCAGTATGTCATGTACTATTGCTCTTTGATATTGTATTAACCGAAAAAACCGTTAATTACAGTGTGATACATAGACCACAGAAGTCCCTAGTGAGCCTCAGTTCACTTGCTCGTTGATCAATAGATGGTTGAGGTTTCCTGACCCATGGACATTGGATGTCGTGCATAACGGGATCACACATAGGAGAATGATTGGTTGTGAGGACAAGACCCAATCCTAAGCATAGCACAAGATCGTGTAGTTCGTTTTGCTAGAGCTTTTCTAATTACAAGTATACTTTGCCTTGGACCCATGAGAGTGTGCAACATTGCGGATTACCGTAGGAATGCTTTGGGGTTATCAAACGTCCACACGTAAACTGGGGGTGACTAAAAGGTGCACACAGGTATCTACGAGAATAGTTGTCTGTTGGGTTGGCACGAATCGAGACTGGGATATTTTCTTGATTACTTCAGTTTATGACACCGGAGAGGTCCCTTTTATTCTATCTCCTGCGCCCCACTCACTTGGTACATCTGTTTTCCTCATTCTTATTAAACTATTATAACCTGCCGCTCAATTTTTTGTTGATAAGGACGTTAGTGTCCCCAAGGGATTCAATTTTGAGTTTACGGAACGACGGTACCCAAGCAGACCTTGACGGTTTTAACGAGAGTGAATGAGCGTCCCCCCATCCGGGGTTACTTTGATATTATTATTTGTTACGATCTGAATCTTGGGAAAATAATATTTTTATTTAAAGTTCTTTCAAGGTAATTCAATACCGTTGCGACAAAGCGTGGAATGACTACAGGATTGATTGTCATCAATACCTTTGATACACTTTTTTGGTTGGTTGTGCAGTTCCGATCTTTGAGATTCATCGTGGAACATTGTTGGGAGCCCATCGGGTCTTATTGAACAGATTTCTTCCGCTGTTTGGTTATTGCGCCGGAGAGATGTCTCGGGTCATGTCTGAATGTCCTGTTCCCAGAAACCGTAGGTCTACAACACTTAAGTCCGTTCACACTCCCCTTTGGGCCCGAAGAATTGAGTGGTTTATGAGAAATTGTATTGTGTACCAATAGGTTGTTCGGAGGTCCACGGATTTGTAGATGGCTTCTCGGACAATACTCTCGAGTAGTTCGGTATGTGGTCCGGAGGGTGAAGAATTATTATTTTAGGGGAAGTCCCATTTCATTCCATTGTTCGCATGTCCACTCGGAATGGGTTCGCTTTGTTGTTTTGGCCGTTCGGTATTTTTACCACCTGTGGGACCACCGGAAGGTGTACGCCGGGGTTAATCGTCTTTTTGGTGGGGCCACCTGTCCCCTTGGTGGGGCAAGTGGGGGAGCCAGGGAGGGGACCAACCAGCCCCTGGTTCCGGCGTGGTGCGCACCCTTTCCTTACTCCCTAATTTTTCCAACGGGGCTACAAGCGCCCTTAGGGTTTGATTTTTAAACCCTTAGGGGTTTCGGGGTGCTGGCCATCCCTACCTTTAACTTGGGGTGTGCAAAGTTCCACCCTTTGGCGCCCCCCTTCCCATTAGCATGGGTTTTTATCTACCAGTGTTGGTCCTGTTGCCTCCTCTCACCGTCCCACATAAATAGAAGGGGGGGGGCGAGAGGCTAGCATAGCACCTTCTTCCCTGGCGCGCCTGTTATCGCTTCTCCACCACTTTAATCCGCTACACGGTGGTTTGTTTTTTCCTTTGTTGCGTTTTATAGCCCTAGTAGGAGAACCTAAAAGTCCACAACCAAGTCCGTCGTTGTTTCTCCCTGAGCGCCAGCTCGTTCCACTTCAAACTTTTATCCGCTTCCCGTGCTTCTCCCCCCCTTTTTTGGATCATAGACAGGAGGTTAGATTACGTCCCTCTGGCTTTTTGCGCGTGTGACGTGTGGCCCTGAACGCGTGCACGCGCTGCCCGTCCCTTTTGTTTAGTCGGCGCTTTAGGATCGGTTATCTGCCCTTTTTTTTTTTGCGAGTTTGAATTCGTTCCTTGCCCGGCGTTAGACTCCATATACGAGTTATTTTTTGGAACGCATTTTTTCTCGTCCTCTAGCGTTCTTAAAGGGTCCTTAGAAGCTGTTTCACGTTCCCACCTCTTATATTGTTTTGAAAGATGTCTCCCTTACGATTGATCTGGGCCTTATACGCTAGAATTTTTCTTTTGATTATCCGACTACGTTACCCACTACACTATGATTCATGATGAGCACGGTCTCCCATTCCAGTCCACTTTCATTCACACTTGTGCGTCCCTGCTAAACTTGGCACTGTTTTTATTCATGTGTTGAATGGTTACCTGTACTGATGTCTAGCTTTTTCCCCTGTATGCTTCTTCATTTTGTTGAATTCCCTGCGCTTTACTTACACATTATTATGATGAATAAGGATATCTGTGTTCTTTTTGCTTTCCTAGAACATTGACAACCATCTGTCTCATCCACACCACACCTGGTGGCCCTTGTCTGACATCAATTTTAAGTATCTATTGTTTGTGTATGCTCTGTTCACCACAATCACCTTATGTCATTTAAGACATGTTAACTTTTGTGGAGTGTGGAATAGGTTTCACATTCTCGCATTCTTTTTCTACTTTTGGATTGGTAATACTTCTAATGTCTGTTGAATATGCGCACCTTATGACAGATAGACATTTTAAACGTGGTTAGCGTCGAGTATTCGTTGCCATCTTTGACCTATGGTCCGTCTTGAGCTTTTTGTCATTTTGTTTTTCTTATTTAGTTCGCTTGAATTTTCATGCCCTTCTGATTCACGTTTACACATTTTGCATAAGTTGCTGATGGTGATAATGCTTGTTGTTAACTTTTCATGCACTCGGCACTATTATTGACGATTGAGACCTTAACTTCGTACGTTTTAGTGTGCCATGTTTGTTACCTGCATCTTGCATATTGATTTTATTTCTTTGTACTGCTTCACATTTATCTTAAATGGCCTAGTCCTATCGACGATGACACCACTTTTGTTAACGTGGACCAGAGCTTGATTTTTTCCTTATTTTTTGAGCATTCTTTTCACTATGGTTGTCTACCCTTCCTTATTCTGCATTGCTCTAATTATTGAATATGCCTTCTGCTTTAGTTGGACAATCATAGTTCTGCTTATCTCATGCGTCCTTGTTTTTCGACACTATCTACATCTCCTACTCATCGCGTTGTTTTCTGTCCCCTAACTCAAAGTGTTCCGTTCACTCGTATACACGCTATCCACTTGGTTCGATAGAATATTGTATTAATTTTTATTCCATTCTTTTTTCGTGGAGGTCTGGTACTTGGGACATGGCACCAGAGAAGAGGAATAACAGAATAGGAAGGGCGATGCGTTTGTTAGGTATTATCAGGACACACGGAAACGGAATTGTTCGGATAGAATTATGCCACCGATTCCTGTTGTTACTGATGGTGCAATAGAAGGTCAAAGTCCACATGAAAATTTGTTTACAATTACGCCTCCTTTTTTGGACCTTACCGTTTGCCTTTACCACGAGCTTGCAAATAACAAGCCCATTAACATTTTAAATTTCTAATACGTTTTGCCCCAACTATTAACCCACCAGTACCCAGCGACCGCCCAGTTGTTGCAACCACCGTAACATAACAACCTAGCTTGCCACGACCCCCCCCGGTTACTCAGTTTGTTCAATACCCTCAGTTTAGAACGCACATTTCCAAAGCGTCCTTGCCACGGGACACTACTGCCCCGATTCGCACCTCTGGACACCAAGACGCACTTTTGTTGGCCCAAGATACCCATCGACTCTTTGTGTAAGCTCAATTCAGCATATTGTAACTTCCGCGTTAGTGCTTTGGACAGCCCTCACGTTACATTGTCGAATGCTTTCTATATTTGTAGTCTCCCAGTTTGGTATGGTACACACAAAACTCGTCCATATGTGTTACGTGGTTTTGGACTCAGCACCCTTATTGTGCGCAACGACGGCAACACAGACATTTCAGGGATAATGCTCGATCGGTTAAACTAAATATAGAGGCAGTTGAAGACCCCCAAGACATGGAGATCCATGTTGAGGCCAGGTAAAAAAGGCCCACGTGAGGCTGTTATCAGTATGCGCAGCCAAGTTTAGTAACGTAGACCCGCGTAACCGCGGTTGCGGAGGTGTCATGCAGCTTTCCTCTTTTTCCACAACATGGCCGATTCCAGTACAGGAATGACAACGTTACGAAAATCCACAAGCCTCCAACACATTCCTCAGGACCCCATTATATATAGTTTCCCCTTCCCCCCCCCCTATTTGTGTGATCTGTATGGAACTTACGTAGTAATATCCTGGTCTTGCTCTGTCCCATACTTCTACGGGCTTGCTGATTTGATTTTAATGAGACTCTAAATTAATTCCTTACGACGAGGTTCAAGTGGCATACGCCAACGATTGATGGCAACCAGACAAGCTACACCACTGTTTTCAACGTCTGCTTGTCCCTGACTTTTTTTTACGGCATCCGCGGTTTAAATAACTTGTCAGCGAAAACTCCACTTTTGAAGCCAAGGTATTACTGATAGTGAACTGCACACCAAAACTATTCTGTTTCCAGTGGCAAAATATAATCGGCATCGAAGATCTTAGACCGATCCTTCTTGTGTCCTCGTTAAAACACGGTCGGATCCAAACACCAGTTATCATAGTCGTTATATATATTGTGATCAGATCCCAGGGCCTGATTACACATCATTATGTTATTTTCGAGTGCCTCACAACATCTATTCGTGTTAGGTGGACCATGCCTCACTTCAAGATACTAAGAGGGTGCCCCAACCGTCGATGAAAATGTGAATATTTATTCAAACACTGGAGATTAGGATTCCTAGTAGATATATTGCATTCACTGCCGAGGACTCTTTTTTTGTTATATTTATTGATGCCGTGGTTTAACTCTTTCGCTTTTCCTTTTTGTTCTTTGTGCCACTTAGTCATTAAATCATATTCCGTTTTGACTTGTTCCATATCCCCCCCCATGCAGATGGATATACGCCCGCACATTACGGACCTATTTCAAATATTTTACGTTACATATGATATCCTAAATGTTTTGGACATTCGTCAATTTTGGAAGTTTAATTCACCCAGCAAGACGCAAGTGGCATGTCTTTTTTACAACAGTACAACAGCTCACTCGTGTAAGTCCACTGTTTAATCCTAATAGCCTTTTATACTATCTACTTACTCTGGACTGGCATTGAAACATGCCACTGTCGTTGCAGCCAATGTGTCTATTCATCCTTTCCTCAACTTTTACTCTCATCAAATTGTTATTAGCGCTACTCATTGCACATCCTAAAAAGGTTTAAAATGAGAGTGTTAGTGAGTGGTCCTTTGATCTTGATCTGTAAATATAGTTAGTGCGGACCGTCGGACCACACAAGGTAACAATTGCCCTATTGTCTGTTTCTCAGTTTGTGTTTCTTGTGATATGACTGTTTGTACATGTTTATTCACTATGTTTATGTGACCCGTGTATTATAAACTTTGTTCTCTTTATCCTTAGATGTCATACATAATGAGGTGTAATGAATAGGTTCTCTATTATGAAATTATTGCCATGTCTGGTACAGTTTTCGGTGATTAGGGTTGTGCGGATATCCATGGTTTTATTATGTAACTTCTGCCCATTCCGTATTTCCCCTAAAATTACCCCAAACTACCTTAGGTTTACACGGGTTCACAAAATAATGGTTGTCTTTTTCCCTTTTTTAAAATCCCTCTTTTTCTTTTTTCTTTCCCCCTTCTTTAAATGTTTGTAGATAACCCAAAATGTGATGTTTTGTTCGGTTTGTGCTAGCCACTTCTTCTAAATTAGCGTCTGTTATGTGTTTACTTTTAATAATGGCCTTTTTTTTTCATACATACTACAAATTTGTCATGCAAGTTATGGAACAAATGTGGAACTGCCACCTTTGACAGGTGAAGATTCTTTTCTTTTTCTTTCGGCAATATTTATTTACCGCTCTATGGTCACATTTCTTGTACAGTGGGTCTAGTAAACTGCTCCTTACTTATATCTAGTGCCAAAGTTTACACGTTTTCCTACATAATGGTTTACTTTAGTTGGGTGTTAAGGTTCAATCTCATCCAAACTGTTTTTCTCATTGTTATTCAAGCGATTATGCCCTTTCCTTTAATGCATCAAAACCAATGTTTGTCATCACATACTGCGATACTAGATCACAAGGCACCCCATCCTTCTAACAGACGACAATTTGTGAACACAATGCGTAAGCCATCGCTTCGATGTCGTCCACCAAGTATGCATGGCTCCCTTTCGCACAACTCCAGGGAACCCTATAGAATCTCTGCTCATCGTTTGGTCAGGAGCCTAGGTATGAATTCCATGTTAAGGCGATTACGGTTATGTGCATCCTACCTAGGACAGTACAATATGACATTTGAATTTAATATACATAACAGGTCAGTTGCTCCAAATGAACTAGCTTCTGTATTTTTATCTTCTGGTGCTTGCATTTATCTGGCCATGATTAGTGTTAAATTTTGACCTGCCATAAACTTCCTTTTGTTTTTATGGTTGAATTTGGCGGTTTTGTCTTTTTTTTTTGCTTTTTCTTTCGCCTGCGATACCCAACACAAACCCAAAAGTTGTGTTCATTTATCAGTCCAGGCCCGGCGTCAAGAAACACAGCACATTTGCACTCTGTTTTTTATAGTGAGGCCGGTTCCACCCTCATATCCTGCCTTATAGCTCCCCCGGTTGTTTGACGATTGTGATGCCAGCCCCTCCGGCACTGTAACTCTTGTGTCATATCGCACCGTAATAGTTATCTAGCGGTTTCCTTAGTGTCTGGCCCCCCTTATTTACCTTCCTCAGTTTTTCTTCTTTGTTTACCTCTGGTTTTTGCCTAGGCCCGCTCCACCCTTTAAACATGGGCCTATCCATCGAACCCGTGGTCCCCCCTTCCCCTCGGTTAACTTATGAGCCTGTTACAGCGGGCCGGAGGAGCCTATGGGCCTCCTACGGTGCGGGGGGATAACATGGGGCCTACAAACGGGGCCGTTATTGTAGAATTAGTGTGCCTAAGTGTTCTAGTAGGATAAATGTGCAACCACAGTGGGACCGTGTAAAACGTGGTGGTATTATTTTTTTTGGTCTATCGGGACAGCCACCTTCTTCGGCTTACGGTTTGTTGCTGTTAACAGTCGGTCAACCGATCCAGCAAAAGCCTTATTCTGTCGCAGCATTAACGGCCGCTCCGTTCAATACTCGCGCCGCCAGAATATATGACCCCGGAGTTGTGGGACTCCTGCGAAAATCCGAATAGGCCGCAACACGGCCGTTCAATATGCCCAACAAAAAGGTTCCCCGTTATTATAACGTATTCGCGCTTTGCCGAATCTGGCACACCATTAGCCGCCGGTAACAGGCATCTTTTAGTAACGGGCATCGAAAGAACGAGGGCCTGGAAAGGGCCCAAGAATCTTCTTTTTTTTCTTCCTTTTCCTTTCTGATTGCCCGTTTCAGTAGCCGAAAGATTTTACACAAGGGCGGAATATTGGGCTAAGGTGAATTGTGGGCCGTTCCATAGGCCCGGTACAACTTTACCCCCCCCCCCCCAAAAGAAATCTTACTGGTTCACTTATTGGGTCCAGAGTTCCTCCTTGTGCGGCACATAAAGGGCCCTAACAGATACGAAAGGCACTCATATGGCGTTATTGGTTTGTGAAAAAGACGTCGTTTTTTCGGCATTTACATGCCTCACAGACATTTAAGTGGCAACTCGCGGGCTTTTTCCCCTCGCTGTTCATATTCATGTCGACGGTGCCAATGACGTTTTGTTTGGGCCCGCCTTCGGGAACTCGCAAGGCTCTGGTTACCGGCCCTACAGCAGAGCCCGTTGATTTCCGTTACCAGGCAACTTAAAAATTGGCGGCTACGATGCGGATTATACAGACGTTACAGCTTTCATTGTTCGGATGGCCATGCTAAGATTACCTGACCCAATTTGTCAATATTTTACGGGCGCGGTCCCTTTGACGCTAAATGGCGCCAGTGTTGGGTCGTAGAGTGTCAATCATTATATTTTAGGGCCGCCCGCCTATCCGATCCCCACCCCAATGACGATTTTGTGTGCCCCTTTTTTTTGCCCCCCCACACGCGTTTTCTTCGGCCCCAATGGGGAATATTAACGTGGAACTACAATCCAACTTGGTATCGGCCGTTGTTACACGGCCGTTAAGGATCCACAAAAATTCGCCCGCACCCAATAGCTTTCAAACGGCCAGAACCCGTCTACGGTCGGCATGCACTTCCACGTTGCTGGGTGTACCTTTTTGACGAAACACTTCCATGACGCGTAATTTATTGTCTCATGGACCAGTGAAAATCCTTCACGTTGAGACTAAGTTTGGTATGTGTAATTTTCGTTGCAAATACATCTTGCGTACGAACAGATCAGGTATGACATCTCTGATTATGTCATAAATCATTGGATGTACATGCATGACAGAAACGTGACCTAACGGCGGACAAAACAGTATCATCACGGAAGTTTTTATTCTTTTTCTTGTTAGTGGTTTAACTATTTGGTTATTCGGACCCCCTTTTCCCCCTTTTTTTGATACCAACGTATCGAACTCTCGGACATATCACTAACATTTTAACGAATGGACAAAGGCCGACACTTTTGTATACAGGGATTAGCTGTAATTCAGTTTGGCATAGTGGTTTTCAAACCGTATGAAATCGAAAGATCTTCGTTGGGAATTTTCCTTGTAGTGAACCAATATGGGCATCCATAGTTCTTTGCTCTACATGGTTATTGGACCGGAGATTTTTTTGGTGTATCGGTAATGTCTACATATTCTCGAATCCCATGTAGGGTTTACGCACGCTTAACATGTTGTTACGTGTTAAAAGTGTAGTTTAGTATTGTATTTGGGGTATTCATGTTGTGATCGAATGTGTGTTTTCGGCAGTCCGGATGTGGGAGATACTGTTACGTGACAGGAGGATGCCGACGGAATGGTCCGGAGGTAAGATTTATATATGGGATAGTCATATCTTTTTTTGGTTTTTTTTCTGCCTGAAAATTAATGTTTTTTTTTTTTCTTTATGGCATATCGGATCTGTACCGGTTGAGTGCCTGAAATGGGCCCGCTTTACGGGGGCTCCCCAACGGGTTGGGGTCACAATCTCCGGGGGGTGCCACATTTGTGTGCTGTTAGGGGTGCGGCCTTGGCATTATATGGGCTTCTCTAGGGCACCAGCCCTAAGGGGGCCCATGACGCAAGAGCGATTTTTTAGGGACTAAAAGGAAGAGTTCTAAGGGTTGCTTTGGAAGGCACCCAACCACCGGTATTTTTCCCGTTTTTGCTGCTTGTTTTTTTGCTTGTTATGACATCAGGTTTCCATGATTGTTCCCCGGAGCGACACCGCGGGTGTTCCTTTGTGCTCCCTGTGTTCAGGGGTTGTTTAAAACTTCATTTGTTCTGTCTTGGAGTTCGTGGTTGGGGGGAGGGCGGGGGGGATGGAGTTTCGCGACGTTCGTATTGGACTGTTGCGTTCCCGTTATGGGATCGTTTCGCCGAGCCTTCTGTACCCCTGTTCTCAATAGTACGATGTCTCTAGGTATTGTACGCTGCTTTGGTTGTGCTCGCGTTTGGTGATTGCTGGCCGGGTTCGCGATATGATAAACCGTGTGTACTGCGAACGTCTGCTGAGCCGAAACGAGCTGCTTTTTTTTTTTGAACGCGATGTAGATTGGCACTTGTAAGCGTCGATTTCCCCGTAAGTCTGTTGTACGTCCTGTCCAGCGCCTGCGCCTGGTGCAGTGCCGGGCCCGAGCCCATTGGCCATCGGTCACACCGATCGTGTCCCTTTTCCCGGTCGAGTGGGGCGGCAGGGTGCAGGGGGGGTTTCGCAAAACATCGTGCGGTTCGCTCCCAGCGAATTGGTCTTGCTATTACACCTCCGTGGCTTTTTAAAGCGTCGCCCCCCTTTTTTTCCGCCCTTTCGGAGGCTTGTCCAACTCCTGCTCGGCCCCCTATCGGGCAGGGTGGGTTTCTGGCCTTTGCTCGTTTGTTGTTACGCGCTTTTTCCCTTCCTGAGGGTTTGCGGTTTCTCGATATTTGCGTGGTTTTCTTCTTCACCTGCTCGCTCCTTTGTGGTATTTGAGACGACTTATCTTATGTTGCTGTGGAGTGGCGCTTTCGTTTTTGTTACAGACCCGCCTTTTAGCTGTTTCTTTGGCGACTATTCGGTCCAGGGTGGCGCGTACAACTTCCTCCTCGTTGCTGTGATTGTTACGACAAGGCGTTCGATTTCTTTTCGCTCGATCGTTAGTACTGGCGCGTTTGTATTTTCTTTCGATCAATCTTCGCTTGGACTGATTTCTGGTTGTTTGGTCTGGGGCCTCTTTTTTCGGTCTTATTTGTTTGGGTCTTGCGGTTACGTTGGGCCTCCTAGTTTCTGAAGACTTTAAGTGGGTATTGCGAGACTCTTCGTTGCCATCTTCCGGCCGTATCATCTGTCCGTGCGCTGTAGGCTTGCTTTAGCGGATGAACCGGCCTCATTGGTTTCGCGCTTCTTTTGGTCTTGGTTGTTCTTATGCTGCAATCTGGGGCCTGGGGGGCATTTATCGCTGTTGCTGTTGGTAAGTTTATTGCTGTCTTTTTTCTGCTTTTGATTTCTTTACGTGCCTCACTTGCCTTCCTCCGTTTCGTCCTCGCCGGCGGTTGGTGGGGTTCAACTAGGCATTTCTTGCAGGCCCAACTGTTCGACCTGCCCCTTGCTTTGGGCTATTCTGTGCTCTCACCCTATAGGTTGGGGGGGTGTGTATCCCGTCACGGAGTAATTTGGCCCAGGCCTTCATCGCACTTCAGTTTGCCGGACGCTTTCGCGGGAAGGCTGGTGTTTCGAGGGAGGGGGTGATTTGTCCTTGTATCGCGAGGCCTCTTCGCGCCATTTGCTAGGCCCCTGCGCAGCTGCTCACTCGCTCGAACCGCACACATGTGACTCCCCACCCGTCCTCCGCTTGCTTCGTTCCTGGCTGCGTCTTCGCTAGCATATGTTACTTCCGATCTCTGTTACTCTATCGCCTTTTCGGCGCACTGTTCTCTACCGCTTGTTTCTTAGAAAGACCAACCCGCAGCAGTCTTAGCGTCGTCGCCCGCTGGGGTTGGCCTTTCCGCCTGTCGCGGTTCACATTTTTCCACCTTTTCCACGGAGCTGCTCCTTCGGGCGTTCCGTTCGCTCTAGCGATATGGTTCCTGGTGTCGAGTTGCAGGTGGCTTCGACCATCATATGGTTCTCGCTGTTGCCCCAGACATGTTATCATGATCGGCCGCTGTTTCCGGCGGGGCGATTCGACTGTCCGTGGTTGTCGCGGCTTTCGTCCTTTTTTGCGCCTGTCCTTTCTTTTTGCTCACCCTTCGCTCCGCTCGTTTTTTTCACTCTCAAATAAGACGCTTATTTGCCTTTCTATCCCGGGCTCTCAGGTCTGTTTCCTGTTTGCGCCGCCGCGCGACTATTCGCCCGCTCCGCGGCGCCGGGGTGCCAGGCCTTCCGACCTTCTTTTGTTCACTTCACCAGCCCGATCCCTTCTTTGAGACGTGGGAATGCCTTCGCTTTCGAAGGTGTTCCTCATTGTCGGACTTTGGTTCGTGTACGCACGTGAATTTCACTGTTGTTCGGGGTTATCCTTTGCGTTTAGCAGCACTTTCCCTGTTGTTGTCGCGTCGCCCCGCTGCTTCTGTCAGTCGCCACCCTGTTGGGCCGCCTTTTTTTTTTCTTCCCCTTCCTTCCCCCCGTTTCCCCGTTTTTTTTTCTTTCTTCTCCTTTTTCCGCTTCTTTTTTTTTAGCCCTTGGAGCGGGGGCTATCCTCAATGCCAGGCACCAGCCGACCACCTCCCCTGAGGAGGAGGCGGCCCTCCCACTCCGGCTGCACACCAACCCTACTCCTTGCCTCCTAAACTAGTGGGGGGAGACGTTGAGCGGGATGGTATACACATTATACAAGCCCCGCGCGGTCCGCGCATCTAGCTTCCCTATATCACATTTCATCTCCCCCATAAACCCCGCTTTCTCCTCAGATTGGTTCGACAGAGTTGGCGACAGCACTGCGTGGGTATTTGGCACCACATTAACATATCCAGGATGTCTGCCGCGGCTGGTTGAATCATTTCTTACTTATACTCTCTTGATTAATGCGACTCATCCAACGAAGTGAGGAACAGTCATCGCGTTATTTTTTCCCCGCAAGTGTGCTGAAACGCGGATTTCTTTTTGCTCCTTTTTTTTTTTTTTTCGGTTGCCGTTCGGTTATGGCGACCCTTATTGTAAGCCGGATTTTTTGGATCTGGCGAAGAGGTTTGATTATCCATTTAACAGCGTTCACCCTTTTTCTCTCCTCCGCTCCTGATTTCACTTAAGCGATCCCCACACCACACAGACCGTCAATTGTTTAGATGTCCTAAGGGGAGTCTTTGCACTCGAGACCTGTCATCGCATAGATTTTGATCTTGGGTTCTTTGCCACCGCGTGTAGCCGAAATTTTGGCTTTCCCATGCAATCGTTCCACAAACAGTGATCAGGAGCTAGGTCTATGCGTAGATATATTACTACCGAGTAGCAACCACTAATGGAGTGTTGTTGGGCTGTTTGATATTCTAAGATTGCTCCCTCCTCCTTGAATTTTTATGGATTACATAGACCAGTTCCTCTTTTTTTGAGGTTATTGCTGGGATTGTAATAGCGACCGAACCCAATTTTTCCTTTACACTCGTCCATGTACATGCCCAGACCGGTTCATTATCGATTCGACTTAGTCGTGGACGTTGTTGCATCATTAAGATGGCTGTCAGGTGTTCTTTCCTTGCTTGGCTCCCACCTGAGTTGAACTTTTTGGATTCGTTCAAAGACGGTTCCTTGTTAGAAGGTAAATAGCAACTTGATAATCACTGTTTTTTGGTTTGCGTAGGTTACGAATAGCCCTTCTGTAGTATGACCCATAGATTAGACACCGTACATCAATAATGCAACACCCAAAATTGTTAAACGGCCCACGGTATGACCCACCTTGTTTTGAAGGCTCAGGGTATGTGTGGATAGGATATGGCTCCACCAAGAACATCGCATGATACATAGAGTTTAGAGAGTTTAGGAGACGATCCATGTTGTATTATATTTATAGGGCTTCATGTCGATGCATTTATTCTCTTTCGTTGCAACCGGCTAGGAGCCAGAGGGTTCTTTATATGATTTGGACGCGACCTGTGGGCATTATCATCGAACGGTATTGGAATGCATTTAATTTTTTTGCCTAACACGGTATCTTTCCCCTCAGCCTATTTTAGCAATAGTAGTAGAAGCAGGGCGGGGCGTGAAAACCTCGTATTGGCGATTTCACGATGATGAGATTTCTATGGTTGTCATGCTGGTGACGATGGAGGACCTGCCGGTTTGCCTTTGGAGAGGAGATCCCTATAAAGCACAACCCGTTGTATTGCGACCCCAATATAACTCTTTTGTCCACTTATGACGTTGTCATTGTGAGGTCTCCTGTAATCTTGTATGCATACCGATTTTTCCTGTTTAGGAGACGGTCTCGGCATTATAAGGTGATCCTCTACTAAAATTTTCAAGATATTATAAGCGTGTTCTCCCCACAGTGCCCCTGCACCGTTGCGTCAATAGTTTGCGTTCATTTTTAGACTTGTCATCCACATTGTGTGACGTCTAGTTGTTGCCTCCTGCTTTGGTATAGTTAATTTGGCACTGCCCCTTGTTCGCATTATCAACGGGTTGTTTCAAGGGTCGTTGTTTTTTTGCACTATCGCGGATTTAACCCATACTGTGTTAAACTGTGACGAGCCTAGCATGTACAGAACAGGGCCTCGGACACAAGAGAACGAAAGGTTGATACATGAGTCATTATAGTACATATGACAACATTGAGATGGTTCACAATTGGAACCCACCGATCTCAATTTCTGTTGCATGATTTGGACTGGGGTTGGTGCAAGTTGGAATGTTACACTCGGACGACGGAGGGACGATGGTCGATTTGAGTGGGAGTTCTGAGTATTATGAGTAATTGACTTTAATTATCATTTGAAAAATAGTTAAGTATCTTTGGCAACAACTTATGTTGGTACCATCCAATGGCTGCCCGTACAGTTTTTTAGCTCCCCTGTTTATATTCTAATTGCATTCTAACAGATACAGATAAGCTGTGAAAAGATTCTTTGATGGAATGTTTTAAAATTTGTGGTACTGGCCCGTTATCCTGTAGTGATTCTTCCTCCATATTTAGCTGCCCATTTAACGGTTATGTCCGTGATGCTCCGCTTGCGGCTCCCACTCCATTTTTCCTCCAGTGACTGTGGATTTCAGTGGTGTATTATACGCCGGGCTTTAGTTTCGGCGTGCTTAATTCGACTACTCAACGTCACAGTGCGCAGGCTGTTTTTTTGCTGTTGCTTATTGTTATGCGGGAATTTCTTCACTTATTGTCGTTTTGAACATCAGAGCATATGAGATGTTCCAGGGTTGAAAGTTCTATCTTTGATGAGACTGCCTGGATGAGAGGTATTGAGACCTCCGATAGTTGCGGTGCCCTGCAACTAGATTGGAGGTTATGTACTACGGGTTTTTTTCTTGTCAGTGAGCACTTTACCACCAGAATGTCTTGTGCCGGTACTTACAACCGACTGCCGGATTGTATGTGTGGGAGCTTTGCCCCACCCCCCCCCCGGCTACCCTGCCAAGCATGGCTGTCACTGACAGATGTTTTCAATCGCTACCACCCTACGCTACAAGAGCCTTTGTCTTTGTTTGTGAACTTAACTTCCACATTTTTTTTGCACAGGGATTGACACCAATTTTACGTCACTGTGTCTTCCTACGAGAGTGTTCGCCAATGATGATACCCAGTAGCTGAGTGCCGATCCATCCATATAGTGTTCATGCAGCATTCAAAGTGTGTTTTTTGACGGTGAATTAAAACAACTTTGAGTTCACAAGAAAGGCAGGGATAAGAAGGGAAAACTTCAAGAAAGGTTTTGGCATAACCCCAGCAGTTGTTCTCCCCTGTGAAGAATCCTCTGAATAACCAACGGCGTGAACACATTAGCCGTGTAGGACGTGAGTGCTTCTATGAAAGTTGGAATATTTGACAAACTGGAACGTTTTGGGAATCTGCACACCAAGTTATCGCGCATTAAGATTTCATGGTGGGGACAACTTGTTCAACATCCTTATCCGGCCATATACTGATTTTTTATACCCATGTTAGTGAGTTGTAACCTACCCAACTCTCTTGTTTTCCCTGTGTGCCTGGGATTTGATACTGGTCGACCAGGCCTTTTGCTCACACACTTTGCAACCTTGAAGCCAAGGAATATTCTACGTTGTAATATATGACGGAGGCTGGTCTGGTTAAACGAATCAAAGTGATGAGCAATGGGGGAAATGTTTCCAGGTTTGATGCTGATCGCCGTTGGCACGCTCGCTCTTCGATTACATTTCGGGTTCCCATTAGTGAGAACTCCTAATTTATAAGTGTTTTTATCTAGCTGCCGCGTTTGATTTGCTCTGCATACCCATTTTTACCTTGCTGATCATTGGTTTGACTTTTTAATTTTTGTCTGCATTGTGACACGTTATTTTGTCATTAAATCCAGAGACTATGGTTGTTGTTCCCATTTATTTATTTGTTGTAAGTTTATAGTTATTTGGTCAGTCCACACCAGGGTGACGGGTTCATCTCTATTGGGACCACTTTTGATATGTTTGTATGCATTACCAATCATCGGGTTATATACATTGATGTCAAATTAAGTATCCTGTAGACAGCATCTCTGCATAATTTCGATATCGTACCACTTTCTCCTGTTTTTTTGTTGGCAATGCCGCTGTAGGTTCTCTATTGGTTGTTAGTAAGCTTTG
Organism: Thinopyrum elongatum; assembly: GCA_011799875.1. Lineage (NCBI taxonomy): Eukaryota > Viridiplantae > Streptophyta > Magnoliopsida > Poales > Poaceae > Thinopyrum > Thinopyrum elongatum. The sequence goes on from CM022301.1 coordinate 411,482,977, forward strand.
TCAGAAGACAACTCTTCATGCAGTATCGGGCTTTGGAGCACCTGATTTGTTTGATCCACTTGAACATACTATGGCGATACACCATTGCTATTTCATGGGTTCAAGATTTGACCAAATAACCCTCACTTTTCCGGTCTAAAACAAATCCTCTGGTATAAGCCGCATAGTTATGTGACTTGCCCCGAAATCATTACCTACTTGATGTTGTTTGTTCCCCGGGTCGATGAGTGTTTTTTCCCCCCCTTTTGATCTTTGCAGCACAGGTGGATTATCATTATTCTTTCTCGCTACCTTAACCACATGCTTATGTATCTGAGTAAGATAGCCGGGCCTGATGGTGTTAATTATAGCACAGCCATATATTAAGCCTGCAAATGTGTGAAAAGTTCAATGACAATTTTCAGAGGGAAGTTGACGAATGCATTGTACAAGAAGACAATTGCAATGAGTCATGATTATCTCGCAGGCGCGGAGAGTTTTATCTTGATTTTTTTTGTTAATTTGATGTTGTGGCAATAATCGTAAGACAATGAGAATAGTTTTCAATATTGGTGAATGTATAACCTGGGATTTACCACACAACCGCGTACCTGGGTGGTGCACGATACGTTTCGTTTTTTACTAGTACTCTTACTAGATACTGGTGATCGCCCGGCTCTATGACCCTCGTACCATTTTACCCCCCGATCTGACACTCTTGGTTTAGGGTTATGCATGAGCACGGACATGTGGCATGTCTCTACTCTATTATATTAGCGGCATCCTCTAAGTCCGTAGAGACGTTGAAACCGTATGTTGTATCTTTTTACTGTGCGTTTTGGACCAGATAAACTATAGGTGTCCTTTTGCTTATTAATTTTGGTGTGTGGGGATTTGCGATGCTTTATGTAATATAGCGAGCTCTCAGCAGATAAAGCGCCCGAACCCCAAAGCTGGATATTAATGCGCGCGCTGCTTCACGCTAGGTATCCAAAGGAGATCGATGGGTTTATTAACTTCGTATCTAGATCCGTAGGGCAAAGTTGTTTACTCAGCTAAGAATACGTCCTGTCTGCGACGAAACGAAAGATGTGTCTTCTACGAAAAGAATTGAGTGTGGGGAATGATAGAACCTTCGATGGGGGTGTGTTGAACCCTTTACTTCAACTTTCCAGGGGCCGCTAGTGCACTGCGCAGAAAAGATTGGTTCTGTGACACATTAAGTAAGTTGAAGAGGAAACCGCTTTGCTAATGATATTGTCGATCATGGAAGTGTTAGGATCATAGTTATTATTTTTCTCACCTCGCGGGTCGTTATCCTAGGATATAGACTACTCTGAGTCTTGTGTTACCGGTCTATCCTTTGTCTTGGAAGTCAGGTTCGCATGTAGGGACAATAACAGTGACTGACCTACGCAGCTATGGTCAGAAGCTTTTGTGTGGTGCCCTTTTTTTTCCTCTTGGCTCGAGCCTTGGTGGTTGGCTACGGATTTCATGTATACACTCTAGTTTCATGATGGCCCCCCATGCACATTCCCACCGATGTTTGGCATCTGTTATGTGGAAACAATTAGGAATTTGGAAGTGATTACTAATTTTTCGGTCATCAAGGCCATTAAGTTTTTGAAGTAAATCGGATCTTTCACGAACATAGACGGCTTCTTTTGATGGACGTGGTTTTAATATCACTGTTCCCCATTTAATAGTCTTGACGCCGTTGTGTTGCAAATTATATTCAATTTAACCATTAACAAAAAAGAATCCCCAGGGTTGGTCCATTACTCAAATGTCCAATTTTTTTTCTCGGTAGTTGACATCCACCAATCGAGACCCTTTTTCTCACCGTAGTATGATTGCGTAAGTTCCGTCAGAATTTGCTAGTGTTCGTCACACTCAGCCGTAATTTTCGTTTATTATGAATACCTCGGCAAGCCCATTAGTGTGCTGTCACCAAACAGCACGTGCCTTAACGTTTCCTTTAAGGAAGAGTTAGTGTTTCTTATTGATGCAACCAGACCCCGCAGGTTTAGTGCTGATTTTTTCCATTGCGGATTTGTGTTTAATTCATTAAGTGTGCAAAGATACAAGCGACCTCATTATGGCGGTGCAAGCTGGTGACGTTGGGTAATTATTCGCTTTGATTGGAGCCGTTCCGGTGAATCAAAAGTGTTTTTGGGTTCCCTATCCACAATAATTGTCATGGAGAAGCTTGATCATTTCACATAGTTAAAAGGAGTGGTGAGCTCTGATATGTTCATCGATACTCACTTACGATGTGGATGACACTTTTTTTTTATCTGGAAACAATATCATGATACTTTTGGACTAAATACCGTGAAGGAATATGTTTTGATTTAATACGAGTTGTATTTCACCCATGACGGACCTTACGGAGAAATTTAGCCACGTTTTCTATATTAGGTGATTATCATCCCGATAACACGACCGACTTTTTTCGCCATACGTTTTCTATCAAGGCGTTGATAGGGTGTATTCGTGTTCACAACATGCACACATACCTTGATAAGATTTTGAAGAAGTCAAAATGGATTCACCGTCCATACGAAGCCGCGGTTCTCTGCTTTTGACGCCCTTTGTAAGCATGTGTGCCACAATGTTGAGGTTGAAGACTTCATACCTCCCGCCCCACCGATACACTCCCAGGGATATAGAGAAATACATAGAGTGTCCAGCCCCTTATGCGCAGACAGAGGACCTTATTAAGGTATTGCCGATGATCTGCTTCAAGGACCAGAGTCAGCCTTGCCATAAGTATGGCATACGGAAGGCCGGTTTTCCCTCCCAAAGCCAAGCCAGGATTACTGGCTGATACTTGGGCAGCGGGTAAAGAATATCCCACTCCATAAGTACCTGATAAGTGACTAAGATTATATGTTTTGATCGTCTCTATCGTGAGAAGATCAAGGAGCTCGTCTGTACAAGGGCCTTACTGTCAGTCTCGCAAGCTTGACATGATCCGCTGATGTACTTCATTTTAGTCTCAATCACACATATTACGCTCATATGTTCGCGCCACATGGTTGGATGGGTATTATCCGCCTATCGCTTGCAGTTCAACAAGCCACACAGACCATGGCAGCTCGATTCTACCCATTCCGCGAAGCGGCCCCTATGTTGACACAGTTGCTCCTGATTGCCCCAGCCACCAAGGAATTCCGGTGTCTGTTGATTTTTCTTGTTTACTAGTCAGTTCATTGACATGTATTCCGCGGAGTGTGCCCCGTGGTACTTCAACCCCACCAATGTTACTAGAGCTTTTACCTTTTGTGACCCCAAACACTCCTTTTGTCGGTGGTACCATTACTCTAGCCAATGGTGATTACAAGGTTTCACAAGAGCGATCCTTATGGGACATCATAAATTTTGCCGATTGCTTTTCAATATTCATCCGGTTGATGCAGTCAAGGAGGAGGAATTCATAAACATTTGCAAAGTTTACCCTACAGATCCTGTAATTGTTGCAGATTACTGTTTTTACTAGTAAAAAACCTTCCACGGCGCAAATTTAACACTTGCTTCATAACCGATACTCTATGGGTGCCCTTCCTTCATTAACCATGTAATTCTTAGATCAATGACCCTCAGTGTCATTAGTGGGAGTGTATTGTTGTGATACATGCCCTAGTATTGGCATATAAATAACTTTTTTTGCGTGTTATTATGATTAGCCTACCGTGTCTAATGATAATGTCTGTCCTATTTGTTTATGTATCTTGTGCTCCCATTTAATTTGCTATGATGTTGTTTAAACTCAAATTGGCTATTGCGCTGTATTAATAGCACTTAAGAATCATCGTCTTTCCTGGGTGCTGGAGCCCTCTACCGTGTGACTAGATCATTGTTGATTCAAAGATGGGCTCTCGTTTGTGATCTTAGTACTCATATGACAGGATTTTGTTTGTCATGATAACTTGGCGATGCCATCTATAATTTGGCAGAATTGAATGTGATTGTCACAAGTACCCAAACTATAAGAGCTAGCTCATATGCTTAGTATACCAAGTTTATTGCACGATCGTTTTGTATCGTCATGCAAGGATTCTGCTCTCCACCTATGAACCCTTTAGTAGATCATGTCTTACTCACCTGCTACTACCGGATGTTTTAGTGACGGACTATCTTTTTTTTTCTGTGTATCAAATGTGCCAACATAACTGGGTTCTTTTTCTTCTGGGTGGATTTTTTTAAAGATGTGCTTACATCCGTATAGCCTTTTGAGCCGGGGCGTGTTTGCCACCCCCCCTTCCGTTTTTTTTGGCATGTGATCTTACATGACTGGGATTTGTCCATCTACTGTTCCCGTTATGTGAGAGATGCGTATTTTTTCGCTGGTTGCCTGCACATTATTGGCTACATATCACACCTTTCACAATGAGCCTGCCAAGCTATATGTGCGACTTTAAGTGTCGTTAGTAATGGGATGTTTTGTATTACGGACCCCCCCACGGAAGATGTAAAGAGACTTGTCATTTTCCCTTTTTTCCTGTTTTCTTTCTTTTTTTCCCGGTCCACAACGAGTCATTGACAACTATGGTTCGGTTATGCGCAGATACCGAGTCGAATCTCGAGCACTATATTCCCTGTTCTATCACCTCAATATCCCGATGGACAAAGGGTACTTCTTTTTGCTTATTACGGGATTAGATGAATCCTTTCGGTCCCAATACTTTTTTGCTGGTTCAAAGATGTTCCCTGCAAATATCCTTCATGGAATTGTCAGGACCCAATTATGGGCATCAAGGTTTGCTATTGGTTATTGACCGTGTAGTTCCTGGCTGTTCTCCGGGAAGCGCTCTTTACCATGTATTCCTGAAAATATCCCGTCGGGTCCGCACGCTTATACTTTTGGTGTATTTGTATGTGAGAGTGCCAGCTATTAGTGTATTTATTCATGTTGGTGAACCGAATGTTGTTCGGAGTCCAGGATGAGATCTATCGGACGTCTATGTATGGATGCTCCCCTTGTGACATGGTACGGATCTGTGTTAAACTATCCTTATATTTGGGAAGTCATATCTGTGCTGACCCTTCATGATTAACAGTCTCTTGGTGATTCCTAGTTATTCGGCCCTAGTTTGTATAGGCGTTCTTTAGTGTTCTGACAAGCCCCGGGTCCACTGGGTACAGGGACTTTTCCAATCCTTGGGGGTATCCCCACTCCTGCCACTTTTTCTTCTATTGGGGGCCCCCACATGGGCTGTATGGGGTACGCTTGGCCAATAGGGCCAGGGCACCATCCTAAAGGGGGTGGGGGCCATATGCCAAGAGAGCGGATAAAGGAAGAGTCCTAATGGTGCGAAGGAACCACTCTCCGAGGTGCCTTGGGGAAGGGAGGAGTTCCTCCCTACGGCCCTATGCTCGTCTTAAACATCCCCTCCCCACTCTGCTCACCCCCGGACCGGCGCGTACCCACAGTTCTTTGTCTGCGCAACCAAAAACTCATGACCCCTGCAGGAGTTTAAATACTTGCCGGGAGCAATGGGCATTGTGGGCTGGATACACACAAATCCCCCATGCCCCGCCCCGGAAGCACTACTCTCTCTTAAACACCCACGTTGTTTTCAGATTTTGGTTCCTTGGATAGCCGTCCTTTGTCGTCAGAACAGCCCCCGCTTGAAGATTGCCTATCACACTTTCTATCCTACACTCCTTTCCTCACCCATTTTCTAATCCGGCGTGCCGTCTTTTTTCTTCGCTGTGCACTGATAGCAGATCACACATTATCATTTCTTCTGTCCTATTATTTGTGATACTAGATCAAGAAGGATGAGACGTTTCATCGTAGCAGCACGTTTGCCCTTTCTTCTCTTTCTCTCCCCTTCCTTTTGTGCTTTTGATACACGCGGGGGGTGGCCGCTGTTTTTAAGGTTTTTCAGGATGTAGTATCGGTTGGAATCGCGACGTACGTTCTATTACACATTCAACCGCGCTCTTACATTGCCTTCCGTTCTATAGCGATATATCAACGGGGTATGTAGATCCCAATCCCTCTCCACTCTCGTAGATGCTTAATATCCTAGCTTTCCTTATTGTATCTTGTGCAGATGCCCATTTTTGGAATTTTGTTTCCCATGCAACGTTTTTCCAATAGAAGGGAAGCAGTCAAGGGGACATCAACACATTGCATGGTGGAGCGCTGCGGGGGATCATGGACGGGCCAGCTGATTCCTCCAGTAGGGTGAGGCGCTTTTGGAGCCTGTATGGCAGGCACGAGATTGGGCCCTAGAGGGTGCCTCCCTCTTCGGTGGTAGAGGGTCTGGATGGTGGGAGATGGTGGAGCAAAGGATTTGGCTGGCGGAGTTCGTTCTTGCCCGTCCGGGGGCCTGAAGGTTTGCATGTGTGGCTGCCTTTTGAGGAGTGGAGCAGCTAGTTTTGCGCACTCAACCATCGCCGGCCCTGTTCGATTTTTTTCTTTGTTTTGGTGTTACGGCGGCTTTTTTCGCGCTTTGTTGTGCAGAAGGAGCGGTGGCCGAAAGCAGTTCACGCACCCTTGATTTAAGCAGAGACCCCGACGTCGTGCGCCAGGTCACCTTCCGGGTGGATCGAACGTGAAGCCACTAGGGATTTCCATTCTGCTCCTATGATCTTGCCACTTTGCTTTATGTTGGTCATGCAATTGCTACTTTCTCCTTCAATTTCAAGGTGTTATTCCTCCTTCTCTCCCTACGGCACGCACCCTGGAAGCTTTCACCTATTTTGCCTACATCTTTCAAAGTTAACACCTTCTCCTTCCTTTCTTTCTTCTTATATTCTCAGTCCTCGAGTAGCCACTCCTTCTCCATGGAAGGCGAATCTTGAACGTATTTTATTAGGCCTTTCCCTATCGCACTTTTCTGACAAATTATTCCAGCTTAAAAGCTGGACACATATTGTAATTATGATTCCCTTTTAAATTCGCATTTTTTTCGTTCATTAATATTGCCATACTTAGTTACAATATGCAATAGATATTGATTGCGTCAGTATCCACCACTATATGGGATTTATTTTTTTGATGTGCCTTTTAAAAATTGGATGAGCGAAATGCTTGCCAATTATCAAAGCTTGACCCACCACACTTAAATCCTTCTGACTTTTTGTATATCAAGTAAAGGAATTAGGATTCAAGAGCTTATTGCCTTAGATACCTGTGAAATGTTTGCTGCTGTTTACTGTTACGGCAGAATGTCCCATTATTGTGACGTTATATCTCCAAAAACAAATGCGAATTGCTTTTGGAATCTAGCGTCCGTGAAAATGTTCACAGGTTCAGGTCTACTAAACCGCAATACGTGTCCTAGTCAGCGATCTCCATATTTTTTTAAACCGTTTGTCCAATGATAATAAGGGATTCGACAAGTTCACAATGATGATTCTTGGTTGCCTATAAGGTTCTAAAGCAGTTAGCAGGTATCCTCTATAGAATACAAATTAGCACTTTGTGATCAGATCACGTTTATTTACAGGTATTACCCAACATTTCTGTGTTTGAACACTTAGTTGAATTTGTAGGAAGTACAGATATATTTGTACGTTGCTATTCTGTCTCTTCACTTCACTATTGATTCCAGTCTAGGAACAATATCACCGACCAAGATAACTATCGGAACTACCCACTGGTTTAATTGTGAAATATTTTTATTCATATTTTTTGTTTGGTATTCACCCATTTAAGTGAAATTCATTGTTTTACCCTACCGATCCAGAGAAATATGGTAGTACACCTGATGTTATGACATTACATTTTTTAGACTTAATTACTGTCCAAGCTAATCACCCAATAGTTATTTCACGGCTTTGTTTTCAAATTCGATCCACACTTCCGGTGGAACATTTGTACATGCTACTTCGTTTGTCATGAACCGTTATTACAGTCTCTATATTATTTTAAAATATTTCTAATTTAATACCTTATGGAATTACCAATTATTAGAACGGAATACTAGGGAATCTACACTCATCCTTTTGTATGGTTCCATACGGCTACCGATACAGTCATGTAATTCACCT